>JAPZDY010000007.1:2017928-2040001 GCA_029783645.1 Ctenochaetus hawaiiensis | reverse complement strand
ACTGAAAAATGTTTTTTTTTTTTTTTAAATGGTTTTCGAACAGATTTTTAGTGTGAAGAGTCTGATTTCAGTCTAAATAATCAAAATAAACGAACCAGTTGATCCCCTTGTTTAAAAATTACTCAGTAATCTATTAGTGAAAGGAGTCAGTAAAGTGAGTTTTGCAGTAAATCAGAGACCTCAGCTCTTTATGCAGAACACAGTCGAGTGTTTTAGAGTAAAGAGGTAAGAAAGGGGGAGGATGAGGAGGAGGAAGAGGCTCCAGCTGTGGCGTGACGGACAGCATGATGTCAGACATAAACAGGGTTGTGAAAGTGTGAATGTGTCAGCGTGTTGCACACACACAACAGTTCCCCTGACGCTCTGTAGCAAACGCTCAGTGTGGCGTTGTGATCTGTGGTGAAAGTCCTGGTGGAGCCGTGGAGTCCTGTCCTTCTGAGCCAAAGTGTTGCTTCATCTCACAGTTTCATTAAAGAGTGCAGCAGTTTGTCCATGTGTTGTTTGCTAACAGCTGCAGCGAGCGCGGCAGCAGAGGTGCACAGCTGTCTGCTGATAGAGGTTTCAGTGAAGGAAGCAGATCTGCTTTTCTCTGAATCACAGCAGCAGAAGAAAAAGCAAACCAGCTTCAGATTGTGTCCGTCACTGTCTGAACCTGCTCTGTGCTTCAGCAAACAGGCTGGACGACATGTGGCTTCTTTTGAGATTCACTGATTTGACTTTTCCAACATCTGATCTGCCAGGTTTGATCAAGTTTAGGTAACATCAGCACTGTGAAGCTCTCTGGGACACCACTCAAAGTCCTCGTCCTGCTAAATGAACACAGATGCTTTTGGATTGGGTTTTTGCATCTAGTTGTTCCAAACAGACGTCTTGCAGACCCTCATGGACGTGGCCTCCAACATGTGCTTCAAAAAACATGAACAGAAATCCTGGATTCTGGATTTTTGGAGGCTGGACTGTAAATGAGTGCAGAAGTTTATGCAGAATGAACCTGAACCATCATTTCCCTTCTAAAGCCAGTTGATTCTTGTACTTTTCTATAACGAAGTGCACAAAACAGGTTAGTAATTCACTGCCCCTTGTTATTAGAAGAATCAAGAATTTTTGCAGAGGAAACATGATCTTAAAACTTTGTTATTTGTATGTAGCTGTTTAAAAATATACATGTCAGACCACAAACACACATCTTATTAAAACACACCAGAATCATCACCAGCTCCAGCGCTGTGTGTGAAGCGCTCTGATGCAGAGATCTTGATGCTGATGCTTTTTCTCATCAGAGACTGTCGACAGAAACGTCATCAGCAGGCTGGAGGCTGTGTTTGTGGTTTCTCATCCACCTGAAGGTGTTCAGATGTCTCATAAAATGTTTCTGAGCCTCGCTGTTAAAGAGCACGGACAATATATATGTGAGGAAACACTGCACTCTAGTGGTTTCTTTTGGTAGGTACAGCAGAAGCTTCTTCAAATGTTCCTGCTGAGCTTTTATACTTCTGGCATCAGAAGTGTTTTGCTTCTTTTTTTCGATCAAAAAGCAACATAGAAAAACAGTTCAAACAATTATAAGAACTTCAAATCAAACTTTTTGTCCTCTGCTGCGTCAGTTTTAACCACTTTTTTAATCTTTCTAAAACAACTTCCCAGCTGTCTCTGAAGTGCAGCACTGAATCACCTTTAGTAACCTAAACTGAGTTGATGTCTTCTGTTTTTTTCCATGAACTCGTTCAAAGTGGCAGCAGATTTGAATTCTTTGGGTCTATTTTTTATGTTTTTCTTCGTTTGAATTAAATGCCGGATTGAGTCTCAGATCAGGTCCCGTGTTCTGCTCAGCATTTCTGGCCGTGTCTCATTGGTTACCATCAGTTTGAAATCCATCAGCGTTTGCTTCCATCCACCTGATGCTCCTCTTCAAATCAATCAATCAGACATGACAAACTGCTGAGTCACCGCATGACTCATGACAGGAAACAGACTTTTATCAAAAATACACTGAGAGCTGCACTGTATAATAATAATAATACTGTTACATTAATAAAATATCTCTTTAGTTTCAAGCTTTGCCTGCATCACACACACGACCGCACATGTATGGCTGATAGACAGATACACACACATTAACTAAACACACACACACTCATTATATATCTATGATTTAAGGGCAAGAACGTGTTGTTATGGAAACAGGAGCTTGATGAAAGTTTAATGAGTTTTCCTCCCGAAAATCTGGCGGCTTAAATAAAGTTTTAATTCACTTGCAACATTATTAAAAAAAAAAAAAAGGTTATAAAAAGAGAAGCCAAAGTTCAAATGAAAGTGATATTTCTGTTTGGTTTGACTAAAATAATTAAAAGCAGCAGCTGAGAGAAGTTTAATTTTGTTGGGTTTGGTTTGTTTGCTGTGGTTCGGCCAAATCAGGAACATCTGCTGAGCACAAACTGGATCAACTGCATCACAGCTCCGATCACAGCTCTGCAGAAGCCGCTTTGTCTCAGCAGTAATGACTTTTTGAGCTAATTTAATGATAAAATCACAATTACTAGTGACAAAATGTATCACCTCTCTCCCTAAACTACCTGTAAAAACCTAAACCTAAGAGGCACCATCATATCTTAGGAGGCTTTTGCAGTAGAACACTGAGGTCTGAGGATTCAGACTTATGTGTGATTCCTAAAGTCTCCAAAAGAGGAATGGAAGCCGGATCCTTCTGCTATCAAGCTCCTGTCTTGTGGAACCATCTTTCAAGTTTAAGTCCAGGAGGTGGAGACACCATCTCCACATTCAAGAGTCAGTTAGATAAAGTTTTGACTGTTGATTATATTCATATTTAAACGGCTTTTACAGCACTTTGGTCAACTGAAGTTGTTTTTAAATGTGCTGTAGAAATAAACTTTGACTTGACTTGGTACTAACTTGTCACGTTCCAGCCTTTCCGCTGTCTCGTCTCATAGATCCCTGTGGATCGAGGTCGTCCTGGATCCGGGATCACGGCTGCACTGCTGACTGTCGATCCTGACTGATGCTCACTGCAACTGTGGTTTATTATTATTATTATTAACCAAACTTGTATTACCGTAAATATTATTATAATTTATATTTAGATATATATTACATATCATAATGTACTTTCTCTCGACTTGAGTGTCAGTGATACTCTTCTGTTTGAGTGTGTGTTTATGGTATAAAGGAACATGTCAGCCAGCACAACAGTGTAGCTCAATAATGTGCATTTAATTGCTTTTTGATTAACATGAAGCTCAATAGTGCAGAGGAAGGAGATAAATATGGCTTTTATACACTAACAGTGCTTGTATTTGTCTTTTTTATTGGTTTTATTGACAAAATTAAATATAAAATCATGTTGTTTCTGATTAGAGGAAAATTAAGCTTTTTAATACTGTAGATTTTAGATGTTAGTGTTAGCTGAGGGTTTCCATTACTGGCCGTCTGTTTGTCAGTGACTACCTTTCCGTGTATGTAAATAATTCAGAGGAAAGCGCCTTGGATAAGCCAGGTGAATGTTTATGGAAGCCAGCGATGCTCCAGAGAGATTCTGGGAAGCACAAAGGGTAAATTCCTAGAAAGCAGCCTGTTGTTGTAGCTGTTGGGTACATCCAGTCCTCTGCACCCTCTGAGAGTGAAGGGAAAGAAGAGTGAATGAGCTTTAGAGAGGATGCTGCAGATGTGTGTAAGGCTTCGTGATCACGTTTTTTCTTACTCCAAGAAACTCAGGAATAATGTTACAAAAATGCTTTATGTCATTTTAGAGAGGAAAAATTTAGACTATATTATGGTCATCATTTACTGTCTCTGAAAAACAAAGGATTCAATCCAAAGATGTTATCATTATGTCAGGCTTTGAGTTAACTCACCCTCCATCCTTCCTCATTTACCACAATTTGTTTCAATTCAATGCAATCAATCATTTTTCAAGTGTGGCTGTCACTTGAAATGGGACACTCTTTTTTACTTTGTCGTGGACGAAAAGGGAAAAAAAATATACAGAGAAAGTTTGAATGAGTTTTAAAAAGACATGTGCAAATCATCATTTTTTAGCAGCTTTTCTTATGACACAAAGCACCTGAACTTTTCCTGCAGACAGACTGGTTGCTGCAGGAGCACAGAAGTTTTATGAAGTTTTATGTAAGTTTTACATTTAAGATGAAAGACTTGTATCTCAATGTTAAAACTACTAAGTAAAGTTATAAAAAAATGCATTACAGGGTTGCATTATAGCCTGAAATATTTAGCCTGAAGTATTCCCCAGTGTTCTGGTCTTGTTTTCATACTCAAATGATGGCGGTGTTAAGTTTAAATTAATTTTAAATTAATTTTAAAAAACATAATGATTGAGTTTACACGAATTTTAGAGATTTATGAGCCAAAAGATTAAATTATGAGTAGTTTTGGAACTTTTGTGACAAGTGTCTTTTGTTGATGATATGATAAACTGAGAAGCGGGGTCCCACTAACAGTACACAGGGGGGCGCTGTTGTACTGTGTCCCTAAATTTACGCAGCGGTTGAAAAGGACGAAGAAGGCCTTTCGGGTTTAAGTTTAAAGCGCGGGAAGACACACTGTAAGACACTTTGGAGACAAAAGAAAAAGAGAGACTGGATTATTACAGTTTTTATTACATATCTAAAGTTTGTTTTGATTTCATCCAATCAAAACAAACTGTAAATATTCACCTTTTCCAACTGAACAAAAACAACGAGCCGGACAAAGACCGCGGCTCCGGAGGGAAGCTAACAGCTAAAAGCTAACAGCTAACTCGGCAGAGACAGCTGCTCATGGGAAGCAAAAACAGTGACCCAGCTAAGCTGGTGAGTTAACCACACATACATCCTTTTAGATAGGAAGTTGTATTAAATATATTTAGCGAAGATGAGGACGCATTAATAACTAACTGAACAGGAATAAGGAGAGGAGCTAGATGACAAACTTGCTAGCTTGGGAGTCAAGATTGGTGACCTGTCGCGGTTGCCATAGTAACATCACAGAAGCAGTTCGCCGTCATCTGTAAACACTTAACGCTAATCTGTAAAATAACTTAACTTATAAGTGTTATTATTCCTGCGTTATTATTCCTTTTAAATCATTTAACTTCTCTCTTAATTTTCTTACTTTTCTAGTGTTGTTCTCACATTACTCCTGCTCTCTTTAGTTGGGTTTTAAAGTCTGTATTGTATCCCCCCGTATGAAATGTGTTCTAAAAAATTACCATGGCTATTCTAAAGGCATGTGTACATTTATACAGTATATATGATCACTTCGTGGATACAAAGTAATCTATTATAGCATTAATATGTCTTTTGCAATATTGTATATTTTATTATCTACGGATGTGACTTTAACATATACATGTACGTTGTTGGTTTATGTGTTTATATGAACACTTATTTTTTCATTTATTTGTATGTTATAATGGTTCTTTATTCTTTATTCAATCTTAATTCAACACACTTTTTAGCTTTTTTGTCTTTGTTTATGTTTATGCCGCGTGTTTCTCCTTATGTCACCTTTGTGTAACACTGAACAAATCCTAAAGCCAGTCAAACTTCTTGTATGTGTGCAATCACTTCACTGATAACATTCATTAAGATTCTTGTTCTGTTCATATTGAGGATGTTTTTCAAAGGGTTACAGAGGCAAACAAACAGAGGTTGCATAAGAAGAAGATAATTTAAGAATGAAAGTGTGTAAAAAAAAATTAAGTTGTGTTCCTTTTCAGCAGATGGCATCATTAAGCCTCCTCACATCCACCTTTCTTACCCACCAAACTCCAGCCAAGCAGGGATTCCAGAGTGACGAGAAGAATGAGCTTCAGTCTGATTATCACATTTTCTGTGTGGTGTCAATGCTGGTAAAGAGACACATACACGCACACACATTGTCAACACAAAGCACACATTAGTTCTAGTCTGACATCCCCAAAACCAAGTCTTTACCCTAAAACGTCTTTTAAGGAAGTGAAAACCAGATGGCATTTAACTTGCCAATAGTAAATGGACAGAGTAAAATGAAAACAACATGAAAGTCACACAAATGTTTCACAAGTGCAACAAACTTACCAATAAACCACAATAAGTAATTTCTGCCCTTAGAAGTCTTTTTATCGACACAGTGATGACAAAAGATGTAGTTTGATGATGTCCTGAAGCAGTTTAGGATTCTTATGGTATTTGTTTCTTTCCTTGTTAAACAGCCTCCATTGCAGATGTAAATCTCTGTGACTGCTTCAGACAGAAATGTACACAGACAAGTAATGTATTAAAGTCTGATTCATGTTACATTTAGTCACATTTGCAGACTTCCGTCCTCACTCTCTGACTGGTGTTTCCGCAGTGGTGAGAGACAGGAGACTGATTGAAATGCAGCAACATCTTTAAAAAAAATGACAGATTTCTCTGTGTTTAAACATTGAACATTAAGGGTAATGTAAGTGCACAATGTAACACGATATGTAACAAGGATTTAGTTGTTTTGAGGTATTTTCTTGTGGAAATTTTACATATTGTTAAAATAAGTTGTGACAGTCAATGTGTTGCCTATTTGCCTAATTTTTGTGGGGCATAAAACCAAAACAATGACTTCAAATAGATTTAGATGATCTGTAGAGCTTGGGGGAAATGCAGAGTCAATAATTTTCTGTGGGAATATTACTTTGAGCAACACCTTTTATGTAGTCATTTCATCCTTTTTTAGTAGAAAAATACAAACAACCAAAGCTGTTATTTATCTGGTGAATTCGGCAGGCATTCATAAAAAAGCTGAGTGAAAATGTGTTGGCACCAGGAGTGTATGCACAGATTTAGAGTTTTTATTATACATGATATTGATGTCTATACTTTTCACATGTCAGCCAAATGTGAAACAAGCAACCTGTAGATCACCATGCTGGGTGTTGTCTCATTTCGGTCCAAAGCAGATATCGTGACTGGGACTTGTCCCTGATTGAATGGCCTCCGTTTTTGTGTTGCACACTATTCCCTGATTTTATTCTGGATTTCAATTTCCATCACATCTGGACACTGAAAAGCTTCTTTGTGCAATGTGAGAACAATGAAGCGAGTGAAAAAGATAGTGAGTGAAAAGGAGGAGTTCGAACCTTTCCGAATATACTTTTCCTACTTCCAAACTTTTATTAACCCCCTCCTGTTCCATTGTCAGAGATAGTGCAGTGCCAACAGAGAAAAAAGGTCAGAGCTGAATAGTGTCATCGCTTTTGTGAGGCAAGGAGAAGCCTGCTCGATGCACTAAAGTGTCTATCAGTTCAGATTGAAGGCAGTTATTTGGGGAGGAATAAGAAAGAGAAAAAAAGACACGTCTAATAAAAAGGGTGATAGATTAAAAGAAAAGGAAACTCTACCTTTTTGACAGTAGGTTCACCACTAAAGCCACAATCAAATGAAGAGTATTAGATCTCCTTGAAGACGACGTCTCATTTGCTTGCATGAGTATTCAACTGTCACCTCTCCCTGTTTCTCCTATAAAGCCCACAGGATTTTAGGGGAGCGTTTATTAAAAGTGAGCAAACATACCTCTCCGGTTGCAGCTCTGTGCTGTAATAAAACTGTGTTTACTGTATCAGTCCCAGAATTAATGAGACTAAATGGCTGGCTGAGTTTATCTGCAGAGATGAAGCAGATAAGCTGTTCTGAAAACCTCCAAAGTTTTGTGACTCCATTACTGTAGATCACTGGAATATAGGAAGTTTTACCATCAGAAGATAAATTCACGTTTGATTCTTAATTCAGGAATGGTTTTAAAAGGGAGAAGAAATTATTTTAAAAGGGAAAATTTTAAAGGCACATGCCTCAAAGTTTATGGATGAAATGGTTAAAAAAGTTAAAATAGTATCAATAATTTATAAAGTGAGATGGAGAGAGAGGCATGATTCATGAAGACATCTAGACTATGTTAATTTCAAGTTGTGTGGTAACTGTGTGGTAGTATAATATCCTACAGCTCAGAGCAGGGTCAAAAAACACTTATTGCAGAGAGGAGGGAGATTGTCTTGTTTGTAGTATTGACTGCGGATGATTAAATAACAGTTGTTATGGTGATATTGATAATTATGTCGGGTTAGATTAAAACAAATGGGCCTAAACATTTAATTCTCACAAGACCACAATATTCCACAATTGATATTTTGAAGCTCTTTCAGTGTTAGTACTAATATTAATGCACCTATTAGTGAGAAGGTGGTTGCCAACAAATAAATTCTCTGGTTCTGAAATGCTCTTTCATCTGCAGTGACTGACTTTCATTGCATTAATGAAACTTATGAGTCACTTCCTTTAAGGTGATGGTCTTTAGGGGCACAGCCTCCTTCCCAATCTTAACCTTTTTAGTGATGGAGCTCTAAAGAATGGAGAACATATTGGAATTAGCCTTTTTACTCACATGATCACAATTTGAATATTACACAAGCTTTAAGGTAATTCATGTGTCTTTTGTTGTTGTTGTTTTTTGACTCTTTATTAAGTGACCATAACCATCTCTACCTGTGGCCTGAACCACAGAAACTTTAAATTTCAACGTATCTTTGGTGATAGGCACCATGATAATTCTGGCAACTGGCTGCCTTTGAAAATATTAAAAAAAAAAAACAAGACAAAACAAAAAAAACTTTGAAGAAACCAATATGTTAAATAAAATGCCTCAGTTTTTCCTCATGAAAACAGGATTGAGGTCTTCATTTTAAACATCTGGAGCTCCTTCATTTCTTCATAGTTTTGCTCTGTCATATATAATTCAATGTCATTGAGATATGAAACTTTTTATCAGCTAACTTGAAAGCCCACCCAAGGTCTGCATGATAATATTTAATATACTTGAACCTTCAGCTTTTTTATGTGTTACTCAGTGTTCTCGAATGCTGAGAACAGTCAAACCATAAATAAGAACTCAAGGCCTCCATACAGATGAACAGACTAGAAATCCTGCAAAGTCAGTGTGTCACTTGCAACAAACTCTGGTTTCAACTCATTCTGGTTGATGAGCATGTTGCAAAGAACGTGTGCTCACAATGTTTAAAAGTTTGACTTTCTTCAGTGAGAGCCATTCTGTTTCTCCTCTTTCTGTCTGATAGAGCCTCTAAATAAAACACGATAAACTCATGTTTCCATACTGAGACTTTTATTAGGTGACACATCTTCATGCAACATGACTTCAAATAAATGCAAATGTTGCTTTCCGATGTCTTCAAAGGCACCAGTTTTACTTGTTAGCAACAACAATTAAGAACAGTCCATAAATGCAGCTTGAATTTAACAGTAAGTTTTCAGTTTGGTTGCAGTGCAGTAATGACCCTTTAAACAGGCACATTTTAAAGCAAAGTATTTGCTCTGTTCTTTGTGATGGGACGTCACTTTCCCTCAACTTCTGTTTCTCATCAGCCAGGTTAAGGTCTGGCTCATAACACATGCAGTTTTGGACTGTTTTTGTATTTGTGGAGGTTTAATAAGTGATATGAATCATGTAAACTAGCAAAGCCACCAGTTTCTCCTTCAAATACAGCAGCTTTAAAATAGATAAACCTGCAAACAGAAGGGGTTTTTTATTCAAAAATCCTAAATTCCACTCATAAAGTTTTCACATCAGGAACAAACTGCCTGAATGAAACTCTGCTCGATAAAGACATCGCCACTGAAAGTGCTCCAAGATGACTCGGCCAATTAAAAACTGATTAAGAACTGATTCCTTACTTTCCACATTCTGCCAGCCAACACATTCATCAATTCATTCACCAACACTCACACACAACCACATACACACATGCAAGCATGCATAGACACATGCACACACACACACAAGGTGTTGTGAGATACAGGCCTGTGAATGTAAAGCTGCTATATTTTTCTCCTTATTTGTGTTCCCTTGTCCATGCTGTGTGTGTGTGTTTGACCAGCGTGGGTGAGTGAGGGGCGAGTGCTAAAAATCCCATAGCAACAGGCAGATAATACACTAGTAAACAACATAAATGGAGGGTAGACTGGATCAACCAGTTTCCATTGGTCTCTTAGTCTGTGTGTGTGTGTTTGGATGAAAATGTGTGTTTGTGTGTGAAGCACTGTTTGCTGCAAACATGAGCCACATAATTCTTTTACTCTGTGTTCTTTGAGCTTGTACGCTTGTTCTATAGTGGATATTTTGCCATTTTATAAGCGTAGTTTTGTGGTTTGGTCATCTTTCAGGCCATCAGGCAGGGAGGGCATCATTTTACTCAGCAGCACAGCTGGAATCTGAGTCAGCAACATTAATGTGTAAAGTTGTGAGCGAAGAGCTCTAATTCAGGAACAAAGTCATGGCAGTGATTCAGGTTGTAAACAAGCCCTCAGTTTAATCATAGGATCTGAAGCCCTTATTTTGGAGGTAAAACTAAACGTGGGCAAACAGAAACTGTCAGTTGTGCTCAGAGAAAGTGTTCGAGCTCAGATACAGTAAGTACAGTGAGTCAAAACTGAACTGAGAAATCTGCACGTCTCAGTAGCCCAGAAGTTACTTTGATATATCATGAAAGTATTTTCCAGAATGTGTTACGAAAAAACTTTTTCTGTGAAGTTTAGAAAAATGTTGGGTTTGGTGAAACATAGAGAAATAAGAAAAAAGAAAATGTCTACAGTTTATGTTATTGCAAAACACAGACACATCAAATTTGTACATGTAGCATTTCAGCTTTTCACAATTACAACAATGTGATGTGGTTTTTTTCACCAGGAGATTGGAGAGCATGGTGGTAAAGAGCCAACTGGAGGATTTTTCCTGACATGATTCCTGACAAAACCAGGTATGTTAATCCAAAACATGGTCTTCGCCTTTAACCAACCAACTGGTTTTTGTTCCCAAACCTAACCAGACCTGAACAACGGACATGTAAAGTTTCAGTATATCTGTGCTTTGCAGAAACTTCCTGTGACATTTGTTCATGGACATTTGGTTGCTTCTGCCTCATGTTGCTGTGGACTCATTGGTATTGGCCTAGCTTAGCATAAAGACTGAGAACATGAGGAAACTGCTAGCTTAAAACACTTACATTTCTTAAAATGGTTTCAAAGACTGTCACATCTGTAGAAATAATGTCTTGTTCTACTTTTTACTCTTGAAATAGATCCTTAGCTAACTTCCTATAGTTAAAAATATAATTTCTCCCATATCCTGGATGAAAAGGGAGTTTCTCATGAAAAGCTGCCGTCGGAGGTTTTGTGTCTTGTGGTCAAGGACCGAAAGCATCCTGTGTCCTGCCAGAGAATTTAGAAAAGGCCCTAAATTTCCCAGACAAGGGAAGGATTTCCACGGGACTGAGGGTATAAGAGTTCAAGGTAACCTCTCCTGCCGCTCCTCCTCCTCCCCACTCCCACACTCCTCTACTCTGAGCATCCAAATCAAAAATTAAAAGCCGGCGAAAGCTCAAAGACGCTTTGTTAGGAAACAGTTGTGAGGGAAGGAGGTGGTGTTATTGGTGATTGTTTTACTGAGTCTCTTTACTGTTCTTGTGAGTGATGAATGATGTGGAACAACAGGGATTTTTTTCATGTATGATAACCGCAGAATATCAGAGAAACAACTGTAACATGTTTAAGGAATTGAAGACTATAATCCTCTTTTTCTTTTTGCTTAACTGTTAATGCAACCTGAACCAGTGGGCTTTGTTTTAGTTTTAGTAGGTGATCTCACAAGCTGAAACTGATGTGTTTGCCTGTTTTTTGCTTCTTTTGATGCAAAGCTCTATATTTTAAAAATGTAACAAAGGTAACATATCATTGTTCAATAACTATATTCAAGTAACATAGGTTAGATTAATATAATACGGTATCTAAGCTGACTTTTCTGATCAGGATGTTGGATGGGATGATGGTGGTGCGACACAGTGGTGAGATGAGCAAGCAGTAGATTAATGTCTGAGACCACACTGAGGAGGTCAGTTTCAACAGAGCAATTTTAGTAACTATTGGGACATTTTCATGCAGAGAACATCAAATATTTCAAGCTGAAACATCATCTTTTTCTACTGTAAACTGTACAGCCTGTAAAACCTGAGGAGACAAATTCTGATTTGTGATTTCAGGCTGTATAAATAAAAAATTGACTCAGATGTTGAGATGTCTTGTTAGGGCAGCTTTCAGCACTGCCAAAACGTTTGAGTTGCTCTTAAATAAATTAATAAATTCCAGGTAGTGAAATACTACTTCAACTCCCCTTTGATTCAAATTTAAAAATAAGCATTATCTCTTCTCTCCTTCCACATAAATCTCCAGTAAAGACTTTAATTAGAATCCAGGAGAGATTTACAAGTCTGACTTAAGCACAAGTTCCTCCTTCACCGTTTGGTTTCTTTGATACTGGCGCTGTGCTCAGGTCATCTCTGTCGGAGGATGGATCTGTGCTGATGCTAATGATCTATTGGTCTCCTCCTGAGTCCTGACTTAACCTGTGCTTAACCCTGGAGGACACGCAGCTGAATATTCACTCTATTACTGAAGTAATAGGCAGCGAGCGGATGAAAGCGCTGGGAATCCAGCCCCCACTCCCCGTCTGTCATTACTGCCAGAGCAGCGAAGCACGAAGGGCCAATGAAACTAATTCAGATGTGAATGGACACAAAAATGGGCAAAGGATGAATCATCCTGGGTTTGCAAAGAATTTGGGTTCGAGAAAATTTAGAGCGACTTTGCTTCAGTACAGATACCGTGTCTGACCACGGGACGCCCTCACTCAAACACACACACTGAAATCCACAGCCCTTTCACACACACACACACACACACACACACACACACACACACACACTTCCCAGTGTGAGGGGGAGGGCACATTTATCTTTTTCTTTCATGCTGGTCTCTGTGCTACTGGAGCAAAGGCTAAAGCAGAAGAGAGGACACAAGAGGGAACACACAGTTCCTCCCTTCACTCAGGATTTTTTGGACAGGAAATAGCCCACTGGTGCTGCCTCGTATCATAACATCATGCTGCCGTGTGTGTCAGCGGCTAACATGGCTGAAAGAATTATCAGAAGATAATTGAAGTAGGTAGAGAGAGAATCCATGAATGAGAACATGTTTTCTGTATTTCTAAAGGACTAAAGAAAATGAATGAGTGAGTCATCTGAAGCAAACATACAGAGGGGAAGAACAAAGCTGGATCCTATCAGAGCTTCATTTGTTCCCACTTTGCTGCTCTCTGCTCCAGCTGTTCCCTCTGCTTTATCTTTCTATCGTGGCTTTTTGTTCAAAGTATTAAAGTTCAAGCAGCTGCAAGATTTGTGGTTGTGTGTATTTCAATTAGATCCCTTTTTTCCTGACTCAGTCCATTTTTGCTAGAAAAAAATATATTTTAATTTGAATAGCTGAGTATATAAACAAGTTATTTATAGCTACATGTGCTAATAGCTATTTTTTTATATTTAAACCTCACTAATTTAACATGATTATGTGCATGAACTTTGTTTTTATCAACACTTGAAACTAAGGAGGTAAGGGCAGGATAAATAGTTCAAAAAAAAATCTTTACCTCCATCATATTGTGACCGAACAGCATTGATGGAAGATTTTCAGTGAAAAGCTCAAATCTGTGTGACTCTCTGACTTTGAAAGCGCCCTTTCCACTGGCCCCAGAAACTGTTTAAACATGTCAAACAAACTCTGCAATTCCCCTCAAATAAATGATCTCATTTCAGCTGTAAAATATGTGACTGTACAACCCTGAACCTGCTGATCACCTCAGCTGCATGTAGATTATGGAGAGAATAAGACACAAAAGTCTCAGAAATCTCAGTGTGGATACAAGGTCAATGAAGAAGATGGCTGAAATAAAGCTGGATGACCATATAGGCGACCTGAGTGGACTTAAGAAGAAAATATAAATCATGGATACAAATCAAATTAAAAGGGCCATCTAGGAGCTTTAAATCCTGCGCAGACAAATGATTGTTCGGTGTAATAATAAATGTGTTTCTCCTAATTGGCTAATTGAAAAAAATCAAGCACTTGATTGGCATTAACATTGATATAAAGATGGAAATCTGTATGAAAAGAAGAAAGACCACAGAGATCAACTCAAACTCAAACCTTCATACTGCACAAACTGCATTGTGTTTAATTTTCAAAAGAAGTTCCTCAGTACATATAAGGTCATAAAAGGAGAAAAAAAGCAAAATGCATTAAAGTTGGATTCTAAAAAACTTTTTCTAGAATCTGTTCAATGCAGCATCAGATTTTAATGAGATAACAATCAAATATAATGTAAGAACACTGATCCCAACGGTTGAATTAGATCCGTATTTGAATGAAAGTGTGCAGAGATTTCAACTTAGGCAGAGAAAAAATGACAACTTTTTAGCAAAGTAATTGAAGAAAAGTAATGAGACGGTCACAGTTTTGTGGTTTGTGGTATTTTGAAATTCAGTTTGTAGAGTTTAGAGCCTTTTGTTCTGTGTGCTGAAAGATGTTAACCAACTGCCTCGGCATGTTGTCAGGTAATTTTTTTTTAGCTAATGTTTTATATAAAAATATCTGTATGATTCCCCTTATTCACTAAAATGTGCATTTTTTAAGCTTCAATCTGTTTTTAAGTATAAACTCTAACTGACCTCTGGCTCTGACCTCCACCTGATGATTCATTTTATCGACCTTCAGAGAGCAAATCTATTTTTAAGTCTTTTTTTATGCATACATGTAGCTTCTTAGTAAATAAAATTGTTAAATATATGCACAGTACACAAAGGGTGAGTAAAACGTGGGGTCCTTGGGGGCCCACAGCTCCAAATTCAGCACTGAATTTTCAAGAAGCTGCAGCTGTAAAACAGCTGTGAATCCAGGGAAGATTCATGTTTCATTGTCTTTACGGTAACATCAGTGACTGCTCACTGTGATTGTACTTCATCTAAATTTACTCCAGTGACTCAGAAGTTTCTTCAAGCTGCAGCTTCAGAGCAGAAAAGGTCACTAAAATGAATCACATTCAAAAGAAAAAATGCGGCAGGAGGATAAATGTGGTGATTTTTATTCCTCTTTCATGTCAGCTTGGCTTGTGTCTCTTTGTTTTAGATTTACTGCAGCTTTGTAAGAAGATAAAATATCCTGCTGGATACAGATTGTACTTGGAGAACTCCGCTGGCCTCCTTTTAGCTTTTATTGTGTTCCATCTAGTTTAATCATTAACTGTGAGCAGATGAAGGATGCAGGGAAATCAGAGGTAGAAGAAGGTAAAATCTGGACTTTCCTCACAACAACGAGTTGTATTTTCTTATCATCGTAATATCTAATGAAGAGAATGAACAGTATATCATTGTTGGGGTTGTATCAGCATATTTGCGTGAAGTTTCGGGCCCTCCTCCCTCTGTGCGCAGCGCCGTCGGGCAGCTCTCCATGGGGGCGTGGCCAGTGACGTCTCCAAATCGGTCAAACCTTAAACCTGCACTTTGAAGACTGGAGAGGGGATGAGGGGCAATGAAATTAATGACACGCCAGGAATGAAGACGTTCTTGGAGGAATAACATGCCGGGCACATGTGATGTGCGCTTGTAGTTTTACTTATGCGTTTGTTTGTTGCAGCGGCGGCGGCAACGGAGGCGCAGAAAAGCGACCAAACTCCACAGGCAGCAGCGGGTGTTTTCCTCCGGGCAGCGCGTCAGCCGAGTGACAGGTCTGTGACATGAGACAATATGTCTTCACTCCTAACTTTTCCATCGAGACAAGCGGGGAAAGAGTTTGGCTTCGGTGCATTTCAGGGTGATAGTGACCCGTCGTGTCCGGTCCGACAGGTGCAGCTCTGATCGGTCAGCTGGTTCAGCGGGCAGGAAACTTTACGCGGTGTTTTCTGGCTTCAAGAGTGCATGTGGTGATCGATTCTAATCAGCTGTCAGACTGATAATCAACCGATTTACTGCTAAATGGGAAAAGATTTGGTGAGTAGAACAATGTAGGCAATATAGGAAGTTATGCTTTATAAAAATGCAGTGAAGGTGCGTAATTCTATTAAGTCAAACCAACCTGTAGGAATTAAAATGAAGTCGTAAAATAAACTTTTTTGTTTAACTGCGAAAGGAATGTGAATATTTCGGAGTTAAATGCAGTGTAGCCAGGATAAATTATATATCATCATAATATTGCTGTTTGTTTTCAGTCTTTTTTATTACACATCACAATAACTCTCTTTAGAGAAACCACTGAAGATGAAAACACCTGTACTAGTAATTATGGTAGTACTTATATGAATATATACTAGTAATACTTGTAATAATAGGTTATAAAAAAGTGTCAGTGTAGAGTCAGTTTAGTAGCTGTTCTGGAAATTTCAGTTGTAAAACACAGTCGTTTTCAGCAGATTTTAAAATTTCAGTTTTCTGAACATTTCTGTTCCGTGTTGCCCTTAAAGACAGAGTCTGAAAAAATTTGCATTCATGCGCTAAAATAAAGAGGAAAGAATAAAATTTAGAATAAAATTTTGGGTCATAAAGTCAGAGTTTGTGCGGAGACAATGGAGACTTCAGATATGAACAGACAGGTTGCCCCTCCTTCCTTTGTTTGGCTGCATTTTCTTCAGTGTCTCAGAGAAGAAAAGTCGAGATCTTTGATCCTGGAAGTGAAGTCCAGCGGTTGTCCACCAACAAAAAACATGTTAACATTTCAGTTTATTGTTCCCGTTTTTCAGAGACAAGCCCAGTGACAGTGTGGAACAGAAATATCAGGATGATCTGATCCTGTAGGAGCTGATGCTGATATTTTATGCCAATTTCATGATCTGTACTCTACAAAGGGTATTTTTTGTTGGTATTTTAATTGTGAATGGTTGAAAATGCATTTAAAATGCTGGAAACATGAAAAAAGAGATCACTTGGACACAAATTTAAAAACTAGACTCAGTTTTGCACTAGAATGATTTTATTGAATGAATAACTGCAGAAAACATCTTCCTTTGGTCTTATCTGATGTCTATTTTGCAGTTAAAGGTCACAGTTTGGAGCCTTAATAAAGATGATGGCTTCATCCAGGATTTCAGCGCTCTTGCTCAGATCCATCACAGCCAGTATTTGCACTAAATCATCTTTATATGCAGCTGATATGAATCAAAGAGATGAAGAAAATGTAACCTTAAATTAATCCAGTTAGATCTGCCAGTTCAGATTTCCTCACAAAAAAACAGTTCATATTCCTGTCAGATTCATGCAAAGTGTCCAAAAACTCAAAAAGTGACAGTTATATGTTCTTATTTTTCATAAACGTCTTGCAGGCATTTTCTTTGCAGACGCCGTTTGCAGTTTATAACAGTATAGCTGTAGTGTTTGTATGATGGACATTTGGTTTACGCTCTAATCTTTCGACCCTGCTGGCGATAATTTTATCTCATCAACAAACCGTCCCTATCTGCTCCTGTTGTGCATACTTCAGAGTGGAAACCGGTGAGGATGTGTGCCTGTCAGCCTCCTCTCCAGCCTTGAGTCTGCTCATGGTGTAATAATAATCTGTCTCTCACTGTAAATACCAGATTCCTTTTCCACTCATGAATAACTCAGCTGTGTGGGAGTGAAATAATGTCTGTGTGTTTATATGTGCGAAGGGGAGGAGAGGATGCAGGGAAGTCCTGTCGTTACCAGAAATAAAAAGTCAGACTTTAGGCACATCCCATTCAGCTCTCTGGGGGTTTTGCCCACGTAGAAAAGCATTCCACTGCCTGGCGCCAAAAACTCGCCAAGGTCACGATGCTCAGCCATTCCTGATTGCTCCCCCACGCAATCCACAGGTCGTGCATCACCCGAGATACCCAAGTACAGAGTGTAACTAAAACATGGGCGTAGGGAGCTGAAAAGCAGTGATGCACGTGTGTTTCCTCACTCGCGGCCACCTTTTGTTGGGTGTTTTCATGCAGGTCAGGCAGCAGTGAGAGGAGGGTGTTATGCCTCAGCTGTGGTGGAGTGACTGTGTGCTGTTGTATCAGGGTAAATGATTGTGGGTCCATGCCTGGGCTCATAAAGCCCCACGAGCAACATCATGAGATGATTTAACTTAAAAAAGAAAAATTTGATGAGTTGCATGTTTCTCATGTTTTCTGGCTGCTCTGCCTCAACTCTCTGTCATTTAGTGAGTTTTTGTAAGTAAACTGTGACTGATGCTGCCGTCCCTGTTAGTTAGCTCTGTTATTTGTGTGGCTAGCTGACTGCTTGGAGCAACAGGGAGTGCTTGTGTTTAAGCCGCTGTCACAGGAGCTGTGGACCACTGTTAGGAGGAGATTTTCATGTTCAGGCCTGAAGAGGACCCATAGTATAATGCTCACATGGAGCTGGGCTGAAAGGGCACCGGAAACAGAGTCAGACAAGCCTGGTAATGCAAAGAGGCTCGGCAGCCTCAAATGGCATCATGATAGAAGGATGTTGGCTAAGGAAGCTAAGCAGAGAAAAGGAGAGTGATGGAGCAAGAGTTGAGAGTAAATGTCTGACTTGCTTAAGTTTATGAGTGCTTGTGGAAATGTGTCTTGTTGGCTCGACTGTTTTTGATCATAAGCTAATTGGCACATTTAAAGAGTTTTAGTTGGTGCATGTTACAGCCAAGTGTTAGCATGCTGCTGGTCTGAGTCGTGCACAACACTTGTTCAAACTGTCCTGGGTTAGCCTCTAAAAAGGTCTTAGACCTTTAGAAGAAATCTGATGTGGTGTGAGCCTCTTCATGCTTTATAGAAAATACCTGAACTGAGTCAGAGGTTGTACATAAACCTGTGTTGGTCAAAGTGAACTTAACTGGATGAACTGATGCTTTCAGCTGCCTCCTGCTGCGATCTTAAAGGACCATTCCAAGAGTTTTGCTTGTGTAACCATGACTTATTGATGTTTTGCAAACATTTGTGGCAGGAAGGGCATTCAGTTTGTTTTCTGAACCCTTAAGGATGCACTCGTTGCTCACTGAGGAGATATTTAACAAAAATAAAGCCATGTTTGTATGAAACCTCCAGAGGAAACAATTAATCGTCTCTATCCTCATTTCTAAATATAACATTTTATGCCTGTAAATGGACAAAACATGATTTTATAACTCACATTTCTTTTTGTTGTCAGTGAATTAGAACGAAAATGCACTCAGAGTTGTTCTAAAAAGCAATAGCAGACAAACATGAGGCACTTTGTGTTTTTATCTAAACATTACCAACGATTTTTACATTATTGAATAATCTGCAGATTATTTTCTTGATATTTTAAATAAAATGTTTAAAAATGTTTTATAAGGTCATAAATGTGAAAAATTCTAGTCACAAAATCACAGGTTTAAATATAACAGATACTGATTGCTTATCTAATTTTCAAAAGCTCAAATATGTTGAGTTTATTATCATGCTTTACAAAATTTTCCAGCATTTTAAGGCTAGAACTGATTATACTAATTGTTCTTCATCTTTGCATCAACTCATTTATTAGAAATTAGTTAAGTATCCCTTATGAAATCATGCGCAAAACTTATTGTAACATTTTTGATTTATTCTGATATTGTACAGCATAGTTTGAAGAAAAGTGAGACAATAAAAGGCTCAAAAGAAGCGGAAAGGACTGAGGGGGGATGTGAGTACAGTACTATAGTAGATGGGGCGAACCTGTGTGGCAGACTGACAGAGCAGCGGCATTGACAGGGAAAATGACTCCACATCCTGACGTTGTAATCAGCCTGTCGCTCCCGCTGAAGCCTCTCGCTGTTCGGCTCCTCTGTGAGCCAAAAGCAACTCCGTCCAGCTCCTCCTGCTCCCATGTAATCTGTCCACCTCTTCAATTCACCACAGCTCCTTTCCTCCAGCAGCTCCTTGTTGGCTTTGTGAGGCCGAGAGAATGGAGGAATAGAGGTTGGCTAATGGTTTTGCTGGGGGTCTTTGTGTTTCGGTATGTGCTGCTGGCTGGGAGCCTTGTTCTGAGGGGAGGGGGCTCCACGCTCCTTTATACAACAGAAATAAACAGTTTTTTTTGATAAACTGGCCCGCAAACCATATTTTCATTCATGTTGGTCTCGTGTTTCATGCAACTTACTCATGATGTTTCATGTTGCTGACACATGTTTTGTTAAAGCCTAACAGCAACACGTGGCCTCTGGAACTTTTCCCAGATGGATGTAATAAAACTGATTTTTTTTTGTAGTGCAGCTACAACAAATGTTTTTGTGTCGGTGAAGACAGACTCACACTGACCTTTTCTTCCATCATCCAGAGGTGGCAGATCTGAGCCACATTTGTGGTCAGCAACAGAGTTTCAACAGTGAGAATCCATTATTATGAGATAAAAACCACATTTTTCATTGGGAACAAGGTCTTAGATGGACTTTCTCTCTCTTTGACTGGACTCTGCAGGGTGTTCCAGGTTTTTCTTTATCTTTGTTTATTCATAAATCACAATGGAGTGCCAGTTCACTACAACATGTTTGGACTAGATGTTGAAACGCCTTTAAAACTCTGCTTGCTAGTAACTGAATAATATCCATCCTTTACATTTAACGTTCTAACTTCTTGTCCAGATCATTTAAACTTGTGCAAAAGCTTAAAGATTTTTTTATATTTTATCAGGTTTGTGAGCAATCAAGAGAGCTGAAGGGTTAAACTCTTGTGTCTGCACAAACAGGTATTTCATTCTCGGTTAATCCCTTCGTAACTCTTCTTCAGTATTTGATTATTTGTCTGAAAATGGTAGAAAATTTAGTAAAAGAGCACAAGCAGCTGTTTTTATCAAAGAAAAAAATCCCCAGAAAATATATAGTGTTGTTCTTCACTTAGTCTTATTGTCATGGCAACAGATCTTTTTTTTTTTTTCCCAAAACGGACCTTAAATCACTATAAATTCACATTTTCTCCAGATTTTCACTTGGAAATATATTTTAAGATGAAATGTAGGTGACATTACTTTCTAGGTCATTTTTTATACTCTGGCCTCCCTCTGTGTTTTTGACCGTGATGCTTCTGAAAACATGAAAGATTTGCCCAGTTTATTACAACTTTTATTCAGCTGTGTTTATTCCAAAGAAGTATGTAGACTGTATTAGACTGTGGAAGAGAAAGTTTTGTGTTGCTGCTCAGCTACTGAGTTCTTCTAAGAAATCTGAAGCTTCACTTCAGTTTTTGCAATATTTGTATGATAAAGACATTCTGACTAACCTGGTTAATGTCTTTTTTGTATCAACTCTTAAAAAAAAGACACTTCACAGTTAGCGAGCATGTTGTTGGGTTCCTCAGTGACACTACAACTGGAAATGGAGTTGTTGATGAACTCTGACGTTACTGACATTGAATAGATAAGAGTGGCAAAATGAAGAACCAAAAAAAACCCCATGAGGCCCAAGAAGCATCATCAAGCCAGGCTCTTGGATAAATGGTGGTAGTGTACATTTCTGCATGCCAAAGATACGTATAAGGCCAAGATTTTGTTCTTGCAACTATGCTGCAGTTTATATCGTTTTGATGAAGATCTGGTTAGGTTAAGTTACATGAAGCACTTGGCGAAGGAAAGAAGAAAATCACATTTTGGCTTAATATATCCAGTTTTGTCTCTGCAAACACAGCTGGAAGATGCTGTGATGTGCATGTTTTTTTCTGTTGAGAAAAAAGGAAGCAAACAGCAGTGTTGAGATCTGCCTAGCAACCGTCTCCATTTACCATCACACTGCCACCATTCACTCTTTGTCCTTACAACAGACTCAGCTCATACAACGCTACCTTTAATCTCAACAATGTCAGTTTAATTCATATTGCAAAAATACTGTGATGATAAGCATAAAACATTCAAATTCAACATATCTGTGGTTTGCAAAGACTTAAGATACTGGCATTCATTCTGGCTGATAAGGGGGAACAAGAGCTCAAACTTTATTGTAATGAGGCAGTATTGTTAAAGGTCAAAGAAGACACAATGGGATTTATAATTTATCTTCAAATGAAGAGTGAAGAAACAAATCCACAGGGAAAAACACCTGGTTAACCGTACTGAAAATATCTCTATAAATATAATGATTCATGTAGTAAATCGTATTGCATTGTCTGTTTGCTATTCAGGTCTATTGTGAAATCCTGCAAGACTGAAAAATATATATTTACCTTTAATTATTCTGCTCATA
>JAPZDY010000007.1:1983722-1999675 GCA_029783645.1 Ctenochaetus hawaiiensis | reverse complement strand
TGATTTTTATTTTACAGCTGAAAAAAGTGACTGTCGAAGTAATACTCCCCTTACATTGATAAGCGACTGTTAAATGTTCACTTAATTTGTTTTTTTGTATTGATTATAAAAAAGAACAGAGACATCATTGATTCAGAGATTTTTAAACATTAAAGCAAAATGAATCCAAGTATTTTTCCAAATGGGAACCAGATCTGAACCTTTGCACTTGTGGTTTATTTGACAAAAACCTTCAAAATAATTTCATGTTTTAAATGCAGCTGAATTTAAATGAAAGCAGTCATGCAGAAACTGCATTTTTCCTTGAGGTGGCATCACAGCAACTTATTAAATATAAATGAACACACAGAACTGACACACTGATATAAAACCTCAATACTTCCACGATTTAAGAACTTAAAATAAAGCAGCAAGATCATCTATCAGTGTTGATTTTCATACAAATCAGAACATCATAATCCTACTATATAAACTATTGCTTTAGAGATTTTGCAGCCGAAGCAGAAATCTAAACTGTTTGCTCTCAGGTTTTCTGGTGTAACATTAACTTGAGGTTTATTGAAGTCGTGCATGCAGAACGTGACAGTAAAAGCCGTTTTACAACACTTCTGGTGACCTTTTAAAAGTATCGTACTCCAGGGTCACACTACACGGACCTTTTGGATGTGATTTCATTACGTGTCCCTCCCTCGAATCCTCTCACAAAAAGCAGGACTGGCAGAACTTTCATCTTGTTTGAAGAAGATTCTGGATGAAATGACCTGTGAGGATGGACTTCATTACGGAGCGACTTTTGTTTTTTAACCTTTCGTGTGTTCCCGGCGGTCACAGTGTCCTCTCCCCCCCCCCCACCCGTCACCCAGCCCCACCAGCAGCCACTGTACAGGTTTCATGGAGGTGATCGACCTCACTGAGTTTCACTAAGTTCCTCCCGAACACACACACACACACACACACACTCAGGGTCCTCTGCCAGACTCTGTTCTCTCTGTTGACTCTTTTGCAAAAAAAAAGGAACAAGTTGTGAAAGAAGTGAAATGGAGGCTGGAGAGTTAAAGGAGGAATGCTGGGATTTATGTATCTGAGCAGATGAATCGTGAAGCGTCTCCTCCGTACCGCCCATCCGGTGACACATCTGGAACATAGATTATGTTACTGAGGCTCTTTGTCGAGCCAGATGTTTACCAGCAGTGGTGACATTTAAAATGAAGAAACTCAGCTTTAACATTTAAAAGGTTGAAAGGAAATGAAAATCGTTTGTAGTGAAACCTGATTCAGGTTGTTTTGAGGAGTCTCAGTCGTCCAGGTCAGTCTTCTCAAAGGAGGGTCAAACTAACTTGGAGCTGTTATCGAGCTCATTGATTGGTCCTTTGGTGCTGCTGAGACTGTTGTTGGACCAATAAGCTAATGCAGATTATTGGTCTGTTTGTAAAAGTGTGTGTGCATTTTAAATGGTTGCAGATCTGTGCACGAGCTCCCCTCAGACATCAGAGGAGCTGGAGAGCAGGAACAAGCTGCTGCGACTGCTGGACTCCGTCATCGACGCTCTGGTCTGGGCCATTTCCAAACTGGGGCTGTCGCACCAGCAGCAGACGCTCCGCCTCGCCCACCTCACCATGCTGCTTTCACACATCCGCCACGTCAGGTACAGCAAGAGACGACCGGACACGAGAAACTTAACCAGAAGACAACTTTGTCTTTTTCTTTTAACTGAAGACTCTTATAAATATTTGCATGTGTGCTTCATATATAAATGAGAACATACAGAAGTTACATTCAGCACATGATTCTGCGGTTCCTGAACAATGGATCTTTTAAGATTTTTAATGACTTTAAAAAGAACTATCTTTGACATCTTTCTTTTTTTGCGACATTCATGTTTTAAAATTAGGAAGCAGAAATTTAATCCTACATTTTTACACCACCTAACCTCTTAAATTTAGTCAGAAAAGCCAAGAGAGTGTTCAAAGAAGAAACTTTAAAACCTGAATCGTATTTATAAAAGACATAAGTTTTTTTAATATCACATCAAGCTCAATTTTTGTTTAGCCCCAAAGTGGCTAAAGTAAGTGTTTTACATACAGACACTGTACATAAACGCCTATTAATGGTGTAGTGAGCTCTAAAATCTTAAAAATCAGCAATGGCAACGTTTGTGATGTTGTTTAACAGTTATGATGCTGCTTGAGGTTATAGAGAAATCAGCTTATAAAACCTAATCTAACCTGTTTGCTAACACCTCTACATCTTCCTCATGATACTGAAGCAAAGCTAATTGAAACAGCAACATCAGTCCATGTCATGATGTGAGTCTTTATTAAAACCTGTGACTTGTGGTTCCCTCCTCCTCCACCTCTCTGCTCCACCTCTCTGCAGTAACAAAGGCATGGACCATCTGTCCACCATGAAGAGGAAGAACGTGGTGTTGGTGTACGACCTCCTCCTGGAGATGTTGGACGCCAACACGTCCAGCAGCAGCAGCCAACCGTCGTCCTCTCCGACCTCCGACATTTTCTCTGACCAGCTCCAGTACCCCCAGCCTCCTTCGCACCAGCAGCTGGGCTCAGACCAGTACAGAGCCGACCACGCCGCCGCGCCGTCACACGGGTCGGCCGAGGCCCCAATCCTGGACAGACACCTGCAGGCTCTGCAGGCCTCACCGCCATTCCAGAGTTTAGTGGTGGACGGCAATGAGTAAGTTACAGAGGAGGAAGAACAGCAAAGATCCTTCAGTTCATTAAGAGAATTTTTACATCCAAAAACAGTTTAATCTGATATAAACTCTAAATGTGTTTAACTTTCTCTCATGAAAGTATCAGAAGAAGAGAGGTTGGTTTTGTTTGTGTGAGAAAAAACATTCAGGGTTTCAGGTGTTTTTGTGCTTTTCAGCTGAAAAAAGGAAGGAACAAAGAAGGAAAGAGAAGTAAAGAGGGGTCAGACTGAAGTTGAAAGGCAGGAGAAAGGCAATGAAAGAGGAGTCAAGGAAGAAAGAGAACAGGCAATGAAGGAAAGAAATGAGTGGAAATGAAGGAAGTAAAAGAAACAAAGGTGAAAAGAAAAAGGTTGGTAGGAGGGGGAGAAGTACAGAAGTTAAAAATTAAAGAAAAAGTAGGGAGAAAGAGAAATAAAGGTTTAAGGAAGAAGATGGAATGATGGAGAGATCAAAGAAAAGAGGAAGACATGACACAAGAAAAAAGAGTAAAATAAAACTCAGGATTGGAAGGAAGAGCGAATAAAAAATACAGAACAATATTTAAAATTTGTTGGAGAAAAAGTAGAAATACTCTTTTTCTTTTAGAACTGACTCAAGTAAATATCCTCCCTCACCTCCGTTAATAACTGCATCCTCTTTGTCTCCAGCTGCATCCATCCGGAGCAGTGGTCACTGGAAACAGGAGGTGCAGCTCCATCAACGGAGCCGACGGACTACATCACCCCTGATCGGGTTGTCATGGAAACTGCCTCCATGACAGGACTGTAAGAGACGAACTGAGTCGGATCCTTAATGGCTTTTCCACCCCCCACCCCCCCAAAGATCGAAAAAAAAAAAGGAAACAAAAAAAGGAAGACAAAAAAAAAAACAAAGTGCTGTTGTGAGGTAAAGTTTCTCTCTCGTTGAGATGTTTTTAGTCTTTGACAGAAATGTTTCTGATCGAATGTATATTTTGTGTGCGTAAATATTTCCTCTGAATGTGCACTACAGCCGGTGTTCATGGGAACATCGCTGAATCTCTGCCGGTCGGTTTGAGCTCTTTTTGGATTTTTTTTTTTTTTTTTTTTTTTTTTGATGTACAGTATTTGTATCTCTTTTTTCACGTTGGTGTAACATCCAGAACAATCTACAGCTCATCTGCAGTGACTCACAGGAAGGTGCATGTTCTCAACACATTTCCAGAGGTATTCGTAGTCATACAGCTTAAACAAAAAGGGGCATCTTTTTGTTTCTCAAATCACACTGTGGTGTTTTTCTCTCTCACTTCTTCTCTGTACTTTGGTGTTTTATTCGGTGTCTGTTCATGCAGGATTTTTTCTGCCCTCTTTGTACAAACTACTCGTGTCAGTGGAGTCGAGAAGCAGCAGTTTGTGGCCTTTAAAACGAAACGACTGTTAACAGAAGCTTTTCTCTCTGTTCATGTTGTTAAAGTGAGGCTGGATTTACACAATGTGACATGTGGCACAGATGTGTTCTTTGGTAACAGTCTGCACCAGCAAAACTGGAAAGATCAAGACAAATTTAACTCAAACAGTGAATAAGAGTGAAGCTTCAGAACAAAGTGCCTGAGCTCTGAAAAGTTTCAGTTTTCATGTAAAAAATAGCTTAGCGGTACGTCAAAGTGAAGCTAACATGCTAAATGTTGTTCTGCATGTTGATGCTAACATCAGTGTTTTGCTAAACAAGCTAACCTGCCTTGTTTACACTAAATTTGAACTTTTTTGAAACATAAAGTTTGTTTTGCTGCAAAGACAGCAGAAATTTAGAAAAGACCAGATTAATTAAGTGAACAGCGCATTTGATGATCTTAGAAAATAATGGATCTTTTTACCTGAACATTATTTTTTTTAAAATACACTCAGTATGCTGAGTTACTTGTATTAAGGCTGTAACATAATGCATATTTAAATAGTATAATGGATAGTTGTTATTAATAACAGCGTCTTTACAATATAAATTGTGGCTAATTTATACTAGCCGAACACCAGCAGGTTTTTATTTTACCATGAATAAATACCTTATTGTTTGAGCACCAGGCTGCAGGTCCTGCTCACTACAAATCATTTAATCTAGAAGATTTATTTAATTCAAAGTAATTATATTCACATTAAAAAGGAGCCTCAACCTGCAGAGAGAAATGTAGTGTTTTCTATATTGGGTTCAGGATCAGTTTGTGTACTAAAAAGGCTTGTTAACCTTTAAATTAAAACATGTTAAGAACCATTAGTGTTCTTTGCTCTAATTGAGACAGATAACATGCAGGAAAAGCTGAATATGAACTTTAGTGCAGAATTCACTTTGTGTTTTTGGTTTAAAAGTCATGAGGAGCTGTTTGCTGTTCGTCCTCACTCGTCCTTTCACACGTTCAAAGCCTCGTGTTCATGGCATGTTCGCTGAGGTGTTTTTGATTATGTTCTCATTAATCACACGTGTTCTTTCACAAGAGCACACTGAGTTTTTTTGTTTCCGTCCAAGTTCAAACTGCTCTGTTTTGCTCAGGCCAAACAAACTGAAACAGTTAATGCTTAAACTGCTCTGAACGCATCATTTAAGTCTTTTTTGGACGATGTGCCACATCTCTGCCGGTGTAAATTCAGCCTTAGTGCCGGATTATCCTACATGTTCACTATCCTTTCTGTCCTGAGGTCTGTGGCTTGTACATGCATGCACACACACATTCATCATCATCTGATGCTGAACGTGTTTCTCTTGGCGGTTTGTGCACAACACACACACACACACATTCAAATCTGGGAATCCTGCTGTGGAGTTTTTGCCTGTTGAAGCTGTCAGCTCTTAGTTGGGGTTTTTCTCTCTAAACCCAGTCACAAAGCAAAACTTTCAGTCGTAGTCATGGCAAACACGGTTTATTGTCAGTCAAATATGACAACCTATACATCCCATAAATAAGAATTCACAAAATAAAACTTTACACACTTTGTCTGTTTGTTTTCTGTTCTGCTGGCCGTCTGAGTCTGAGGTCGACATTATTTACAAAAAGGTGAAGAAAACACTGAGATTCAAATCAAGTCGAAACACTCGTCACATTTAGGAACAATAAGGTAAATTACGTACATTTAATGATCTTTGATTGTGCATGTACACAGTTACATTCAACGCCCAAAGGACCACTTTACATTCATGTTCTGCTCCGAGTCTGGCTTGTTTGATTTTCATGCCAGGCCCTCATCTGCACAACTGAAGAGGGTTTTAAAGCAGCAATCAGGTAAGTTTCGCATCTACATCACAGTCTGAACATCAAGCTGCGTTTTTTAAAATCAGTCTTTGTATTAACCTGCTTGATGCCTGCAGGGGTTCGACCAGGTGAGGCCGACCGGGACAGAGTTTCGGTAAGTAAAACAGCTGGATGTCGGTGTGATGTGTGTGTTTGCTGCAGGATTTCTGCAAGAGCTACTTTTGCTTTATTTTAAAAAACTTTATTTAGTAATATTTATGTTATTGCATTGAATCAAATGTTTTAAAAAGAGCACTGAAAATCAAATCCAGACTCCGTAGCTGTACAGAACTTTTAGCCTCCTTTAGCTACAATGTAAGATCGCAAGAGGCAAAAACACAGTCAAAATGAAAGTGAAGCCTCCTGTCCAGCATAAAACAGCAGATAAACAAAGCTAGTCAACGGCAATGGGACAGTTGATTAAAGAACCAGTAGAAGCAGAACCTCAGTAGTTTTGACAATGTGTTGCTCTGTCTGATGTGTGATCAGGCAGTTTTTATGCTACCATGTTTGCTAAAAGCACTTGATTAGCGACTGCTTTATCACAGATGATCCTTCAGTTCAGACTCTGCCCCCTAGTGGTCAAGAATTGCTGCAGCTTTAATATGAGGGTCTGAGTCTTTTTGCAAAACTTTTAGGCGATAAGAGTTTTACATAATCATTGAACAAAATAAATAATTCCATTAAATCTGCTTTAAATAAAGGAGTGCCATAATTCAGCCTGACAAGCCAGTTTGACTCTGAGAGCCACAAATATGTAATGTTAAAGTATTTTCCATTTTAAATAACTTTTGATAAGTTTTAGTGCCAAATAATTTACGTATTTCAGTCTCAGTTTACAAAATCAATCAATAACATTATCAAAAGTACAATATCTAGTAAAGATAATGGTGGTACTGTTGGCTACAGAAAGGCATGTCTGCAGATGAGTCACTGCCATCGTTTTAAAAAAAGTCATATCTTACAGATCTTTATCTTAAATACGTCTAACACAGCAAAAACAAAACACTTTGCCTTTTATTTCTGTACAAAATGCTATCAACAAGTGGCTGCCTTCTATTAAAAACCGTAAAAATAGCTGCAGTGGTAGAAAATGGCTACTGAACGCATCGATTTCAGCATGCTTTGGTAATAACGGTCCTTTTTTCTTCAGCTCAGATCCCACGGACTGTAGTGAAAGTACAAAAAATGAAAATATACTGTAGATATTAAAATAAATCCTTAGAGACCTTTTTATGTTTTTCTTTGCACTGTATATTGAAGAAGTTTGTCCGGGACGTTCGATGGCGAATCTACATATAAAAATGACAGAACTTTAAAACAAACCGGTGATATGGCTTCTCTTTTAAAATGCAGAGCTCCACAAACAAATACAATTTTTAAATACATCAATAAAGTTTAGTCAAAAACAAACAAACCGAGGCCTTCAGACATGAAGGGCGGGGCCTCTTCTGCAGTGAAGAGACGCTCGACAGGCCGTCAGCCTCGTGTTTGAGTCTGTCGCCGCTGGGCGTCTCGGCGGCGCTCATGTGGGCGGCGGGCCGTTGGTGTAACGCAGCATCGGGTAGAAGGAGCGGGCGAAGTTGTTGGACAGCGTGCAGCTGTAGTCCTCCTCGGACAGCGGCACCAGGCAGGCCAGAACCAGCAGCACGAAGAAGAGCAGGTGAAGGGGGAAGGCGGCTCGGAGGACCCGGTAGAAGAGAGGTCGGTGTGGGGAGGAGTCCCTCCGCTCCCTGCGAGGTGAGACACATGTTACACATGAGAAAAGTTTGTTTTTGACTCTGCAGCAGCAGTTTTACAAAGAGAGAAAAGTTTAAATCAAAGCCCATTTTACAGCCTTTTTTTTGCATCTTTCTGCTTCCTCTCCTGCTGATCAGAGAAAGTTGAAAGCTTAAAAAAAAAGGCTGGTAAATGGACTTTGAGCTGTGAAGGCGATGATGAAGGTCAAGTGTTTTAAGTGGGTCAGTTCACAAAAATTACCAAAAAAATTCCTTTCTAACCTGCATTTGTTAAAAATTTAATCAATAATTATTTGCAGCTTTTTTTTTTGCACAAAAACTGTTTCATGCTGGATTTCATGAACTACTGATCCATGTTCACTAAAACTACTGTTGACACCAAAGAAACGGTTCCAATAAAAACTAACTGTGAGGTCTGAAGAAACCGGACTATTTACGACAAACTGTTAAATGTAATCAGAGTTTGCGTGTTGGAAGCAACACAAACAGAATCCTCTCTGCTTTACTGTGTTGGCAGGAAACTCAAAGCCTGAACACACAAATCAGAACTCTGTGCACATCATAAAGTATCAGATGTACACGTGAGAATGTTTCATGTCTACGTGTGTGAATGTTTAAATGTTGTAGTTTTGGTGAACTGAACCCTGAAGCATTTCGACTAAAACACCAGGTGATAAAGTAGTTTAGCCTGTAAAGGTTTTACCTTCTGGTCGCTGCAGTCGTCTGCAGAGCTGCGTCCTCCTGAAGAGACAAACAAGTCACAGGTGTAAACGACTCGTGTCCTGACAGGTGACTCACAGTTGTTTCTACATGAACTCCATAAACATTTTTAAAACATTTTTTATCCACTTAACATTAAAGTTTGACCTTTTCTTTGACTATAAAGCTAACATAAGGACAAATAACATGACAACTTGATGTTAGCATCCTGCCAAAGTAACAAGCTAATTATGCTAATTATAAGCATGTTAACGTCATTTAGGAGAAAGTTTTTTAATGTTGGAATTTTTCAGCTGATTTATGGCAGCTCATTCAGTGTTTTTAGTTCATGAATTAAAGAAAACCAGAGACCCCTCACTCTTTTAAACCTCTGGTTATGTTTCTGTTGCATTTGGTGAAACCTAACATTTGCACAGATAACAGTTATTGCTCACTAACTGTATTTTCTTTACTCGTATTTCCATTTCTACTCGCTACATTTCAGAACAAAATATTTAGTTACTTTAAAAATTGAGACTCAACCTTTTTGCTTTTTGATTTATCTGTTATAATCAGTTACAGAGGACATTTAAATGCTATAACTGCTGATATTTAATGTTTTCAGGCAGGCATGTGGTCTTGTTATTAAATATCTTTAGAGAGTAATATTACTTTAAGTTTGGAAACAACAATCTGAATCCTTTCTCCCTCTCAAAGGTAAATACTCAGGTGTACCTTGTGCAGCAGCAGAGGAGAGCTCAGCGCTCCCAGACCGATGGTGTCCATCTCAGAGCTGGACGAGCAGGTTTCCTGAAGCAAACAGAGAAACTGGTTCAGAGTCAGCAGGTTCACAGGCTGATGACCTGCGCTGCCTTTGATAACATCTCATTCACTCCACAGAGATGCATGTTTGTTTGTTTCCTTTGCATCTCCATCCAGGTGACGTCACATTTCTGCAGGTTGAAGCCCCAAACTTAACAATCACAGGTTCACAGGTTTAGATTAAAAAAAACTAGTTTCACTTTAGCATCTTGATTCCTGATGGATTCAGGTTGTTTAACATTGAACTGCGTCCGAGGCAACAAGCACTTAAAACTGAAGAGCTGGAAGTCTGGTTTCACTTCACATTTGTTCTGATAAAACTGGATTTTGCAGTGATGATCAATGATTTCTGCTCTACTGCTCTGCAAACCTTAAACGTCTGTTAATGCTTCATTTCTGCATTTTCAAATGGTTTCCTAATAATTTTGAAGAAATTTCCTGGAAAAATAGAAAGTTGCTCAAAAATGTTTATATGAGTCACAAGAGAAGGTCAGTTTGATGTTAGAAGCAATGTCTCATGTTGTCAACTGTCTTCTTGGAAATGATCAAGGAATTACTAAGAAATCGCTCCTTTAAAAGCTCATGGTTACGTTCAAAAGCAGCAAGTCAGGAGGAAATTTTAGTATTTTCAGCTTTGTGCACGAATGCAAAATCAGAGATTAAAGTTTTGTTTATTTGCTGCTGTTTTTTATGTCACAGCTCTGCTTTAGAATGAGAAACTGATGCATTCAGGAAGTTAATTATTGAATTTTAAAAGGCAAAATCAAGAGGTTCGAAAGAGGCAACTTTACCAAAACCCTGATGTCATATTAGCACTAATATTATAAAATGAGCTGTAGTTTATCCTTTGATTTAGATTAATACATTGTTTTCACTCATCACTTGTACAAAACCGATTTCACAGCAGAGCTTTTCTTCTCTGTCTGAACTGAAATAAAATGGACGTACCAGTCTCGGCCGCAGCGCCTGCAGGTCGGCGGCCGTCTGTCGCAGCAGCAGACGCAGTTTGTTGCAGATGACGTGAACCTTCTCCTTCGCCTCCACGCTGTCTTCTCCTGTGGCCTCCAGGAGGAGCTGAGAGGAGATCTCCTGCAGTGAGGAGAACTGCCGCTGACGGCCACGCAGCTCCTCCTGCAGAGTCTGCAGCAGGGGGCGACAGAGAGCACAGGAGTCAGTACACAGGAACAGGCAGATAGTGATATAATGTGCATTTGTCCTTTAAACAAAGTGCATGGGCACTTTTATATTTGTTCTTTAGGTTCAAAGTGAAGAGTTAAATGTTTGAGTCACTGATGCAACTTATCAGCTGTGCAATTTAAGATGAATTTTGGTTAAAATAAAGATGTAAGAGGATATTTCTGGTATCTTCCTTTAAGTTTGTGGAATATTTGAAAACTGTAATGACCCCTCCGAGCCACTAGGTGTGTGCTCACTTGCTGTCCTCTTCTCTTTTTTCAGGCTCTGGTCGAGGGAGGCGGGGTCGTCGTTGGGGTGATTAGCTACACCTGGACCCGTGTGGTTTTACACCTTCTCCTTCCTCTCGATTGTCCCTCACTGCACCTGCTGGCCCACGCTACATCTGCGCAGCCATTTTGTTTCACAGACCCACACTACTGATTTCTGACCCTGACGTGCATCTATGTTTACCTCTAAAATAAAATTATGTTATTTGCACTCGACCTCGTCTCTTCTCACATCCCTTGTTGCAGTCTAAGACCTGGGCTGTAACGAAAGGGGGCTCGTTGGGGTTCATTTCCCAGACGAGCCCCCGTTTGTTACAGCCATGTGTAGCGTGAGCGAGCAGGTGCAGCGAGGGACAATCGAGAGGAAGGAGAAGGTGTATAACCACACGGGTCCAGGTGTAGCTAATCACCCCAACGACGATGACCCCGCCTCCCTCGACCGGAGCCTGAAAAAAGAGAAGAGGACAGCAAGCGAGCACACACCTAGTGGCTCAGAGGGGTCATTACAACACTGAACCGAAACAGTTTTCTGTTTGTAATAAAGACACAGTCTTGGTGAAAACTTGCTGCTTTGAGTTTTTTCAAATCAGCACCGATGACGGATGTCGGATGAGTGTTTATCCTCAAGCTCAATAAAAAAAAAGCACAATAAAAAGAAAAATCCCAAACAGTGTTTTTCTCACTCATTCCATGAAATGATCCTTATCAAAATCACATCGCAAATACTCAAGTTTCAAGTTCAGATAAAGATGTCATTACTTTTAGTGCCCAGATTAACACTACATTACCCATAAACCCCATCACCAGATGTTGGAAACTGCTCATTAAAATCTCCTTATAATCTTCCAAACTTCCCCTCAGCTCATTGAGGCATTATGGAAACAACTTAAAGTATTAAATTTCAGTAACGGATGAATCGATCGGCGATCTGCTCACCGTCAGTGCGTCTCGATGCTCCAGCAGGACGGAGCGCGACGTCGACGGGTCGCTGACGTTCACAGCACGATGTCTGTTCTCGGCCTGAGCGAGCCATAATAACAGCGAGTGCAGCATCTCGTGAAACTCCTGAAGAAGAACAGAGAGGTCAAAGGTCACAGGTGCTTTAGTATCACACGTCTCTTTGTTCTGACGTTCATGTGTTCACGTGTCTGACCTGACACTGCATCAGTGCGGCGTGCAGCCGCCTCTCCCAGCTCTCCAGGCCGCCGCAGGCCTGCGTCCAGCTGTGATTGGCTGAGCTGACAGCTTCCTGCAGCTCCCTCAGCTCGGGGCTGTCGCCTCGCAGGAAGTGACGGCTGCTCAGGTTGACGGAGATCATCAGACACTTGTAGCTGTTGAAGGTCTTCTGCATCTCCTGGAAAAGAGAAGAGATGAACGTCTGCAGATGTGATGAAGCGTTTTTTCTTCACTGTCTGAAACATTTTCACTGCCAAAGAAATTTCTTTTCAGTTTCTGAATCTACAAACTCGAATCCTTCATTTCTGCTCGTGTTAAAGGGACAGTTTATCACCTCCAGTAACTTGTCAGCTTTTGGAAATCAAATTCAAGGTTAAAGCATCTTTACTTTACAATCTCATCTTTACAACTTCAGCGAGCTCAGTTGTGCTGTATGAGGGCTGGCAGGAGATGTTCCTACAAGTTCCAGCTCTCAGCAACTGATACCACAACTATGAAGATGGATAAAAAGCACTTCAAGTAAGAGAAAAAATGTGTTTTTGAATTTAGGCGAACTGTCCCTTTTTCCTGTCCCTCTTAAAAGAAAGACCGAGAGCAAAGATGCTGCCTGTGTTTTACCTTCATTTTCCTGATGTTGACTTCGATGTCTCGCATGCTGGTGGCCGGTGCGATCCTCTGCAGCCTCTCCAGCTCTGGAAGCACCCTGCCCAACCAGGAAGTGACATCACAGAGGTCAGAGTTCAGCTTCTGCCACTGCTCCAGGTCCTGCTTGACGTCTACGTCACCGCTGAACTTCTGCACCTGCAGCAGCTCCCAGCGCTCGATCACACCTGCAGAGAAGTGAGATGGACAAATGAAAGTCTGCACAGTTTGTGATGTTGCAGCTTTCGGCAGGATGACTCCTTTAAATTATTTACTTCCTGTTTTTGTATCAACTGTGGATTTAGTTTATAAGAGAACGTGACGGCTGTTTTGAGCATCAAAAAATGTTTCCAAGTGTTTTTCAGGAATGTACCTGGTTTTTGAAGGTGCTCACTGCAGCATGTTCTCATCCAATTAAGTCTTAACAGATAAAATGTGAGTTATTTGTATGAAAACTGTGACTGACGGCGCTCACAGAGGAAATAATCTACCTGATGCCTCTCTACGTGATGTTTTTACACCTGTGACAATCTGACAGCTGATTTATGGTCAGTTATAAAGCAAACATGTCACCTTTTTCTTGGTACCAGCTTCTTAAATATGAAGATTTGATGATTTTCTCTGTTTTTTGTTAATTAAATTGAAATATATTTGCATTTTGGACTGTTGGTTCATTACAGGAAGAAACCTGGAGGAATTCTGGGAACCTCTGATAAGTGTTTTTCAGCACTTATTAAGATTCTTTAAACTCAACTGTCAGTTTGGTTTACAGCACAAATATCTGATCCAGGAAGAAAATGAAGGTTGGTCACACAGACCAGTTAACGACCTCTTCCAGTGATGTTACAGTTAGGATGCTGGATGCAAACTTTGCCTGTTTTGCTCTGTTTCTTGTTATATTTTGGGTTGATGTGTCTGTTGATCTGTGTCTGTTGATCTGTGTGTACCTGTGCTGGTCTGCTTGTCGGCGGTGCTGCTGGTCAGACCAGGTTCCTCCGCCTCTTCTTCGTCGTTCAGGATCAGCTTGACCCTCTTCACGCTGTCGATGCTGCTGCTGCACTCGGACATGAGTTTGACCTGAACACACACAACGTAAACTTGAAACAAGTCTGGATCCATCGTGCAGAATCAGGATGAATCTAAATGCGTTTGGACATGAAAAGATCTCAGAGCTGATGGTGTGTGTGTGTCCTTACGTAGCCCTGCTGGTGGAAGGGGGTGCTGGTGGTGGTGACTTCCCGGGAAACTCGTTTCCTGTCCGGGGAGCCCGGTTGGTGCCAGCTGGGCGGGTCGGTCACTGACTTCACTGAGAAAAGAGAGAAGGAAAAGGTTTGATAGAAGAAGAGTTCAATAAAATAAATAAACTGCAGGGACAAACAGAGGCAGAGTGAATTTAGGAAAACAGTCCTGCAAAACATTTGACACATGCAAAGAGCTGAATAATCAGTCAGAAATGTGCAAAAACAACCTCAGAGAGCACAAATGGATTTTAAAAGTGAATAAAATCAGATGCAACTTCATGCAAATTCCATGTTTTTTGTTGTAACTTTGTGAAGATTCACAGCCACATCTGTCACTCAGTGTGCAAGACAAGCTGTCTGTGCATCATGTGAGGGATGGAGGGGGGGTGGGGGGGGTGCAGATGGATGGGTTTGGGGGTTGCTAGGAAACGGGATGCTGGTCCATGAGCACACAGTGATGCAGTGGCATGCAGGAGGCAGAGCGCCTACCAGAGGCCGCTTTCAGCGCTCTGACGGTGGATTTAACGAACGACTCTGAACTCTGCCTGACCTTCACATCTGTAAGGGAGAGCGAAGGTCAGCAGGGTGGAGCTGCTGCTCCGCGAGGGGCGGAGCTTAAGTCATGAAGAGTGAAAGTTAACAGAACAGAGCGGACAGCAAGAAGAAGGACGATCTGAAGCCAAATTTTCTGATTTAAATGAGCAGAATTTAAAAGGTCCAGTGTGTCAGATTAGGAGCGATATATTGGCAGAATAAGTAGAAACTGAATTATATATATGTTTATATTTTTTTATTATTGTATAATTATCTTTAAAAAGGAATGTTTTTGTTTGTTAGACTGACTTCTTTATGTCTACAGTGAAAAACACAAACTTTTTAATGGATACAATAAGTGTTGGTTTGTTTCTCTCGCAGGATTTATTGACGTTTTATCTCATTAATTACAAAAGAGGTAATATTAGCTATTACTCGTTACCTTTTTAAAAATGTTTAGGATTACTTTTGACCATGAAGGCGGTCATTGTTCTCCTTTGATAAACTGCATCGATGAACACAATCTGCACTTGGAATCGTCTTTAAACCCTCCGAGCTGTTGTTACCTGACAGAGCGCTGAAGAAGGTGGCGTCGTCGTCTTCCTCGTGTGACGACGATCCTCCCACGTCCACCGTGTGGTCCCACTCCAGAGGGATGGAGTCCACGCTGACGGGGGTTTCTCGCCCCGATCGCTCCAGAGGAGGTGCGAGGAGGTGACTAACGGCCTGTCGTACGGCCGAGACTCCACCTGCTGCTGGGATCTCCTCCTCTTCCTCCTCATCCTCCTCCTCATCCTCCTCCTTCCTCCTCGCCTCCTTCCAGGAAGTGCCGTTCGTCAGATCAGGTGAGACGTCCCTCTCCTCCTCCAGGACCTTCAACAGTGTTCAAGAGGACAAATCAAATACAAAGAACTGACTTGTTTACATTAGAAACGTGTGTCCACCAATAGGAAACACTGTGAGTGTGATTAAGATTGAGAAGCTCAGAACTGACCGGCCGTCTGTTGACCAGGCGGTGGTGGAAGCGAGCCACCCTGCCGAACACCTCCTGGCAGTAGGAGTGCAGCTCCTCCAGCTCGTCCTCGATCAGCACGGCGTCCAGCGGGGCGCTCTTCTGGATCAGGTTCTCCCCGAACACGATCAGAGCGTCGATCTTGTTGGTGTTCAGCATGATTTCCTGCTGGAAGCCCTGCAGGGGGCGACATTCAAAAAAAAAAAAGAAACCTGGTCGTGATGCATGAAAGGTTAAACATGAGGATGTGAACGTTCATCAGGAGCGGAGTCTCACGTTCAGCTGCCTCATCTTGTCCTCGATGTCGCTCTCAGAGAAATGTTCCACGTTGGTGAGCTGCAGGTCCATTTCTGTCAGCCACACCAGGATTCCTTCACGGGTTCCTTCGAAGTCTTCTCTCTGAGAGGTGAAGTGCTGCAGAAAACACGACTTCAGTGCTGTTTAACTGCATTCAGATCAGTTACACTTCATTTTTAACTTAAAACCTTTTGACAACATCTTTAAAATTTAACATGTTATGACATTTCTGTCACTAGTTTGACTGGATTCGGTGTTTCAAACCTGACTCTTTAAAACCTCAGTTTTCAAACTTTGATGTTAAACATCCAATAAAAACAAAGATTATTTCTCTATGAATAAATCTGAGTGCTCAACTGAACAGTTTCTTTCATATATTA
>JAPZDY010000007.1:1964788-1979834 GCA_029783645.1 Ctenochaetus hawaiiensis | reverse complement strand
TTTTTTTTGCAATTATTATTCAAAAATCTACTGAATTTTATATTATTATTATTATTTTATATTATTTTATTTTACAAAACATAATGGAAAAACCTGAGTTATTTCAGTTGTTTAAAGTTATTTGAGTTATTTCAAGTATTTTAAAGTATGTTTTGGATGAGAGAGATTAGCAGATCATCATCGTCTCTACAGATGAAAGCAGCTCAGATTCCTCAACTTTTATCATTTTTCTGAGATAAATCAGCTCCATGACGACGAAATCCATCATAAAACCACAACAAGAACTCAAAACTCTCCTTAAAACATTTCGGGTGCTTTCTAAAAGTTCTTGAATGGCTGTCAGAAGCTTCTCTTGTTATTTTCAGAGCAGAACACTTTAAACTCTGCGACGCCGCGTTCATGCTCGCTTTGATGCTCCGGAGCGAAGTGTTTCCTGAAGAATCCACCTCGTTGAGAGACGAGATCAGCTCCAACAAAAGCAACAGGTGAGATGAGTTGTTGTCATGGGAACAAGGTGAACTACACTTCTTTTGTTTCTCCTCATGTTAAAAAAAAAAAAGTGGAGTGGGTGGAAGAGCTGAGTGGCACAAAAAAAAGTCCAATGTTTGAACGGTTACATCCGCTGTTTCTGATGTAATCCATTACATCGTTCACCGAACCGGAGCCGGTAAACAACTTTGATTATCGAACCGCTCCTGATACATTCATGTGTTTAATGTTGCACCAGCATCAGTGAGTGAAGCCTCATGATGCAAAACGTAGACTGGTGATGTCATGATGCAGCGAGGGATCATGGGATTTGTTTATTACAGCCTCCTTTGCAGATGTGGATCAGTGTGACCGAAACGTTCGCAGACGAGGTTTGATTCTCGTTACGTTTATTCACGTCTGCAGACTTCCTTCCTCACTTTCTGACTGAGTGCAAACGTCTTAAATTTGTCAACGAAATACTTTTAATGCAACAAGTTTTGTTGAAATTGTTTTGATTTTTACTTTCTGCGTAAAAAAAGCTTCCATCAGAATTCGAGAGCTAATATTTGTTCATATGTCGACTTGCAAATTCGACTTTTCACTTCAGTCTGCAGCTTATTCCTACTGAAGGATCAGATCTCACACGCTTCCATCGTCCACTTCCTCTCTTACTGAACGCTTTTCTCCTTTTCGTAAAGTGTCCGAGCAGCCGACTCCAAATGGACGGACAGAATAAAACCCATTTCCTTTCTCGGGGGGCCACCGGCTGAGTTCGGCTCTCAGCTCAGCGTGGCGGCTTCCTTCCTTCACAAACACTCGTCTTCCTGCAGCTCTCTGGGATTTTTACTCCACTCTGCAGTTATTATCCTGGACAGGGTGGCCGCAACATAAAGGCTTTAAAAGCAGCCGTGTGTCACCGGTGAGTGGAAGTACGGCACCGCTCTAAAAAAAAACCCTCAAAGTGCCCCGTGGTGTCAAAGCTCCGAGTGGATTCTTCATCCTGCCATCGCAAAGCAGCTTTTTAGGTCTTTTCTTTACCTGGAGAATGTCTGAGACTGAGGAGCTGCTGGTTCAGTGTTTTTTACCACTAACAAAGGCCATTTGAAGGTTTTCTCTTACTGATAAATCTCTTTATTTCTCCATGAAGAAACACTGGATTCTCCTGTAATGTAATAATATTACTTCTGTTCTTTAGACTTTCAGTTTTTTTGGCTCTAAATAAGACAAAACTGTTGGTGTAAATGATTCGATCTGAAGTTCTTTGAGGCTTTCTGCATTTTAAAGTGAGAATCCGTTTAACACTCAAACTTGTTTTGACCTTTAATCTCAAACTTCATCACTTCGGTGCTTCACTGATGAAAGCTTCATTCTTTCATTTACTGGATTTAAATCTTCAAACACACTCTCATGATGCTCAAACATCTAAAACAGCACCGTCTCCGTCTTTTCGCCCACCTGCTGCTCGGCCAGTTTCCTCTGGATCTCGTCGCTGTGGCAGACGTTGTAGACCACCGGCTTCGCCAGCTCCGCCTCGATGCGGGACAGCCACGTCCGCAGGTTGCTCATGTTCTTGTCCAGCTGCTGCACCGTCACCAGCGTCTCCTTCAGCTTCCTCACCCTGCAGACACAACCACACAGTTACAGTCAGAGAGGCTGACGTTTCTTCTTCCTCAGAGCCACAGAGCTTCACTGTTTCAAGAAATTAAAACAACTCAACAAAATTCCAATAAATTCCAATAAACAGCAAAACCACTTAAAGCAACACCATGTAACTTTTCCACCTTAAAACAATAGTTTTTAAAATCATTTTAATGTTGCAGTGTAACAGGTTGACTGGGCTCCTTGGCCAATCAGCCCTCCTGTAGCTCGTTACTGCACTATGGAACTTTGGGCCGCGGGCCGCAGATTCAAAACCAAAAACTTAAAGATACACGTAACTACGTCAGAGTAATATTGATGAAACTGGGTGGTGGTTTCCTTCTGATGTCCTACAACTGCTCTGCCTCAATGCTGTGATTTACGGAGGTTCCTGAAAGCATCAAGGCTTCCTGCTGTGTACCGTAGAAAAAGCTACGTAGAAAAAGCTACGGACGGATACAGTTTCTGCTTGCATAGTTACGTGTCGTGTGTTGTGGCTCTTGCTGGATGTTTTTCTGTCAGAAATGATGTCTGCTTGCTAGTTCGTTCTGTGCACACTTGTTCAAACTTTGACACGAGGAAAAATACATGTAATATTGCAGGGAGGGGGCGCCAAATCCCACAGAAACTAATTCCTACATAGTGCTGCTTTAAAATTCTGAGAACTGTATTTTAAAACACTATATTCAAGCAGAAAGTTTGCACAAAATGAAATTTAAATGGTGATTTTCACACTTTGGACTCATCAGATCTGCTGTATTTCTCTTCTACCAGAGGAAAAACAATAAAACCGGGACACTTTGAGATGCAGTGTGAATGCAGTGTAACTTCACTGCACGGTGACAGTGAACACAGCTGACCGCAGGGATTCACACCCTGCCTTTGTTAACACTGCGCTCGCTCTCTGCACAGAGCTGCTCTGTGGCAGCTCGTCGCCGCCACCGTGTCAGAGAAACGCCACCGCCGTTCTCACGTATGACACAACAGGAGCCATTATAGCCGAGCTGCATGCCGACCTACATCTGACTGGGAGCCGAGTGGCGTCTGGGAGGGAAACTGCATTCCAGTTCAGCTCGCAGGTCGGCGACCTACATCAGTTCATTCTGCTGCACAAACCAACAAACCAGCACGACGCAGGCAGAGCGACACCGCGCCGTCATGTGACCACGGCCGGTGAGAGCGCTACACAAACACCCACCTCAGTGTCAACGTGTGTGTGTGTGTGTGTGTGTGTGTTCAGATGCACTAAAGACATGTAAGTTTGGTGTCACAATGGCGGCGTTCAAACCGAATGTCACATTTTTATGTCTCTGCACACTCAGTGCTGGAGTTTTGAGTCCAATGTTCATAAAATGGTTGATTTTTTTTACATAAACTGAAGTGTTTGAATGTTTTCTGGTTATGTTCCCTTTAATTTTATTTCTTTCAGAACTGAGACAAGAAATGAACAATGCAGAAAGTTTACAGTTAAAATATAAACTTGCAAGTTCTGTGCGATAGGAACTGTGAAAACACATGTTGGGAAACAAATACACACAATAACACAAGTGTTTGTCAGTTCTGAAAGTTTTTCTCCTCCAAAGTTCAGTCAGAAGAGCGAAGACATGCAGAGCTGCAGCGACCAAAAATGATAAAAAATCTTCTTTTCGTCTTTTTCCACATCTGAAGGGTTTTCATCTCAAAAATTTAAAACAGGCCGCCTTAAGCTTGGAGTACATTTGACTCTGTGTGTGTCATTTCTGGGTGTCAGCACACTGAAATAATGCACAGTGTGTTAGCATGTTTGTGAATACGTGTAGCATTTTTATCAAACAGCAAAACAAATCTTCCACAAACCATCTCGCAAACTCTTTCTAGCAGATATTTTGTCAAAGGTCTTTCTTTGAGCTGCAGGGGAACACACATTTTTAAACGAGATATTAGCTCGTCTCTGCAAATCTAGTATTTATTTTGCTAGCTAGTGAAAACTGTTTTTATCAATTGTGCCAAATTTCTAAAAAACCAAGAGAAAACATTCAGTTTTGGCAAGAATATAAAAAAGTCGTTAAATGTGGACAAACAGAAGTCTCACAGGACAGAAGCATTATTCTCTTAACTCTTAAAGGAAAGGAGGAGGCAGCTTCTGCAGAATGAATGCGATTCAAACAATGATCAAGAAATGTTCTGCCTTTGTGTGCATCAGTTCAACACTGTTCAAGAAGTCCATTATCACATCATCCAGCAGGGCTGAGTGATGCAACACCGACAGCAGAGCAGCAACAAGCAGCTGCAGCTGAGTCGCCACTGAAACTCACTTTTTCATTTCCACAAACTGAAAACACTCGAGTGATTTATAATGAGACACGATTGACAGTCTAAGATGCTGACGCTGCACGAACAGAGACCATGCATGTGTGTGTGTGTGGGGGGGGGTCCTGTCCTATTTTGGCTCTGATGCATCTGCAGGTGTGTGTGTGTGTGTGCAGATGTGAGTTCAGGTTGCACGTCTCTATGGAAGGTGAGGACGGTGCAGCGAACGGAGGGGCGGAGAACAGCATGAGTGCAGCGATCATGGACGGACATACGTGAGCCCATTGCATCCACACACACACACACCCACACACACCCACACACACACACACCTGCTGTCCAAGCTGCTACCGCATGTAAATACCAGCACACACACACACACACACACACACACACATGAAAGCTGGCAGTCTGAGCTGAATTCGCTCTGAATGAGCGTCCGCCTGCATACATGCCTGCACCGACAAAGCCCAGCCCATCCCCCTTAGCTCCTGCTCTGCCTGCCTCCACCTCCTCCTCCACCTCCTCCTCCTCCTTCTTTAATCACAACAAAACACCCGATCTGCTCCCCCTTCACCCCCCCGCCTCCTCAGTCTGACGCTGGCCGGGTTCGCCGGGCCGTGATGAGGACTCAGGATCAGTGTGAGCGGTACTTACGGGCTGGTGAGGAGGCTACTCCATGACGACGGCTCATCCGCTAGCAAGCGCTGCCCCCTCCTCCTCCACCCCTCCCTCCCTCCCTCCTCTGCAGTCTGCATGAACCCTCCTCCTCCTCCTCCTCCTCCTCCCATCACTCCAAACATCTGGATGCAGTAACAGGTTCACTCCAGGATACACAGAACCAGCAAATCCTTTCAAAAACTGCAACTCACAATAATTTACGTTTGACTTATTTAGTCAAAAATGTTGTTAAAAATGCACATCACAGGTTCCCAAAGTGCAAGAATATGTCTAAAAATGCTTGTTTTGTTGGAAAAACTGTAGAGAAACAAAGCAAATTCCTAAATTTAGAGACCAGGAAAGAGTAAATACTTGAAAATTTGCTTCATGAAAGACTTAAAGTGATAATTGTCAAAATCTCTGATGTCTGGTTAACCAACAGAACCTCATCCTTTCTTTTTTGCCTTTTTTCTTCTATTAGTTTGTCAGTAAATAAAACACTGATTGTGATTTTTATCGGAGTAAAAGCTTTGAAATAAAGTTTGGTAAATTATAATTACTTTTACTTAACAGCCGACCGGACAGTTTGAGGTCACGTCTGCTGTGTTTTATTTGATTCATTGAGCCTAAAATGAAAAACTCTAAAGAGGTTGCAGTTTTTGATTTAACAGTAAAAAATGCTGTTATTTTTTTTCCTCACACTGCTGCAGCACATTCAGGCGTTTGGTCTGTAAACTAACAAACATATAAACTAGAGAAGCTCATTTTTCAGCTGGAAATAAACTACAAGTTGTAAAACTGTTGCATCACTTTACGAGCGGCTTCGTCCTGCAAACAGACAGCAAACAGGAACAAAAACACCACGAGCTCATTAAAGGTTTTCCAGGTCTCGAGCTGATTTCAGCTGTCGGCTCCTGTAACTGTTTCTGGATACAAACTCGGACAAACACGCAGACGGATCCAAAGCCGTCGACGCAGACGAACCCAGCAGGAAACCCCCGTCTGGAAAACCTCCATCTGCCACCGTAAACCACTTCATTCAGATAAACGGGTCTGAGAGTCAGACATGTTTCACAGGAGAGACTGATGGAGATTTAAGGCTGCAGCAGGTGGAGGAGGAGAAGAACAAATGACACAAATACACTAAAAACAGACAAAAAGGTTCAAAGAAAGCAAAGAGAAAAGTAAATCTGACACCCTTTTCAGACCTGAAACACAGAACAGCTCGGTACAGTAACGGCTGTTTATCAGTGAGACTCATAAAAGATCCATAAAAGATCCGTGACGGCTTCATTCAGACGACCTTTGTGCACCTGGTTTAAGAGAAAGACGGGGAGCGTCTGCACCTCGAAACACCGATGTTAATTTTTTTAATTAGATGAAAGAAACTTCTAATGGCGCCGCTGACTGATCTGGACTCTCAGAGAAAATGGCAGGCGATAAATATTTGACTTTAAAGCAAAAAGTGGAGGATTTGTGTGAGCTGTAAACTAGTTTAATGTTGTTCTGTGACATGAAAAGTGACTGTTTCCATGATGTATGCTGAGGACTGAACATTACTGTTTTATTGTGAGTAAAAAAGGACATAATATTTCTTGAAATTAAGATAAAAGCCAAAAAATTTTATTTAATCATTCAGAATCAGTGTATTTTATTATCATAATCAGCTACAGTCATCATACCATGAATTTCATCATACTAGAGCAGTTTAAAGTCCTTCTTTTTAACTTAGAGGAGTTATAAAGAGGATTTATGGTTTTATATAAAGAAAGACACCTAATTCACACACACACACACAGACACACACAGACACACACACACACTCCTTCAGTCGTAGCACAGACTGAGGCTGAATGTTTGTTTTCACCACAAACACACACCTTTTCTGTTTAAATTCACTGCCAAACAACAGAAACATAAACTCCATCTCTGTCTCTCCATCCCTCCTTCAAGCGAAACTAATCGCTGTGGAAACAAGAAACAAGAAGTGCGCCATCATCACCATGACAACCAGGTCAACAACAACAACAACTTGAAAAGAGAGCCGATCGGTCGTGAGTGAGTCCGTGTTGTTTTCGTCAAAACGCCCAAAACAACAAAACACTCGATAAAACACAAAAAACAAAAGCTCGGCTGGAAACGAACGACTCGACAAACTGCAAACACGCAGCGGGACGATAGAAGGAGTTCATTTGCTGAACCAGGTGTGAGGAGACGATGCTTTTAAAGACAAACATCTGCCTCATGTGCATCTTATTCAGACAATGAGGTGCGAGGACCGTGGCCCCCGGAGGCCCCCGAGGCCGAGGGCCCATCGGCACAAAGGCTCATGTCAGCAGACGGCAGCTGCTGCGCCGGGTGACGGAGCACCCGGTTTATTTTGGGGGACAAAGGCGAGCAGCAGGCCAGTGTCAACGCATCTAATCCCCCGGCAAGTCAAACCTCAGCAGTCATCTGCCGCAACTTAGTGAGGCGAGACGCAGACAAAGGCTGAGGGACGGCGGCGTCATCGCTGACTCTGGATCAGCTCCTCTCCAACTCCACCGGCGCTTCTACAAACATGTGACTCAGTGCTGCAGGACTCCGGCCACAACAACAATGACTCACTTCATGTCCGTGAAGTGAGCGACCTCATGTGCAGAGTTATGCTGACTTTACGTGGTGAAATGTTCGGAAGTGTTGTTTGGTTGGCTGGTTACTTTGAAACTTACTTTGAACTTTGGTAATAATTTTACGTTTAATAACCCTGAAGATCTTTAGTGCCGATCAGCTTTGAATCATTTTCTGTCTGACACTTTTTAACATAAGCTACGCTGAAAGTTGATTGTCTGAGACTAAATTCACACGTCTCTGTAGTCCGTCCGTAGGTTTCGTAGATGCTGCAGGTGTGTGGTTCTGCTGTTGTTGGGCTGTGAAGGAGGGGCCAAATTCAAATGGTGTCTTTACGAACTCTGACTGGAAAATGCTGCATATTCTGCTTTTGAAGGTGATATGGACAACATTTATACCTAGCATATCATCACCAATGCTAACGTAGCACATCAGGGATTGACTCTGATATTTCTCTAATTTTGACAATCTAACCGGTAACACTTTAGTTCAGACTGTCAGGACTTTAACTGCTCTGACTGGTTCTTTAGTTTGTCGAAATTTGCTGAATCGTACTTTTATACTTTAAGATCTGACGTTTTAGCTAAGAAACCTACATGCTAACGCTAATGCTAACTTTTCAGCCTCAGAAGTCAATGACAGAGATTCTTCGGTCATATCAGAACTTGTAAGTAAACTGTAAATATCAATAGTAACTTTTTAGAACTAAATGGAAATATTTTGATCATTTTGGACCCAACAAATTTTTTTAGTCATTATTTCACCTCAACTTTTTTTTTGAGAAATACAGACTTGATTCTGCATCTTTCTAAAAAATCTGAGGATGTATTATTTTAAAAAAATTCTATATTTTCATGCAGTTCTTGTCGAATTGACCTTTAATGTCTGAGTGTGGATTATCTGAGACACAAACCAAGGGAAAAAAAATAACTTTTGGATGTTAATACTTTTGGACTTCATGAATTAACTTCACAATGCATCTAGTGGCCATGAGCGGTACTGCATCCTTTGGAATTTCCTTTTGAAGTTCACCTCTCAGCTGATAGCAGCGGTTTGGTGGAACAAAGGTTTGATATTTACGACGAATGTGACGTGGAAAATAAAGTTCAGGTGTAATCACTCTGATCGTAATCAGCTTCGTGGGGGGTGTGTCCTCTCGCCATGCTGAGCCCGGGTGGATTAGGCCGCCGTGGGGGTTAAGTAGAAGCAGGAGTCCACTGATCTACAAAGCTACTTTTAGCTCCATATCTACTTTTTACACACACACACACACACACACAGACTCCTCTCATTTATCCGCTCCGTGGGTTTCGTCCCCTTGTTATTCCATATAACAACACAACCTGAGACTGAAATCAAACGACAGATTTCGGCCCCTGAGATGATCACTGTTATATGCAACATATCACACACATTCAGTGAAGTGCTAATATGCTACAAATGTGCACCAAAGTCCACGAACCTTCATCTGCTTTACAGCGCAGACAGAAAGAGAGATGTGCATCAGAGGCGAGCTCTCTCTGGACGAGGTGGAATAAAATCTGAATCAACAGAGTGACGGCTGCACATTCCTCAGCAGACACGAGGCTCGTGCCTCACAAGCAGCTCATTAACGGGCTTAGCCTCGTTATGCTGGTCAGTCCCACAGGGGGGGGCGGGGATGGGGGGGCAGCTGAGGGGAGGAGGGCGGGGCAGGAGGGCAAATCCACCATTGTGTGTCACGCTCCGTCTCCTCTCCGGTCCCCCTTTTCTATTGACAAACACAAGAGGACACGACTCTGTGCTAACAACCTGTCAGTCATGATGAAGACCCTCCCCCTCGCCCAACATGAGGTGGGGGGGTTCATGCCTCCTCTCAGGCTGCATCGACGGTAAACGGTCACAAACGTGAAGTGAAAACAGTCCAGTGTTCATTCATTTCTGGGTGAAACTCCGACTTCACATGCTGTCATGTAGACTAATGTCATTAAAAATGTCAAAAGCTGCTTTCATGACAGTTTTCTAATATTAATTCTGAACTTTAGTGGCATTTTTTTACAGAGATAAACAGTGAAAACATGACAGACGAGATCATTTACTGTGAATTAAAACATGCTGGAGCTTCTTCTGCTGCTGAAACCTCACAGACATAAAGGTTTTTTCTGCTCCAGTCGACTAAAAGTATTTCAAACTAAAAGCTGCAAATGAACAACAGTGCAGGAACACTCGTGAGAGGAACCGCCTTCATCATACTCTGCTTGACAATGAACTGTCCAATCAGAGCTCAGTTTGTAAACCACCTGCTTATAAAAGGTGCAAACTTCAGCCTCTGAGTTTTCATGTGTGAACTAAAACACCTGAACCTGCAGCTTCGTGATGGTTTTTTCTGACCACAGAGTCTAAAACCAAACTTCAGTGAGATGGATCTGAGGCCGAGGAGAGACGGAGGAGCCGCGGTCACTAAACAGCCACCATATGGCAGCTCTAAGTCACCTCCACCCCCTCCACCCGCTCCGCTTTAACCCATCTGGCTTAGAGGAAACATGCCACCGCTGCTCGGCTCAGTTCGGCTCTGTTTCTGTTTGCCGTCACATAAACACAGAGTCCTTCAAAGGTCATGAAACGGGTGATTATCAGGAGCAGAACGCAGTCATCGGTTCAGACTCGCCGTCCTGTTGTTAGTCAGAGACGCAGCAGTAATCACAGTGCACTCCACCACCTTCAGCCCATTCTGCCGCCGCACCGCCGCGACACCGACGCTGATAATTACTGCCCTGTTGGATGATGGGAAAACCAAGCCGACGAAGCAAAAAAACCCTCCTGCTAATGCATGAAACTTGTTCCTGAGATCAACCTTGTTAGAGCTGAAAACACATAATTATCCACAGAATCGAGACGTTTAAACTGCAGCAGGTTGGAGGCAGAAGATTCATGTTACAGCATCGATGAACCGGCAGACAGAAGCCGAAATGTCGCCGACACGGAGGTCAAATCTGAGGCCAAAATTACTCTGTTTTCATCTCACAACACTGTTTAAAACCCAGAGAATCTCTTTCCACACAAGTGTTTTTAAAACTGTTTCAAAAATATCACTCACACAGACTCACACACCTGGAAACACACACTGCATGACCACACAGGTACACGGGAATGTGCATGCAGGTGTAAACAGAAGGCAGAGGGTCAGGTGTGGTTATATGGGCTGATCGTGTTTGTTTCCACATGTCAACGTTTCTGCTGTTCAGACAGTAAAACTCAGCAGTTTGCAAACTTCATTCATTCATTTTTCATTTCTGTCAAGAACAAGAACTTCAACAGTCACTGTGGCTGAACGAGAACAAACAGAAAAGTACTTCAGAACGTTGTGATGTTGGTAACAAGGAACCAATAAGTCATAAAACACCATTTTCCACCAAATCAGAAGAGAATTTCATTGCAATTCATTCCTGCGTCTCAAATGAAGAGGATTACAAGTTTGTAGCAGAAACCTCCGTCAATCATCTCCAAAGCTTCGACCTCTCGTGTTTAAAGCAGAGCTGTGACAAAACTTCCACCTGTGAGAGTTTCAACACTTCTGCCTTCAGATGAGGTCAGAAAACCTGAAGCCTCATCGGCTGGATTTACACCACATGCTTCAAAGTGGTGCAGAAAAAAGCGCATGAAAGCGGATATTTTCAGATCGGATTCAGGCCTTGATATGTGGAAATAAATCAGATTCAAATCAGATATTTGCTGGTGCGTTTGCAGTCTGAGCAGACTAATCAGATATTCCCTGGCATTGCGAGTTGTACATCAGTGAAAATGCGACGATGGTGCATTTCAGTGATGTGAGTAAATGCACCCAGACGTTATAGAGGCCTCTCTTTTTTCTCCTTCACCTACAATTTGGACATTATTCCTCACTTCCCTACATGAGTTTCAGAATGCAAACGCAAAAGAGTTTAATTCTGTTGTTTAAAACCAGCTTATTTCCTTTTCCAGGTTTGTAGCTGAGCTGCATCTACGTATGCGGGTTGTTTCAAGTGTAAGCAAAGTTAAAGGTGGTGTGAATGCAGATATCAGACATGGGTCACTTTTTAAATGCAGATGTGAGCAGACAGTCCAAAAAAAAATTGGATATATAGGAAACAAATTGGAATTGTAGTATAAAACCAGCCAAAGATGAAGGACACATTCAAATGTAACTTTCTCCCTGACCCTAACCAATCAAATGAGAGCATCATGAGCATGAACGCAGCTGATTGGCCGGCAGGCTCACCTCCTACCTCTCCGTCTCTCTGCATAATGCCGCTTCATGTGGCTCAGCAGTAAAGAGGCTCTAAGCGGATGCATGAACATTTCAGCAGCTTCCCAGCGAGCACACACACACACACACACACACACAGACACACACACGACTCCTCTGTGTGCTGCAACCAGATCTGCCTTTATGGATTAATAACAGTATGAGTGGATCCTCTGTCAGCTCAGAGCTTTAATACTTTAATCTGCAGCCACAGTGGAAGGACAGCTGGGCTGCCAGCGCTCCTGTTCACCGCTGCAAGGCTGCACGAGTTGAACTGAGGTAAACAACAACAACAACAACAACCCAAAAATCAACAGGTTTTATGGGAAATGAAGTCTTCTGTTTGCAAAGCTACAGACAAACACTGAAAAGAGCCTTTAAACAACAGCAAACCTGCACTTTCAGCCCGTCAGACGAGTCAAATGAAACAGATCTCATGATAAAAAGCAGCTGATTCTCATCTCACCCGTCAAACTGCAGCATCTGCAGTCTGAATTCAGTCAAGACTTCTGTTCAAATCACTGTTGACGCAGCGCCGAATACCAACATCTGAGTCTTCTTCAAGAAACAGAAACTGTTTAAAGGTGCAAAGTCCAGAGCTGCTTTTATCACCCAGCAGTTACTGTTCAACAGAGTCACATGACCTTCAGGTAGAAGACGTGAGATGAAGGTAGTTTCAGAGCACAAACAAAGACTGAACATGGCTCCTTCATAGAGTTTAACTTCAGGTTTCTCTTCACAGGACATTTTCACAGCACAATCAGTTTTTCTAAACACGAAAAAATCAACTCAAACAAGCTGAATAACTCGTCTCCAAACACCAAGAGACAAGTTTGTCTTTCTTTGTTTTTCTAGTCATCACACACAACTTTGATGTCCATCAGACTCAGCTGTTATTTAAGGTGAAAGCCAGAGTTGTTATGCTAAATGCTAATGCAAGCTAACGCTGCCACAGCTGGAAAACCACAAATCATAAAGCATTTAAGCATTTTAGCATCTAAAAACTCCTGATTTAGCTTCTAATTTGACGAAGAGATGATCAGCAGACCGGCCGTCCGCCTCCATGTTTTCTCTCCTCACCTGGCCTCGATGTGGTCGAACAGGTGCTGCCAGCGGTCGTTGACGTCCTTCAGCTTGTCGTTGATCTCCGTCTCTTTCGTCTTGTTGCTGGCTGTGATGAGCTGCTCGCCGAGCTGCTTCAGATGGGTTTTATTCTCACTGAACAGGTTGATCTCCTCCATGCAGTCCTGATGAGGAAACACGGAGGAAGGAGACAGAAAAATCACCTTCAGGTTCTCGTCTCAAACAGCTACGTTCATGTGACTCACACATCTAATCATTTCTCTACAGGATTCAGTAAAGTGTTACATTAAAGGATGAGGTGGCTCACGACGGGGCAGCAAAAATGATTCAAACAAAACAAACAAAGATAAAATCACAAAAAAATCAGTGTTTGCAACTTCAAACTATTTTTATATCTTCATTTTCCTTCACTTCAGCTCTAAAATCACAACTCTTTTTGACTTGGTAAGTTTTTCTGAAGTCTCAGCTCTTTTTCAGAGTAAATTTAAAGCTCCTGAGCCTCAAAAGCTTGAAACCCCCTGTGAGGGCAATAAAGACGAGTTTCTTTAACAGCCACCATCTTTACTGCCCTCGTGGTCGCCTCACACACACCGTGACGAATGAAAAGGGGCCGTGAGCTCGACACAAAACAAACCCTCGTGGCCCCGCGGGGCCCAAACAGCTGTCATCTCTTTTTTAAAGCTCAGACCGACAGAGAGCGACTGCGAGAGCGAGTGACACAGCAAAATGAACAAAAACACAACCAAAAACTGCTGTTACACTTTAAAACTCGACTCTTTCTGATGCATCTTTGCTGAAAAAAGATAATTAATAGCTTTAAGGGCCGAAAATGCTGAGAAACAGCTGAAGGAAGTAACCTCATGCTGATTCATGGACTCATCTTGTATGATGGAGAGACATAAATGCACTTGAACTCTGTCTGACTGCACAATCTTATAAATTTATTACTTTACTTGAAGAAAAATCTAATTTGCATTTTGACATTAATCAGTTCATGGTTTGCAATAATGGTTTTCATGTTGGTGACTAAAATACGACCAGCTGCAACTTCCATCGAGTTCATCATTGAGAACAAGAAAAACTGGTGTTGAACAGACGGTTTGTGTTGCTGTGTCTTCGCTGCGTCCTGCTACCTTCTTCAGCTTCTCCACCATCTCCTCGATGTTCAGGTCGGAGTTGTGAGCCACCTTGTTCTCCATCTGCGTCAGCCACTCGCACAGCTCCTTGTTCTTCTCGTTGAAGATGATCCAGGCGTTCAGACGATCTGCGATTTCCTGTTTACGCAGAGAAACCTGAGACAGAGACGAGAGGAACGGAGACATTTGACAAACTGTGTGACTTTAAGACGCCTGGTCGTGCAGAGTTACCGTCTCATCTGTGTCTTCTTGTTATTAATGACACAATGATGCGTCATTTCAGTTTCATTTGTGCTGAATTAGATTGGAAAGTTGAAAACATTTAATGAAAACCATACAACTTGTTTCCGCAGATCTCATCAGCGTTACATAAAACTCCAGAACTAAATATCAGCCAATAACCCTGAAAGCTCCCGAAACAAACAGGAGTAAAAGTTTTGACTCTCTGGAGAAAATCCAGGAAGATAAATATGACAAAGTTTATCTTCCTGGAGGGAATTTATGGTGTTTACTCAGGTTCAAACCAAAAGAGACTGAGGCAGACACATTACGACAGCAGAAAGGAGTTTTTTCTTCATTAACTGCAGGGGGCAGCAGTGAGCTAAAACACTAAACAGTGAAATGAAGTGAAGAAGACGTCACAGTTTTAAAACAAAACTTGGAAAACTTAAATTTTGTGTCTGATTTTTAGCTTTTAGAAAAAAAAATTATTCACTTTAATAAAATTTTAATAAAAGAAACAGTTTCATTGAAAACTGTGACTGAAAAACACTCACACACTCACACACACACACACACCAAACAGACAGGAAAACACCCGTAAACACACAAACAAACTCACAAACAGTAAAAAGTGAAAGTGAGTCTGATGGTTACGACCCCCCTCCCCCCAAAC
>JAPZDY010000007.1:1928612-1943498 GCA_029783645.1 Ctenochaetus hawaiiensis | reverse complement strand
GACTCGTGACTCGTGACTTCACACCTGCAGGTATGAAAGCGAACAGACTTGCGCTCATGCCAAGCAGGAAGCCAACAACAAGAGCCTGTGATGGTTTTATCTGCAGACGTGTTAATGATTATCAGGGAGTGACGGAGAACGTGAGCTGCGTCTGCTCTGCAGGCAGCAACACCGACACGTCTGCAGGCCACAAACCACAGGAAACTGAGATGAACAAGGAGGATTATGGGAATTTGATCTTATTTTGAGCTGGAAGGATGATTTCTGATGCAACTTCATCTCAAACCAAAGAATTGAGCTGATTTAACACATGAACCTTTGCACTTTTCCGATATATTAATTCAAACGACATGTGCAGTTTTACTTTGACAGAAGCTGAACATTAAAATATTTCACTCCACCTTCAAATAAAATAAACTACAACATCTTTTAATAAGCTAAAACTAAAGTTGGCCAGACTTTTCTCCTCATTGCTGTGTGAAGAAACATCCAGCTGCACATATTTTCAGTCTGCTAAGAGGAGAAAAATTACACTTTAGTTTGTTTGTGCTTGTTTAAACCAATTAAAATCATCTTTGATGGCGGTGAGAACAGGATGCAGCGACATGGCTCCTTCAAAATAAAAAACAGACAGATCAGAAGAGTCACTGATGGCTTTAACCCACAGTCTCTCATGTTGTGTGAAAGTTACTTCACTTCATTGCAGCTGCAGGTAAACTTGTTGTGGATTCCTGACAGACAGTTTCAAACACAGACGACATAAAAAGAGAATAAATTAAACAACTAAAACAATTTAAAAGTGCTCAGGCGCTAATCGAGATGCTAAAATACCCAATAAATATCCACTTTATATTCCAAAACACAATAAATATATTAAAAAGCAAAAAAAATAGAAAGACAAACTCAGAAAGGTTTTGTGCAAATTGTGCAGTTTCTCCTCTCAGCTTGTTCATCAGTTTGTTTGCAGCTGAAACAAAACTGCTTTTAAAAGTTTTACTCCTTAAAAGGAAAAAACCTCTCATCCAGAAGGGAGAAGCAGAAACTCTTTGTGAAAACTGTTCAGGCTGTTATTTCAGGTGAATTTTTTTAAACTTTCAAACCCTGACACAAAGGAAAAAGATCAGACTGATTCAGTGAAAGAAGAGTAAAATGATGTAAACATGACAGCAGAACAGTTTGTGTTCACTTCCTGTGAGTCTCTGCTCACCTGTCGTACCTGCTGCTGCTGCTGCGTCTCCCTGAGTGCGACGCTTCTCTCCTCGTCCTGTTTGTCCTGCAGCAGCTGCTGGAAACACACCAGGTTGGTCTTCAGGTGCTGCAGCTTGGAGGACAGCAGCTCGGCCTCCTCCTGCTGGGATCCCACAGCTCCCAGTTCACCCTGCTGCTGGTCTGCGTCCACGCCGAGCGCCGACAGGCTGGCGACCTTCTGCTCGATCTCCAGGAACATGGCCTGCACATGAACACAGGGACTGATGTTTGAGAGCAGATCTGAGGTCAGCTGTCCGTCTGAGCCTGAGCGAGTCATCAGCTCCTGTTTGTTTGCCCACAAAGCCTCATTCAAATGAGACGCTGACACTTGGACGTTTTTAACCTCTGAAACTTTAATGGAGGCTCGAGTTTCACTCTCAGCATCAGCAAAAAAACACCTGCCGAGGAAAACTACGACACCAAAAACTGGATCCAACAACACAAACCGTCACAGCGACCTGGAGCCTGAAGCTCTCAGGTGGATCTGCAAGATCACAAGATCCTGCAAATCCATTTTTTAGAGACTTCATAATAAGCAAATAAAATGTGTATAAACCAGCTCATCAGAGAAACGTTCTGCTTTATTTGCAGCTTGTTTTATGCTCATGTAACCACGTCTGAACTGACCTGATAAAGCTCGTTATAAGGTGATAATTAAAACAGGTTTGATTAGTTTTTCTCTGTCTCTTTTTGTTTGGACGCTGCAGCCACACCGAGCTTCAATGCAAATACCATCAGCTGACGGCTTCAAACAGCTGACAGCAAACAGAAAGACGACCTGTTGATGATTAACACTGCGTTTAACTGAAGCGTCACAGTGCAAAATATCAAAGTTTATTCAGATTCAAGCAGTAAATCTGCATTTATTTTTTAATTCTGTATATAATGCTATTCTCTAATTGATATCCCTCTTAAATTGTTGTTTTCCCTCTGTCACTTTATCTGAGCTGTTGCAACACACAAATTTCCCCAATGTGGGATCAATAAAGTCTCATCTAATCTAATCTAATCTAATCTTATGTTTAGTGAGACGTCGTTCTGTCATTTTCTCAGGAAGAAAATTATGTTTTTTAATGCTTAACAAGTGTTTGTTGCAACTTAAAGCACAGAAATGTAAAGTTTCAGTGTAAAAAACAAAAAGAAAAGTAAAGTTTCAGTGTAAAAAACATAAAGAAACGTAAAGTTTAAGTGTAAAAAACATAAAGAAATGTAAAGTTTCAGTGTAAAAAACATAAAGAAATGTAAAGTTTTAGTGTAAAAAACATAAAGAAATGTAATGTTCAGTATAAAAAACATAAAGAAATGTAAAGTTCAGTATATAAACATAAAGAAACGTAAAGTTTCAGTGTAAAAAACATGAAGAAATGTAAAGTTTCAATGTAAAAAACATAAAGAAACGTAAAGTTTCAGTGTAAAAAACACAAAGAAACGTAAAGTTTCAGTGTAAAAAACATAAAGAAATGTAAAGTTTCAACACATTTGTGTTCTGTGGAAACAAACAAGTCAACATTCTTTCCTGCTGACTGTTTGACCACATGGAAATTAAAGTGTTGCAGCAACGGGAGCTCTGATTGGTCGACTCGCATTCGGCTCGACACACCTGGTTACGTTTAATAACCCCGTCACTCAGCGTCGTATCATTTTGTTTGTTTTTGTTTGAATGACTCTTTGGATGAAACGTCACTGAACAATCAGGAAACACGCTGCCAAAATAAAACACATGATGCGTTTACTGCCTTATTGTTCATTATAGTTTTATCAGCACTGAGAGAACAAAGAGTCAAACTGTCAGTGAGCAATGAGACAGATGTTTTACATCCAGCTGCTGGAGGAAGCTACTAAACAGTGTGTATGTGTTTGTGTGTGTGTGTGTGTGTGTGTGTGTGTGTGTGTGTGTCCAGGTGCAGAGCCACATGTGTCTGACATCATGCTGCACCTGAAGGCATCACAGCAGCTCTGCAGGTTTGAACTCTGAGGTCAAACTGTTGTTTTTTTCTCTGTGGTTTAAAAAACAAGCTGTGTCGTTTTGATTTACGAGCCTTTTTTTTGCTCCTGAAGACACCTGAAATGTTTGCTGAGTCACAAGACCCAGTCACCTGTGATTATCTCTGATCTCTGCCGCCTGAACGCAGACACGAAACAGACCGTCAGCGCTGATCTGAAAAACTTGTTCAGCCTCTGAGTTTGTAACTTTACTCCCACCTGAAGCTCAAAGAGCAGCTCACCTTCGCTCAGGTGCTTTAACCCTTTAAAGAGACGAACTGTGACACATTTTCACTTTCAGTTTGCAGCTTCAGAAACAGGAGAAACAAACGGACAGAAGTATGTGGACACTGTTGTCTTCTGGTTCTTCCTGTTTCAGGTCACTTACAGACAGTTTAAGATGCTGCTGCATTCGGTCGAGGACACAAGCGTCCGGATGCGAAGGTGCTGATGAAAACATGATATTTGAAAAGAAATATTGATCATTTGTCAAACACACACAGGTGACAATACTGTGTCAATACTGCAGCAGCTCATGAACTGTCTCTGTTTCTAGTCATCACTTTGTCATCGTAGGAGACGACGATGTGACGCTGTTTGTCATCAGACATGAAACAGAAAGGTCATGTGACTGGTCTTTATGATTTTTACAGTTCTGGTTACAGACTCTGTACTCAGTTTTTTAAAAGTTAAAGATAAATTTGACTGACAGCTTCTTTTTTTTTCTTTTTGTGATGATATTGTCATCATGGATTCTTTAGGCCGCGATGTTCATACAATAAAGATCTGATAATGTGACAGGCTGGTTGAGACTCTGTAAGATTATGTCCAGTGTTTCATTATTATTTTCTGTATTATAAATTATTGGAATTATTCAGAAAGTGGCTGTTAGTCTCTTCAAAGAGCAACAGCAGCAAAAACACACTGATTTTAAACGACACAGTTAATGGATCAAGAAAAACTTGAGAAAATATTAAAAAATCAGGTTAAAACAGCAGCTAAAAGTCACCCTTAGATGCTCACTTTTCAGCCTCATTGACTCATTTTGAGCTGCAGAGCTTCTGAGCTGTAAATCCTGGGAGTTCCCTTGTGGGCGGAGCTTACCTGGCAGGTGAGGAGCTGCTGCTCCACGCTGTCCTGCATGGCTGATGCGCCGGCGGACACCAGGCTCCTCTGCGCTCTCTGCAGCCACAGCTCCAGCTCGCCGACCCTCTCCTGGCAGACATGGAGGACCCCCTCACCGCCGCGGGGCCCGGGCAGCGACCCGGCTGACCGAGGCTCCTCCGGGGCCTGGGACACAAACACAACACACCTGGCTGAGCCTCTCTGCTCCAGGGTCGCAGGTAGACAGCTGAAGTTCACTCCACCTGAGCAGGTTGCAGCTCTATAATGTTGATCTGAGCAGATAATTCTGATAATCTGGCCTGTACTTGAACTTCTCGCAGCCTCTCTCTGTCTCTCTCTCTCTCTTTCTTTCCCTCGTTCTCAGTCTTTCTCCTCTTTCATTCCCCGTCTGCTCCACCCACCTGTGGCAGAAACCACTTCCTGGAGCCGGCGGCCGAGCTCCAGTGACAGCGACTCTTTATCACAGAGAGAATGACATAGAAAGAAAGAGAGGCCTCAGGCTTCAGGGGGCGGAGCCAAGACGGGAGGCCGTGGGAGCTGAGTGAGCAGCAAACACACGACTCAAACACTCCCTCCTTCCTCCTTCAACTCTCCCTAACTTCTGCAAGCCTTTCAGAGCTTCAGCTTACAGGTTTTATTGCTCTTTTCTTTTATTCTCCTGTTCAGACTTTTTGCCACCTGCTTCCTTCTGAAGTGAATTAAAAGCTTTTTGCAGAGTGAAACTTGAAACTCAACGAGCATCAGATGACAGGTTTTCTTTCATGACTGAACTCTGTGTGTGTGTTTAATGTGCAGGAAGCTACTGAAGGACTGAAAGAGGTGAACACCAAGAGTCAACAAACCTTCTCTGAATGACACAATTAATCACCTGACTCGACCATTCAGGAGGCTTGAATGCCTCCAAAAGAGTTTCTGTGACTCAAAGTTTTCAAAGTTAGAGACAAACTTCTGCACTCGTACCTTCGAAACACTTTGTGTCCTTAACTGAATAATTTGTGGCTTTGAGACACTTAATCATGCTGCAAACACAATCCTGCCACTCCCTCCTGTGATAAAGAGCAGCAGAACAACATCAATAAAGATAACGCAACACGTTTTTTCACTGTCAAATCTGAAGCAAATCAAAATGTCTCGACCGAAGTTCAGTCAGAGAAGAAAAGATAAAAGTAACTGAAACTAAGTGAGTATCTGAATAGAATATAAGTGACTAATTTTGCCTCATGAATGACTAATTTCAAGAAAAGTATTGTTAATGATGTGTTTTCTGCTGTTTCGGCTGGATGTGAATATAAACATGTGAATGCAAAATGTGATAAAAACTCATTAAAGGTAAATGCAATTAAAACAAATGAAGTCAAATCAACCAGTGAGCAGAAGTTTGTCTTGTGAATGAACGTTTCTCGTCTCAGTCCATCAGTGAGTTATTTCTGTGCAACCAGACTTGAACTCTGCATCCACGGCTGCACAGTTAGAAGGTTAGGAGGACGACGGTGGCGCTTTGCTTTGTGCGTCATGGTGGAACCAGAACGGTGACGGTGCTTTCTGTGTGTTTTCTGTGTTAAACAGGGCGGCTGCAGGTCGTCATGAAGCTGCTGACTGAAGGTGCAGAGCAGAGAGGCTGAAGCTCCGAGGCCTCGGCTCGTTCTGACGCTGCTGAACTGAGATCAGACTGTGTGTTTGCATGTGTGTTTCTTCTCCAGATGTTTTCAGAGCAGGACTTTGAGATGTTTCTGCAGACCAGACACAGCTGTCCACCTCCCTGCTGTCTGATCTGTGTGTGTGTGTGTGTGTTGTGCATATCTTCAGTCCCTCTGGATCCCCCCCCTCCCCTCCATTAAAAGCCCCGTGTCCCCTCATGAGCTCCTGACACAGAGACAGAGAGACGGAGGAGTGGATCACTGACGTGGGTTTATTTGTTTTTGTGCTTTTTGTTCGGAGACGTCGACAGAATGGAAAGACAGGAAGTGGAACAGAGTACAGAAACAGCACACATGCCATGTGATTTAAGACATCTCAGCTCTGCTGCAGCCAGGTGGAAACCTCGGATCTCCAAAAAACAGCAGCTTCCTGGTCGTTGATACTCTTAAAGTGATGTTGATCGATTGATAAAATTATGAATGAGCATTTAAAAAAACACACATGAGATCAGTTTTTGATTACTTGACTACAATTCTGTTAAACGAGTGATTGTGGGTTAAAATAAAAGCTGGAGTTACGTGGTTTTCACCTGCCGGCAGCAGCGTATTGATCAGTAATCATGTCAAACCAGTGCATTTTCATGGCCAACAGTCAACTTAGAAAAAAAGAAACTTTCTGAGGTACAAAAGCTGCAATGGAGAGAAAACGTGAGTCCATTTCACAGCAAAGCAGGAATCCATAATCACTCAGCTAATCAATCAACTCTGTACAACACCGGTGATCAATGATCACGTTCAGCTTATGGAAATACAAACAGCAGATGCACAAAAGCAAGCAGGAGAGAGTTTAACAGTTAAACTGCATTTGCTGATAAATGAGCTCAAACAAAAACCCAAAAAGCCAAAAATCAAGAAGCTTAAATCTATTTTTTAAATCACCAGTTTCTATATGATACATTATAAAACATCGTTCACAGAATACGTTGTATATATTATTATGTGATATATAATAATATATTAGTACACTTGGGTTCTGCCTTTGATAAAAACATATTAAGTCATCAGAAGGTTCATGCAGAGGCTCCGTACAGACCGTTAAAATGCTAAACCTCCGTCAGCGGGCAGGCGGAACGTTTGCAGAGGAGGAACTCACTCGTCCTTCATGTAAACACAAACACGTCTGTTTTTTTATTCAAACGTTCCGTTCGATCCTGTTTTATTCGTCGTGATGCAGAAAAGAAACACTGATGAAGAATTTAAACTTTTCATGTGATCAAACGTTCAGGCCTTTTTTTTCTTTAATTCTCTGCCATGTAAATGCACTGAAGGTTGAAAGTGAGACGTTTCTACAAGAACCAGGAGGTCAAGACGTGATAAACTATTTCAGATCCTCCTGACCTGGTTTTTAAGAGATTAGTGTCTCTAGGTTTAAATCTAGAAGAAGGTAAGAAGTTCTGAGTTTAGTTAAAGAAAAATGGTTCTAGGAAAAGTCAAAAGCAAGTTCCAGGTTTTGTTCTACGAAGGTTCTGGAGAAACTTAAGGCCAGATACTACAGAGAACTTCAGGTTCTTTGATTCAAAATATAAAAAGTTGGAGATCTAACAGGTTCCAGAAGAAACTGATGTTCTAGAAAGTGTTTGGTTTTAGTTATATGGAGCTCTAGATCTAAATGTAGAAGATGAGGTTAAGAACTTTGGTCTTGAAGAACTTAGGATTTTCTTGGCTCAGAAGACAGAAGAAGGTCTGAGGTTAAATCAAGAATGGATGACATTGGTGTTCTGTGGTTGGATCTGGAGGAAGCTGGGATATCTAGAAGTTTCTTCAAAGGAAACTGATGTTCTTGGTCTTGGTGAAGCAAAAGTTTTGATTCCTTGAGGTTCTTTTGCTACATTTTTCCACATTCCAGAATAAAATAATGGCTTCAGTTTGGTTCTAGAAGAAGTTTGGACTTCTGAGCTCAAGACTTTTGTCTTAGAGATCTGGGGATTAGAGATTTAGATCCAAAAAATATGTTTTGCATTTGTTTGTATTAAAAAAAACATGGATTTCAAAGGTTTCTTCATGTGAGCTTTAAAGTCTAGTGTTGACTCTAGCAAACATCTTTGTTTTTTTCTGGAAGAAACTGTAAACATCGTGTTTCTAAGCTTGATTTTGAGCTTGAGGTTGGATGTTTTTATGGTTTCAGAGCTCCTGGAGTTGGATTCTCAGATAAAAGCTGTTTAAAGAACACATCAGACTTTCTGCACGTTGTTCTAAGAGAAGCTGGAAGTTCAAAGCTTAGATCCAAAAGAGGTGAGAAGTTCTAGTCATAGAGTTCTAGATTCTAGGAGATCTAGGAGATCTAGGAGATCTAGGAGATCTAGGAGACTACACATTTCTGCTGGGCTCCAGAGTCGAGCTTGGAGCCTTTAGCGGTGGAGGCTGTGTTTACCATGCTCTCAGGCTGCGACTGAGTTCTGACTGTGACCCGCGGCTTTGATAAAGCTCCTGAAGAACTTGCTTCTGTGGTGTCAGAGGGAACCTCAACGCCCTGAAGAAACATGAGCAGGGTTAGAAGATCAGTCAGGTCAGTCAGTTAAAAACACAGTGATCACATCGTCTGCAGGGTTACGACGAGAATCACACCGTTACTAAAACACTCTGTTACTGAAATACATCACGTCATGTTAATAGCGGCTCTTTGTTATGTTGTGAATAAATTAACGGTGTTGGAAACAAACTCAGTGGCTCTCACAGAAGTTTTATAGTTACTCATTTTTATTAAATTATTTAGTTGAAAGTTAGCTTCAATAGTTTTGTGAGAAACAAACATAAAACAAAACCTACAGTTGAGATCAGGTGCAAGAAAATGGTGGTGATTTAAATTTTTTGTTGTTTTTGTCAACAAATCCCATAAAAACATTAAAACCACAAATGAAACCAGAGTTTCCAACTTTCCCATTTTGTCAGTGACACTCAACTCAAAGCACTTTTGAACCGACTGATGAAGAAAATCTTTAAAAATGAGTCAAAAAGGTCATAAAAAGCAGAACACTGTTTATGTTTTCAGCAAACGAACAGGAGTAAATACTGAAAATGTTTGTGAAAAATGTGTCAGATGTGGATTTTCTTTGCTTTACAGCAGCAGGGCAGCCTTATTAGAATGAAAAATAAACTTTATCATGTTTGTTCATGGTAATAAGTGCAGCATTGTGGCTCGCTGATATGTTTTTACTTATTTTAGGCCATAAAAGACATCAGGTTTTGGACACACAGATAACACTTCCCTGCAGAATCCATTCATGGTCAGTTTTGCTCTTCTGGTTCAGTTTCAAAAGACTCATTTTCCTCTTAAAAAGCATGAAAATGAATAAAATCACAGATTTCAACAGGAACAAATGATGCTGACTCACCTGTTCGGCTGTAACAGCCCCCTCGGTGCTCTGACGAGGGGCAGCTTCCGTCTCTTCTGGGGCAACAGGAGCAGGTTCCTGGCAGCAACAATGACAAATATTAAACCGTCTATAAAAACAAACAGACCTTCATGTCTCATGTTTAAAAGAGAAAACTCTCTTTGTGACCTTTTATTAGTGCAGACACACAGTCTACAAACACTGTTCAACACTGCCCTCTAGAGGATGAAGGGAGAAACAGACATGCAGGGAGGTTGAAGCAGAAGCATGGATTTGTGAAGCGCATTGATTGGAGGGATTAAATGAAGAATCATGGGAGGCAACGAGCAGCTGATACAGCGAGCAGAGCAGAGCGACCCGGGTCAACAGAGGCCAGACGTTAGTCACAGATGAGTCAGTCTGATTGGATGGTTTGTGTTTATGCTACGAAACAGTCATGAAGTCTCAGGTGTGTTAAAAATGTAAAAAAAACTCCTGTGATTCTTCTAAAATCTTTCAGTTTCAGGCGGTGAAGTTAAAACATTCACCAACAACAGAGGCGACTGCAGGACAGACAGTGAAAAAATGGATGAAAGGTTTTTTTTTTCTGGAGTAGCTCTTTGTTACCTCAGGTGAAACGCCCAGGTAAGCATCCCAGAGCCACCACAAAACACCTCCTCCACCTTCTTCCACCCTCTGCTCCTCACTGCCTGTTTTCTCAGCGGCTGCTTCAGCCTGGAGCACACGGAGACACCACGTGCACAGTCACACGGGGCTCGCAAGACGCCGTCTGAGACACCGAGCTGCAAAACTGTGGCTGCAAATCTCTTTCACTCAATCCACACTGCCACATGTGGCCAAAAGTCTGTGGACACCCCCACTTATTGTTTTGTTTGGGGTTTTTCTGCAAACGTCTGCACTAAATGTTGCAGCACAAAGGCATGAGATCTCTAAAAACAAACATTTATCATTGAGAATTAGCAGAAAAGATGTTTCACATTTGTAAAATCTAAAAGAGAGGATATATATGTTTGTTATTTATAACAGTATTTTTTAAAGTTATGGATCAAGGAAAAATGAATAAAAACTGTTTTATCTATCTGAGTTTTTTCAACACACAAAATGTTTCCTACACTGTGGTTGTTTTCCTCTCTCGTCTCTGACAAACTCAATGTCCCATCTGCATTTTTGGTATTTATAATTTTCAAAAGAAAAATTTTGTTGTTTGCAGAGAAAAACAACATTTGCAAAATGCTGAATAATTCTGTTAAAACACAGAACAAAGGTAAACCAGGTGTGTCAGTGAGTTAAACAACAATGAGAACAAACATGTTTCGGAGTCGCAGCGCTGGAACTCAAACGTTCAAAGGAAACTGTGTTAGTTTGTTAGTTTGGTCATTTGTTTAGTGGCCAGAACCGCAGATTCGCCTCTGTGGCTGTCTTACCTGAGCGCTGACAGGTGTCGGGGTCTGCTTCTGCTCAGGTGAGGTCTGTCTCTGCTCAGGTGAGATCTGTTTCTGCTCAGGTGAGGTCTGCTTCTGCTCAGGTGAGGACTGCTTCTGCTCAGGTGAGGACTGTTTCTGCTCAGGTGAGGTCTGTTTCTGCTCAGGTGAGGACTGCTTCTGCTCAGGTGAGATCTGTTTCTGCTCAGGTGAGGTCTGTTTTTGCTCAGGTGAGGTCTGTTTTTGCTCAGGTGAGGACTGTCTCTGCTCAGGTGAGGACTGTCTTTGCTCAGGTGAGGTCTGTCTCTGCTCAGGTGAGGTCTGTTTCTGCTCAGGTGAGGTCTGTCTTTGCTCAGGTGAGGACTGTCTTTGCTCAGGTGAGGTCTGTCTCTGCTCAGGTGAGGACTGTCTTTGCTCAGGTGAGGTCTGTCTCTGCTCAGGTGAGGACTGTTTCTGCTCAGGTGAGGTCTGTCTCTGCTCAGGTGAGGTCTGTCTCTGCTCAGGTGAAGAATGCTCCACAGTCAGCAGTTTGGCTCCAGATTTCTTTAGTACGTCTGCTTCAACATGAGCGATTCTGATTTGGCCCGACTCCGCCTCCTCCTTCTGAGAGTGAATATGGAATAAAGGTTAATTAATCTACTTTAATAAGTTGGGGGGTGCAAGTTATCTTGACAAGGTAGAACTTAAAGACATATAACTAACATACTTTGATCGAAATTATTTCCAATCTGTACTAACAACTTAGTAAGTTGCATTAATGCAAAGAGAAGCTGTGAATCAAACCGACCTCGGGCTCCACTGAAGCAGCTTTCAGGAGTCCAGGCTGAGACGTCGTCTGCGGAGCTGACGGAGCTTTGGCTTGGACCGGCGTCGGAGGCTGCTGGATGAACAGAGCAGGGACCTTCTACAAGAGGAGTGAAGAACAGGGTTCAGCTAAGGAGAACTTCTTCTCTGCCAGACTGTCTGATTGACTGATTGATCAACTGACTGACTGACTGACCTTCTCCAGCTCCAGCAGCAGAGCCTGGAGCTGATCCACCACAGCAAAGACCGTCAGAGTCTCTTCAGCCTTTTCTGGGAGACAAAGACCTGGTTTACACTTCTGGATCTCTGCTACAGTTCTCCTCATGGACAGGATCCTCTGCTCAACAGCCTGGACAAATGAGAAGAGCATTCAGAAAGACAGATACCTTCATATTTCTGGAGACAAAGTGGAGCTCCATGGAGACACGTTTCTTTTTTTGGTCCTAAAACAAACTTCCTTGATCAGTTTTTCTTGTGACTTTAGTCTTTTCACATACAAACAATCCCATCATGTTGATTTGAAATTAAAAACCAGTGATGAAAAGTGTCCTCCTCACCTTGAGGCTGTCTTCTCTGGGGCTGGGAAAAGCCTCTGGAGACGATAATAAGGTCTTTATCTCAGCCACATCGTTCTCCATCCGCCTGACTTCACTCTCAATGGCTTCAACCTCCTAAAAAACAAGAGATCAACAATATTTACTCAACACAAACTGAACAAGCAACACAAAACCGAAACAAACAGGAGGAACAGAAACCTTTGTGAAGAGAGATTAAAGAACAGAAATACAACAAATATCATCTGTTTCAGACTTCAGAGTTCAGACTCACGGCAGCAGCGTGCTCCAGCTGAGACAGAGGAGCAGTGAAGCTGTCCTGAACGTTGGCCACCTTGCGATCGGCTTCCGCCAGCTGTTCCACGAGAGCCGTGACGTCGCAAACCTGCGACATCTCCTGCAGGACGGAGCTGAAGCCCTGCAGAGTCGTTCGGATCTGCGCCGAGTCGTCCAGCACCATCTGCAACGCAGGAGAGACAGCCGTCAGTGCTGAGGAACGAGCTGAGGTTCAGAGAAGATCTTTAGATTAGATGTTTGCTAACCTGCAGAGCGTGAACGTGGCTGCTCAGGCTCTTCGCCGTGGTGTAGGTGCAGGGCGCCGCAAGCCACGACTGAGCCTCGGCCATCCAGCTGGTGGAGCTGTTGACCATCTCCTGATGCTCCTTCAGCCAAACATCAATCTGAGCAGAGACACAATCGAGAAAACAAACCAAATGTGTGAAACTTGTTGCACAGTTACCAACAACTACAGCTCTGACAAACACAGACAAGGTTCCTTCAGTTCAGAACATCATGAAAACCTGGATGGCAGAAGCAGAAGAAGCTTTATAACAAAATATGAGTATTACAAAACATCAGATGTTTGCAGATGATTACAGGAAATTATGGCATAAATATAACTTAAATACATAGTTTTAGGCTGCATGACTCAAACACTAAAAGATCAGAGAAAACTTCTCATCACACACAACTTCCTGTTTGACACAAAACAATCTGAGGACCGAAGCCTGAGTCAAACAGGTGAAGTTAAAACTGGTAGTTTCAGATCTGAGAAGGAGGTCTGAAGTGAACTGAAGACCTTCTGACCTTGCTGATGATGGTGGTCCTCTGCTCCGCCTGCTTGGACAGCTGAGAGTAGAACTGCTGGACCTCCACGAGTTTCTCTGTGAGGGTCAGCACGTCTTCGGGTCTGTCCAAGTCCTGCATGTCCACCTCCAGCGCAGCGAGACACGAGTGCCACACGTCCAGCTCGTCCCACACACGCTGAGCACAGACACACGATCATACCAGATGATTTACCCATGATGCTTTGAAAACAGCATTAATTTCCCCTCAGCTTTATCTTCTAAAACCTTCCCTTCTCGCTCACCTTCTGAGTGACCTTCGCTTGAGCCACATCAGGGCTCCTCTTTTCAAGTTTCTTCTGAACTGCCCTCAGACCAGCATGGATCTCAGACAGCTTTGCCCCCAGCCTGTGGACGGGACCGCTCCTCTCCACCGCCTCCCCCACCTGACGGAGGAACCGAGCACAAACATCAACAACACAGACAAACAGTCTCAACCCTTCAGCTTCATCTCCATTACAATCCAGGTCTCATGCACCTTCACTTCCACTTCCTGCAGCGACTGTGTGACTTCCTGCAGCTGCCCTTCGATGTCCACAGGAACCAGAGTGTACATGTCCGAGTACTTCATCTTCAGGCTCTCCATGATGCGCTGCAGCAAAGCCTTCTGGGTACAGAGCTGACTGTGAACCTCCTGAAACCAGAGAGAGAGAAACTGTGTTGACGGACAGATTTTTCAAATGGAAACAGTAAAATTCATCAGTTTTTGTGATAAAAGGACACAGACGTCGATCTCATCCACGTCTCTGTGAGGAGACGAAGCTCTCAGTGTTTCGCTCTCTGCTGCTTCCTTCAGTCAGAGTCTATTTCCTTAAAGTCCTTCAAATCCACAAAGTGAACTCTTTCACCTCAACAACAACAACAACAACCTGAACTGAACAGAAGTCTGTTAAAATGTGAGATAATTCAGAGGAAACTACCTGAAAGAGTCTGAAAACGCCCGACGCTCTGCAGACGAGGGAGGTGCATCATGTTATCACCGATGTGTGTGCGTGTGTGTGTGTGTGTGTGTGTGTGTGTGTGTGATACAAAGAAAGTGAAGGTTCAGCCGGTGGGACACGATGAGAGTGAAGTGTGTGTGTCTGTGTCTTGTCTTGCGTTTCTATCTCTGTGAGGACCAATTTGTGTTTTAACACTTTTGGTAAATTTGGACATTTCAGGAAAAAGTATCTGTTTAAACAAAGTCTGTAAAGTTTTGAAAAGTGAGAATCGTTTTTTGTACATAACGACATTTTAGGAAAGAGAGAGAGAGATATTTGGAAAGTCTTAATGTTTTGGGAACATTTCGGAGTTCTGGGAAAATTTACAGATGAGAACATTTTTGTAAACAGGAAGCTTAAACTCGTTCATCTTGAGAAAGTTAAACTGAAGTTGAGGCCCTGCAAGTGTACCAGGGTCCTCACAAGTACAGAAGAAGAATGTGTGTGTGTGCATGGAGTGACTCGGCCACAAAGGCCGCCTGGAAGATCCACTTACAGCTCAACACTGAACAAAAGGTGTCTGCTACAAGAGGAGGGGGGAGACGAGGAGGGGGAGTTCAGGTCTTTCATCAACACAGGTCCTCTGGAGGGGTGTGTGTGTGTGTGTGTGTGTGTGTG
>JAPZDY010000007.1:1886884-1897965 GCA_029783645.1 Ctenochaetus hawaiiensis | reverse complement strand
CGTCCTTCAGGAGGCTCTCAGCTCTGACGCCTTGTCTGCGCACCGACGCTAAAAGCTCACTGAGGGTTTCAGCTCTTCCACTGTCAAAGGGAAGGAAACTTTATTCAGACAGCATGTTTTAACAACAAGGCAACTGAGAGAACTTCACATTAGACATGAAGGGTTAAAGGTAAGATGTAAAAGAATTCATGTAAAAACTTTCATATTTATCCTCAGAAGAAGAAACTATAGTGTTTTTTACTAATGTGAGCTGGAATATCTTTGCTTTTGGCTGTGTAAAAGTTGAAAATCACCTCTCATCCTGAACATCTTTAAGAAGAAGTCTGACTTTGTCCGACTCCGCAGACTGTTTTTCTTTTGTCTGCAGCCAATCACGGAAGCTGTCATGCTGCTTCTGCAGACTGGAGAACAAAAGTTAGAAAAACATGTTTTATTTTGTTGCGATCAAACTGAACATGTCACTGCAGTTTTTTAAATTCCAGGTCACAAAAGACCAGATGTGACTCTTAGCAGAAAAATATTAACCTTCATTTGTTGACTTGTTGTTGAGGAAACTAAAGAAGTGTTTACCTGACCAGGTCGTTGAGGAGCGACTCCATTTGTTTCTGCCTGTTTTGGCAGTGAGTCCTGAACGTTCCCACCTCCTCCTGCTGCTCCTTCAGCCAGTCTGTGAACTCAGAGAGCTGCTGAGGAGGAACCTGCTGGTCTCCTCGCTCCAGCTGATCCTTCAGCTGCTCCAGACGTCTCTCTGCATCCTTGGCTTTTAAGAAACTCTGATGGGGATGAGAGGAACTGTGAGGGCTCATCCATCACACAACAACCTGCCCGTTAACTTGTTCATCCACTTACGGTGAGTCTCTGCAGAGATGTTTCCACATCTGTTCTGCTCTCAGGGTTCTCAAAGCACTCGTTGACGGCCAGCTGCAAGTCCTGAAACCATCCCTGAAACGACTGCTTCTCATCTGGAGGAAAAGGGAAAACTTTAGCGTTACAAAATAATATTCATCCACTTTTATTTCACGCGAGACACCATCCGCTGACGCAGGTGAGACAAACTCCTCCCTGACCTTGGATGACCTTGAGCAGGCCTTTGTCCCTCTCCTCTCTCTTCAGGTGGATCATGTCCTTGGTGCGTGAGATGGCCTCCCTCAGCCTGCTGCAGTCCACAGACAGAGCCTCCAACACCTGAGGACTCGCCACGCTGGAGACCAAACCCACCTCCTTCAGCACCGCCTCAGCCTGCTCCTCCTGAGCCTCCAGGTCGTCACACAGACTCTGATGAGGAGAAGAAATAAAAACAGTGATGATAAGCTCCATAAACTACATCATTAAACCACAGAGAGATGGAGCACACAGCGGCTGTTCACCTGTATCTGAGCCTCCACCTTTGGCTGTGAAGCATCAACCCTGCTGAGGGAACACTGGATGTTCTCCACAGCTGACTGACACTCCTCTATCTTCTCAGCCAGGTGAGTCTTCACAGCTACCAGTTCCTCAAAGACATCGGTGCAGTCGGTGAACAGCTCCTTCACCTGCTCCATCCTCTTCCTCAGCTGGGTCTCCATCACCTTTTTGATTGTAAAAGTAACACACGGACGTAAACGGACAAAAACAACTGCTGAAGGTTTCTAATTAGTAAACGTCTGAACTCACCTGCAGCTCCAGTGGAGCCTCCTGAGTCTGCAGCATCTCCTGGATCTCCACTGACTTCTTGTGGAAATGCTCAATGTTCTCTTCATTGGCATGAATCTCATCCTGCAAAGCAACGAGAAGTTTGGTACAACCTTCATCTTCCACATGCAGAGGACAAGTTAAAAGATCTGAGACGATCTAACACACTTTGCTCAGGTAATCAGTGAAGCTGTGAGGACTCTGACTTGAAGAGGAACCTTACCCTCATGTCCAGTACTTGCTGCTCGTTGTGGAAGGGATGACTCTCTGCAAACAGGGCCAGTTTAGCTCCCGCCCAGCAGTCCACCTCCCCACCCAGCATGAGCTGCTTCTCCCACAGCTCCAGACCCACCCGCAGGTTGTCCATGTAGGCGTCGGTCTTCTCCGTCACCTGTGAGTACAACAAAAACAAAAATATTTAGTCAAGTGAGCCTGAAAACAGGAGTGTCACCACCAGAGTTTTAAAGTCTAGATTTGAATTCATGTTATTTAAGTTGTGGAGTTGAAATCCTAACATTTGTCTCAGACAGAGCTGCTCTGAAAGCAGGAGACGCTTCACTCCGCTTCACTCCGCTTCACTCCGCTACCTCTGCAGGTTTGGCAGAATATTTTAAAAAATGTTGCTCACATCCAGCCAGTTGTCCATGAGCGTGTCAGCCTCTGCTTCAAACGGAGCCTCACTGCAGTCTGGGAACTTCTTCAGCTGGGACTGCAGCTGCCTGCAGACTCCCCTCATCTCCTCCATTCGCTCCCCAAGACCGCCAAGCTCCTCCTTAATGTCCCGGACCTGGACAGACACTCATGTAAACATACAGTGTGCCTGCACTCACAGTTCATGATCATAATATGTGATGTTTCTGCCATCTGTTGGAACTTTACTGCACATATACAGTGTTTAAATGTTTTAAATGTTGCTTCTTTTTATTACAAGCTGATGTAATCATGTTTGTAAGGGACTGTTGAATAAAAAGCACATTATCAATAGAGTTCTTGTAAGTCCAGTCAGCAGCACATGAAAGAGTTCTGCATATAAACATGTTGGCTGTTCCTTACAGAAGTTAAAATAGTTTGAAATAAAACGTGACTGTGAATTCGTGGGCTAACCTTGGCGATGCTCCTCTGCAGGTTGTCTTTGCCCATGTAGGAAGCCTGATCACTGATCGTCTGCTCTGCTCTCTGCAGGGTGTTGCTCAGGTGACTGCGGCGGCTCTGGAAATTCTTCAGAAGCTCCAACAAGCCGCCACACTGCTTTTTCCTGCCAAGAGAAAAACATGACAGAGGGCATTTAAGGTGATGCCTCACTTCCTTTTTGCTTTTTTTTTTACCAGCAACAGTCAACACTCAACATATTAAATCACTGGGATGGCCTGCAGAAACTTATTTCTACTAGTTTAATTTATCTGTGAGATTCTTTATGTTGTTACTCGGGCTTAGCTTGTACTCCTTTCTAACATACCTGTCAGAAAAAGCTCTCTCAGTCTCCTTCCACTGAGTTTCCAGCTCCTCAGAAACGTTTTCTCCTTCTCCTTGTTTCTCTTGAAGTTCACAGATGTTCTGGAGCTCTGCATGGTGGGTCTGCAGCTGACCCTCCAAATCTGACAGAGCACGAAGCCTGGAGAGGACAAGAATACCATAAGACTTTTATTTTTATAAAAATCAGGCTTTTGATTGCAACTGCTTTTAACTCTGAATAAATACCTCTGATATGTCTGATCTAAATTTGAATACTTTGTGCACATGCTGTGAACCAGCTCTCATTCACAGCGCCACCTTTCTCATAATACATTTGACTGTAAAGGATTTAATTTAAAAGACAAACAGCAAAGAAAAAAGGCACAAACACTAGAAAAACGTGATTAACAATACCTTAACCACAAAAAAAGCACATCTTGCAAAATTGCAACCAAAACCATAGAAAAAATACCATATTTTCACTGCATCAGCGTAAACACACATCACACACCTGTGCTGCACAGCAGGCATGGTGGGCTCCTTCAGGCCCTGCGCCTCCATCGTCTCCTGCAGGCTCCTCAGCTGCCCCAGCAGCATCCTCTTCCTGAGGCCCAGGGATTTGCTCTGTGTCTCTTTCTGGATGCCTTTCTGCTGGCTGAGCAGCGCACCGTCGGCCTCCTCCAGCCTCCTCAGCAGGACCGTCACCATGTCCAGGCAGGAGGCCGGGGCGCCGTCCCTGGTGACCGTCAGCCTGGCCCCCTGCAGGAGCAGATCCAGCTGAGGAGCCTTCTCTTTCAGGCTGTCGATGCTCTGCCTGATCAGAGCCAGCTTGGAGCGACAGTCCTGCAGTACCTGGGCGTCACTGCAGGGGGCGCCTTGTACCCCAGAGATGTCTTCATCAACAGTACGCATTGACATAAGGAAGCGGTCGAGGGCGCGGGCGGCTGCTTCGCTCTTGCGGACCTGCTGTCGGAGCTGATCCAGGCTGGACTTGTGAGCCTCGACCTCCCGGGACAGAGGGAAGCTGTCTCTGGGATCCAGATCACTCGATTCAGGGTCCAAACGGGAAACCTGGTCCAGCTCGCTCTGGATGTTGTCATCCAGTTCCTGAGGCAAAAGGAGACAAAGAGTGTGAGGTGTTTGTCTCATCTGTGGCATGTTTAACCATCAAAACTGTAGTTCTTCTCAGTAATTTCTGCTTTTTTCTGGCAGTTTTTCTCTTTTTATCATCTGGTTTCTGCAGGCTACTGCGTGTGGCGTGTTCAGTTCAGAACCCACCTCAAGTCTTTGCTGATCAGAATGACTTTCTGACTCAGTTATGCAGATAAACAGCTGTTTTCTGCTCCTTTAACTAGTAAATCTCAGAGAGTCATTCTTCATAACTTCTACATGACAGACTGAATGAAACACAAAGGTACAACGTCTGACCTTGATGTCTCTCAGGATGTTGGTGTTGGTCAGCGTGAAGGCCGTCACGTCTTTGGGCTGCCTCAGGTAGCGGTCCAGGCGGTCGCTGAAGTCCACCATGTGGTTCTCGGTGGAGTCGATCTGTCTGAGGGCGGCGCCCAGCGAGCTGCCTCGTCTCTGGAGGTTGGACTGTTGGCCGCGCCACTGCTCCTGTAGCTCTGATTTCTCCTGCTCCAGACCGGTGTTGCCGCTCAACTGGGAGCACTGGTTTGCATACTCAGACCACAGACACTCTGTCTCCTGCCTCAACGACTGAGAAAGGAGTTCAAATTAAAGTTACTGACATGTGATTGAGATTTATTCACAAACAAAAAGCAAATCCAAACAGTGAAACAATCTTCTGATAAATTCTTCACATTTAAACTCAGTTTATGACACACAAAGTTAAATTGTACCTGTATTTCCTGGAGTCGTGTGTGAAGGCCTTTCAGAGAGCCAGAGTCGGAGGGAACGTCCTTAATGCTCTGATCGTTTTTAGCCAGCTGGGCTTGCAGAGTCCTCTTACAGTTTTCATATCTGCAGAAGTTAAAACAAAGACACGAGTTAAAGACTAAATTTTGCGACTGCCAGACTGTTTAAAACAACACAGTGAATGTCATGTTAGCTCTTAAAGTCTAGAACCAGATAAATCTAGTCCACCTTTCGAAGGCCTCCTTTTTGGTGAGCTCTTCCTCGACAGAGGCCTGTTTTTCAACCTCCTTCTTCTCCACAGCGACTGTGTTCACTGTCACCTGTGACACCTGAAGATGAGCAAAAGCATTTGCTCTGTTATTTCAAACTTCTAGAGTCTTTAGAGGTCAGAACTAAATATCCTGACGAGTGTAAATGTGAAGCTCTGCTGATATGAAAGAGCGCTCTGTTTCAGTGGGGGTGAGTCATACCTCAGCTGAGACCTGAGGCTTGTCACTTGGTCTCATCGGTTCCTTTTGTGTGGTCGAATCTTCACTGAAGGCGACAGAAATCCTGCGAGACAGAAACGAGGATCATGAATTAATATGTTTTCCTGTAACTTTTATCTCTGCACATGACGGCACGTGACCTAAAACAGCTGAAATGTGCGGCTCATGAGGAAGCTTCATGAACCACAAACATCTTTAAATTTGCATATTGGTTAAGGTGGGGAAGAAATGATAAAATCTCGCCTTGACTCGGGGAGCGGTGCATCCTGGTCTCCACTGAACTGACGCTGGATGGCAGCCAGCCTCTTCTCACACTCCCTGAGCTGAGTCTGGGCCAGGCGGTGAGCGTCCTCGGGGCTCAGGGTGTCACACAGCACCTTCAGGGCCTCGAGGTGCCGACCTGCCTGAGTCAGGCTGCCGTCCGCTGAGATGCAGGCCTGCAGAACGGTGACACAGCAAACAGAGCAGGCATGAAGCCAGATGATTCATACTACTTCATTAAACTTAGATGAACTCAGAACAAATCTGTGCCAACTTGCAGCAGAATGTTTCCCTTGTTTTTCCTGTTTAATAGCAAACAAATACTTCAAAATAACGACGGACACAAGCTGCCCCATCATGACACAAAGCCACCGATGCATGAAAAACACAAGAATGCTGTTTTTTATCTGCTGTACTGTTACTGTGTACAGTCTAACTGCTTAGACATTTCATCTAAATTCACCGATTTCTTTTGGTGATGTTATGTTTTCGCACATACGTATGTGCTGTGTTTGTTTTTTCTGATCCAACAAGACAGAATAAAATCAAAATCCTTTATAGAGCTATATGATTCTGATCCAAAACAGCATCCTCCAGAATGATTTATCACAATTACCAAGTCCCACCGACAGAGTCTCCTTTGAGGCATGAAGAGAGGAAGAAGGAAAAAGAGTTTAAATGAGCGGAGCGCATTTCCCATCCACCAAAGCCCACCTGCTCAGAGTTCAGGCCTAACTTTAGCTACCTGAGCTTGGTTTTCTAATCGGGACTTTAAGTACATCTCGCATTGCAGGGCAGCTGTGTTAAAGTCTTTCCTTGTTGCTTCAAAACGTAATTGGTGCAAAAAGCTTGAGATCTCAGCTCTCATGGCCTGGGAAACAAAATAACAAGAATTAAAGGAAACCACATTGACAGGTTGGAACATATGACTAAAAAGAGCTGCTGAAGGCAAAAAAACAACTTTAGTACTGTCACGGTTCACATACACAAGCAATTATCTAACGTATTAAAACCTCAAACGGGATAAACCTCATGAAAACCAGCAAATTACAACTGTTTCCTACAAAAAACTGCATACATTAACATCAATATCCCACAGTAAGTGAAGCTGTCCCACCTCCCACTGAGTCCTGACAGACCGGGTGTAAAACTCCATATCTGTGAGCTCTGCAGGGGTACAAAACGCCTCCATGCCTTTAGCTGCTCGCAAGAACTCCTCCAGCAACTCCGGGTCGAGGGTCTTCAGAGTCTCCTGAAGGAAAACAAACAGACCTCCACTTGTATAAATACTTTCCAGATTAAATCTTGCTTATTACAGTTACTTATTGAGTTTAATACTACAATATTTACCTCTTTGACTGTTGCCTGCTTCCCCAGTATGCGTCTGTCTTCAAAAGCATTGATGGTTTCCTGGATGTGCTCCTGCAGACAGTGTTTGGCCTCCTCAAAGCCGTTTCTGGCCAGAGCCTGGGCCTTGGCGTAGGCCTCTGTGTAGGCCTGAGGAGGAGCCTGGGCCAAGGCCGGGGGTGTGATGCACAGATCTGGAGACTCAGACGGGGACTGAGGAAGAAGCACTTCGATCTGGGAGACAAACTGAGTTTGAGGTTGTTCTTGTTTGGGCTGCAGAGGAGACTGAGTTTGGGGCTTTGATGCTGGTTGTGTTTGGGTCTGAGGTCTGACCTGTGGGGGGGACTGAGCCATGGACTGTGGAGCCATCTGGGCCTTGGGTAGTGGTGGTGACTGGGCATGAGTTTGAGGCTGTGGTGGTGACTGTGTCTGATGTTTGGGTTGTGGTGGTGACTGGGCCTTTGGCTGAGGTGGTGACTGTTCTTCAGGTGGTGGTGCAGTTTGGGTCTGCGGTCTTGGTTGTGGAGGTGATTCCACCTTAACTGGTGACCGAGTGACGGGTTGTGGTGGCAACTGGGGCTTGGATATGGGTTCTGGCAGTGATTCAGCCTTGGGTTTGGTTGGTGACTGAACCACAGGTTGAGATGGTGACTGGAACTCTGGTTGTGGCACCAGTTGGACCGCAGGTTTGGGTTGCAGTGGTGACTGAACCTTTGGTTGAGTTGGGGACTGAATCTTTGGTTGTGGCTGGAGTTGGACCTGATGTCTGGGCTGTGACGCAGACTGCTGGAACTGAAGACTGAGCTGAGGCTGCTGAGTCTGGGCCTGGGGCTTTACATGCACTGATGGCGGTATCTGGATGGGTGTTTGGGCCTGGGCCTGCAGCTGAGGTTGGAACTGGGGATGTGAGGGAAGCGGAGGTTGGACCTGGTGCGACTGTGGAGGTATTTGAGCTCGCATTTGAGGCTGAAGGTGGATCTGAGTTTGATGTTGTTGCTGAATCTGGGAGTATTGCTGAGAATGAGGCTGGGGCTGAGGTCCGGGCTGAGTCTGGGGACGAGGCTGAGGATGAGGCTGGGGCTGAGGTTGGGGACGAGGTTGTGGATGAGCCTGGTGATGAGGTGGGGGATAAGGCTGAGGCTGCTGAGGCAGGGCCTGAACCCAGGTCTGCTGCTGAGTTTGACCTTGTTGTGTCTGAACATGATACATATCATAACCTCTCATCTGAGGTTGTTGTTGCATGGAACTCTGGGGTCTCACCGTCACTGGGGGTTGTGGTTGCGCCCAGGGTTGTGGTTGTGTTTGCGGTTGCATGTCAGGCTGACGATACGGTGGCCCCATGTGAGGATACAAAGGTTGCCCTATCTGAGATCCTGACTGGGATCCAGCTTGGGGCCACTGTGGCGGAGCTGGAGCTGTTGGATAAGCCTGAGACTGTGGGACTTGACCTACTTGCTGAGGGTATGGTTGGGGAATCGGGTGCCTCAGCTGGGCAACGCCTTGATTTTGCGGCTCTTGTTTGGGTGCCCACTGCTGAGCAGGAGACTGACCCTGTGGGTAACCCAGAGAGTAGTGTGGAGGTTGTGCTATAGCCTGCGGATGCGAAACAGACATTGGTGACGAGTCTCTAACTTGAGTCCAGGTGTGGGTTTGGGAAATGAGGCCTGGGTCCTGGACTGCTGGCTGTGTGGAATACTGAGTCATGGGCAGTGAATGACCTTGGGGCTGGACTACATGTTGAGTTTGGCTTTGTTGAGTTGCAGGTTGGTTGGTTGGTTTAGCCTGAACCATGAACTGGACTTGTGTCTGAGCCTGTTGCATTGACTGAGCATGGACCTGAGGCTGGGGATGCCTCTGAACCTGGACCATGGACTGAGCACTGGTTTGAGACTGGGGCATCGAGTGAGCATCAAGAATTTGTGTTGGTGGTTTAGGGGAAGGGGGCCTAACAGGGGCCCATGACTGTGGATGACTACGAAGCTGAATGTGAGACTGTAAAGGAAGCTGACTCTGGCCCTGCATTGGAACCTGCATGGGGGAAGAAGGTCTCACCTGAGCCAACGACTGCACCTGAGCTACAGGTGGGCCAAAAGATAGACTCTGAGGCAGGACGGATGGTTGAGGTCCAGCTGGGACGCATGTTTGGGTCTGAGTCTGAACCTGGGTCTGGGTCTGGGGCTGTAGGTGCGTCTGTGTTTGGGTCAATGATTGTGCCTTCACTGGCCCACGGGCCTGTGGGAGAACTTGTGCCTTTGACTGACCTTGGCTCACTGGGGTTTTGGACGTGGTCTTCAGTGGTTGCTGACCTTCTGTGGAAGGTCGTGGCACACTTTTGGACTGCGCTGGCGCTTGGACTGCTGCCTGAGATTTCGAAGAAACCGGTGTTTGGGGTTGTGACTGTTTTTGGGCCTTTGTTTGTGGGCGATGCTGAGGAGAAGTTGCACTCTGTGTTTTTGTCTTGTAGCCTGAGTCTGGTTGTTGCTGCCTTGTGAGAGACGTCGGTTGCTGTTGCTGTTTTTGTTTCTGCTGCGGCAACTTTTCCGGTTGTTTGGGCTGTTTTCCAAGTGGCTGTTGCTTCTCCTTTTGTTCTTGCTGTTGCTGCTCCGGAGTTTGAAGTTGCTCTGCTTGTTTCAGTTGTTCTTTTGGTTGTTTTCTTGGCTGCTCAGTAGTCTTTGGAAGTGCCTCTTGTTTGTGTTCCAGCCTGACAGAAGTTGTTTGCTGTATAACGACCTGAACTGATGTCTCACTGTCTGACTGTGGATGTGTCTGTCTCGTCTGTCCAGTTTCCTGTTCTGGACCTGGACTTGGGGATTTATCCCCTCCTGACGCTGGCTTCTGAAGCCAAGGCCGGTTCTTCATTGCCTGAGCCTTTCTGCTTTGAAGCTCCTGGGAGCTCAAAGGTGTTTTCTTCACAGGTGGTTGTTGAGGTGGAGCCTGTTCGTGGTGCTCTGTTGTCTCTCTGACTTGTGGTTCAACCTGTAAATCAGTTCCTGTATGTTGCTCTACCTGATATTGATGCATTTGTAGCTGCCCCACCTGTTCTTGTTCTTGTCTCTGTCCTTGTTGTCGTGGTTGCTGTTGCTCGATTTCTTGCTGTTTTTGCTCTACAAGGTCTTTTTCCATCAGCTCCTTGAGTTGTTCTTGCTGCAGAAGTTCTTGCTGTGGTATGAATCCTGCATGTTCCTGAGTTTGCTGCTGTTTCTCGGCAGCAGTCTCTGGCCAGGCCTGAGCTTGGCCTTCTGGTGGTGACCGTGTCCTCGTCTGCGACACAGCTTGTGCATATGTGTATGGCATCGGGGGAGAAGCCATCTTTTCTTCTCTGTATTCATGCACCACTATCTTCGGCACAAAGGTTTCATGAGACTGAAGAGAAACTAACTTTGTCTCGGACTGTTGAGTTGAGTACCTGATATCTGACTCCTTTATCTGCTGAAGATCCTCTTTACCCCGGATAAAGACTTTTGATGGGGGAGGTCCTTCTGGTGGGCTTCTGCTTCTGTCTCTTCTGGCTCCCAGGCTGCTCAGCATACCTACAACCTCCTGCAATTGAATTCAAACGCATTAAAAAATTTGACATTGATTGTGTTGTGTTAATATTCTCCGCTGTGTCTCGTTCTGTGTCCTTCTTGTTTCCTACAAATACAGAACAGGTTTAACTCAACATCAAAGTCCAGTCAATGTGAAGAAAAACAACTGGCCTGTGACTGAGCCACAGTGGCTCGCACTCGGTCCTGCATGGCGGTTGCATGGAGGTACTGGATGGGAGAGTTCTTCTGATTGGTCATCACCATCACCTGCAGGTCCTGGTCCTCAGTGACCACCTGACCTTCTAGCTGCAGACCACGGGATATCAAGACCTGGAGGCAAAAATGGGGTTAAACAGTTGTCAGCGTTTCTTCACTTAAGCATAGGGCTGCACGACATATCGAATATACGCGATGTATCGATGTAAAAATCTGATGAGATGTATGAAATGACTATATC
>JAPZDY010000007.1:1824339-1843144 GCA_029783645.1 Ctenochaetus hawaiiensis | reverse complement strand
CACACACACACACACACACACACACACACACACACACACACAGCGAGCTCCTCCATCTCCTCAGTAAACACTTTTCTTCGCCCACATCTGAGTTTTATTCATCACTGAAAAACTGACCTCCTTACAAACACTTGACCCTGGAAACAAAGCTGAGGTTACTGAATGTAATTATGCCAAACTGGCTTCACACACAAGCATCCTACAGTCTCATTATGTCGATGCTCTGAGTGTTGAAGGACTGAAAGCAAACAAGCAGCATGAACACGATCAGATCTTCTCAGCATGAACACGATCAGATCTTCTCAGCGTGATCCTGATCAGGTCACGGCTCGTCTCCGTCTGAAACACGTCAGCTGCTTCTGAAGCAACTCACTTTGTTTTCACAGCAGCTGATCAGCATTTAAAGAGCTTATTGTCAGTTTCCTTTAAAAGGAAAAATCTATCAGCAGGTAAAAAGTCGGCCAAATCGTGTTTTTGTCCTCCTCAGATGGAGAGAAGAAGAAAAGAAATGAGTGCTGGCAGGAATTTGCAGAGATCAAATGATTTGATTTGAGGTCAGAACTGGTTTTTCTTTCCAGGATCAGAACGATTTTTACATCCTTTGAAGTCTGAAAGCGAACGTGGCTACGAACACTTAGCTTCATTTGATGTTGTGTGATTTGAGGAATCGCCTGAAACCCTCAGCAGGTCACATCTGCAGATGAAAACAGGTGTAAGTCTGAAGAAAAAGAAGCAGGAATGACTGTGATCATGTGAGAAGTGTGGCCTTTGTTTTCGCAGCCGGTGGATAGTCAGCCTCCGTCCTGCAGCTTCTGCTCGACCTTCTTTCACCATGAGCCAGTCGGCCCCAGGTTACGGTTCACACGCCTATTTTTAGCCTTGGAGAGCTGGGACCGACCCCGCTGCCAAAACAAGGCTTCAGCCTACTTTAGACTGCGTCGCCGAGACCTGATGGCGGCGAACCACGCGACCCCTCAGGCCTCGGATTAAAATAGAATGTCCCAGAATGCCTTTAGCCTGAGGCTAAGTGTTATAGATACAAATATAGAAGCAAGAGTCGCTGAAGCGAATCTGAAAAATCCATTTTTAATTTTCTTTTGTGTCGTCGTGTGACAGAGATGCTCAGCCTGCTGCGAGCAGATGTTTTCCGTCCGTTACCATGACGACACCGGTTAGAACGAGCAACGTCAAACTGTTATAAAGACGAAGAAAGACGCTGGTGGAAGAATTAAAGTCGGCCGTCGCCTCAGAGCGCACAGATGGCCTCTGACTGTGTGTGTGTGTGTGTGTGTGTGTGATGCACTTTGCATGGCCTGACGAACAGAAACAGGTTGTGTATCTTTTGCTGTGTAACACACATCTGCACACACTGACGGACACACAGACCTCAGGTTTGTTGTTTTAAGCCCAGATGTGAACAAAAGAGGCAAACGAACCCCGGAAAAAAAAAACCCTGGATGTGTGTTACGCAGTGACGTGCCGAGTCAGCGCTAACCGTGAAAAACAGCCGGTGGAGTTTTGAACGGCAGAGCCTCCATCAGCCTGACTGACTGACTGACTGACTGACTGACTGACTGACTGACTGACTGACTGACAGCAGCTACAGACTTCTCAGAAAATCAAAAGCAGGAATCAGAGAGGAAACCTTCAACATGCTGCAGCATCAGCAGCTCCAGCAGCTCCAGAGGTTTTCTGTCCTGCAGCTGTTCTTCACCTCTGACCTTCAGAGATAACTGTGTTTAACGCTCTGCTAGCTTTCTCGCTAGCTTGCAGGGAATAGCAGAGGAAGGAGATCTTCTGCTCACATCGATTGTGGTGAAAACAATTAAAAAAAGATCAATAAAGGCTGTATTTCTGTGAATCAGACCTCCGTTAGACCACAAAAAGACCAAAACCTGGGATTAATAAATATTAGCTGATCAGATGTGAGTGTGAGGAAGAGGAGGGGGGGTGAAGAAGAAGCAGCCTCTTCTCAGCGATCAATATACTATCAGGCTAACTTCATTCAGCTGTGGGTGAACAGAGGGAGGATGAAGCTTCCAGGAGCTTCGCCCTGAGCGAAGCTGCCGGTCAGCAGCGTGATGTGAAGAGCTTCTGACATCAGTGCTGGATGCTCGCTGGATACAGCAGCATCATCAGCTGGTGTGAGAGGGACGAGCGCACACACACACACACACACACACACACACAGCACAGGAAGCAGAAACACAACAACACCAAGAGAAAAAAACTGTTTTAAGGTCAAATTCAACCTTTGACTTTTAAACACAAACACCATCAAAAATAAAAACAGAAAGAAAAGGCAAGTTTGTTTGTAGTTTGTGTGTTTTTTGTTTGTAGTTTGTTTGTAGTTTGTTTGTAGTTTGCAAGTTTGTGTGTAGACACACACACACACACACACTCTTTATTGTCCGTCGCATGAATAATGGAGCGGAGGAGCAGAAGCTGGTAAAAGCCTCCCGGTCTGCAGGCTTCAGCCCTGAAGTCTGTTCCTCGCAGGGCTCAAGCTGTCCTGGAAACCCCAGAGCATCATGGGAAGCCTCCCAGCAGACGCCTTTCACATGCACACACTCCCCCTCCCATCCAAAAAACACAGTTTCAAACCCTGTTTACTCGTTTATTCAGGTTTCTAAAACTGTGCAGAACGCGGCCGAACACACGGCGACTTAAACGCAGCCAACTTCCTGCTGCCGACGTTTCAGATCTGATCGTCTGATGTTTCTCTGCAGGTTCGCCTGTGAAACTGCAGTCAGTTCACCTGCCAGGTAGGAAAATATTCAGCGTTTATCTCGGTGACACTGAGGCAAAGATACACTGACAACTGAAGGTGGAAACACACAGAAAGGTGCTCACTTTTTTACATTTTAGACGATTTCTTTAACACATTAAATGGCTGCAAATGGAAAAATGATGAGCAGAACAGGAGGGTGAAAGGTGGACCTGCATGTTTCTGTGTCTCATAAACACCAGAACTTGACATGAATGAACCTTGAAATATATTTTCGTACTTGGCGAGTTAAATTATAGCCCCTCTTCTCTTACGTTTAGAAGAAATTGGCTGCAAATTAAACAAGTTTGTTATCATCGATTCCCTTTCTGTCGTCTATTTCTGATGAGACAAAGATTAGTTTTTTTCTCAAATGTTCATATCGTATTAAAGAGAAAAATGTTAAAGTTGTTTTTTAGGCTTTTTGTTTAAATTTTGGATATTTGTGACAGAGACATTTATGCTGCAGAGAGAGGCCTGAGGAGCTTTTATTCTCCATGTTTCTATGCAGATTTACTGATTTTGCACTTGAGATTCCACCGTAGTCTGGAAATATAGGTCACCCTGATTTTGGCAAAATGTAAATTTGATCATTTTACAGGTTTTAAAACATCTTTTTACAGCTTGTTTGCTTGAAACAGCTGCTTGAGGTCACTGAGAAAAACAAATTCCTGCCGACTAGAGTTGCATTTTTACAAACAGAGAAGAAATCTGCATCTTTGGGCCTTGAGGATAAAAAGTTCTTCAAGGAACAACAGAAACAGCACATCTGCAGTTTTTTATTCTAAAGGTAATATATTTCTTTTACACCATTAGATGAGCATTTACCAGCCTTGGGGAAGTCGTGAACTTGCAGAGTTCTTTCATAATGAGGCCTCTGGTGACGGAGGTTTCAGGCAACGGACGACCCGGTGGAGCTGCAGCTCGCGTCGCCTCACGCCGAGCTGCTGCATCTCCTCGTTCTCTCCATTTACCTCTCCACTAAATCTGCCACAAAGACTAATGTGCTGCTGCTGAAGGTCAGAAGCGCCTGTCTGCTCTCTGATTAAACACACATGCTGTTTATTTTCCCGGCTGGGATCTGGATCCAAAACGGAGCAGTCGGCCAGAACCAGAATCCTGATGCATCTGGTCTCCTGATCGGTTCAGTTACCTTTCTCTCGTCTTAAATACGAGGCTGTTGTTGTGCGAAGTTGTGCCTCTGCTCGTTTCCCCCGAAGCGTAAAATTGTATCGTGTAATCGTTTCCTCTTAGCGGTGGCCCTCTTTCATTCAGGCAAAGCAGGGGGGCCACAATTACAAAACGCTGTAGGAAACGCTGTTCGAGATAATGTAGGTGTTTTTAAAAACAGTCAATGGGCTCTAAATGAGTAAATAAATCTGAGAAAAAAAACTGCTTAGTAAATTAAGAGTTAAAGTCTCAGTTTGAGATTCAGGGGGTTTGCAGACGTGCAGCGATCGTGGAAAACTTCGCTAATGTCGCTGACAGACAGAACAAGCAGAGCTGGAGCTTTTTAAGTTGGACTGTAAGACATTTTAGTCCTCAAAGTGTCTGTTTACAGCCGTCAGTTTAAAAGAATTCTGGGAAATGAAGTCTTCAGCATTGAAAACTGTCTTGGGGTCACTGATGCCACAAGGTTCCCGATGCAGCAGCTCTTAAAGGACACGGATGAATGGATGAATGATGGCGAAGACGTTCTGTTATTCAGGAAACATCCAGGACACTGATGGTTTACAGACTTAAACACTTCACGTTAAGAGTCTCTATATTTCAGGCTGCTAAAAGCACACGGACAGAGGAGCCTCTCATCACGGCCGTCGAGGACTGAAGCATCTATAAACATCACCAGACGTTTATCATCTGGCTTTGCTTTCCAGCCTCTTGCATCCAAACATGTCCCACATCACACAAGTTAAGCAGCTTGCTTGGCCGTCATCACTCGGCAGCATGAAGCTGCTGGCTGCATGTCTGGACCTTCAGTGGTTTGACCGACATGAACGACTCTGTCGACCTGCTGCGAGTTCAAAACCAGCCTCAGCTGCAGCGTGTGAAGGGTTACACACACGTGCACACGCATGACATTACACTGTGTTCCTGTTGTTCGGTTTGTGTGGCTCTGCTGCACCACCAAAGACTTTTATTTTGAAAGAGAGGAAGAGAAAGCACCCAGCAGCAGCAGCAGCAGTACAGTCTCATCCACATGTGCACAATTTATACACTTTGGTAATTTTTCATTCAGAGTTTAATGTGAAGAAAAGCTGAGCTGGTACAAAAAAACAATACTTATTCAAATTATGCACCTGAACTGAACTAATGTTTTGTCCTTTTTGGAGAGAGTGTGTCTGTTTGAAAAATGTTATGCCCGTTTATTGAATTAATTACTAAAAGATCCAGAAAAATAAACGTGGATGAATTAAAATCAGACAGCATATGAAGCTATTTGGATGAGCAGATCTCGAAAAAGCTGCGAGCAGCAAAAAGAGTCACACAATCAGCTGCAGTTTGAGCTGCACTGGTCCATTTAAAATGATGAAGAGGTGCTTGAGTCCATCTGATAAAGCTGAGAGGACAGATTCAGACTAAACGGCAGTGAACCGCTGCTTTAGCTTAATGAGCGTCGGCCGACACGCTGTTTGCAAGACTCGGCTTGCACAAACACAAACACACATTTTATTCCACAGAGTCACAACGAGACGAAGACAGAGAGGCTGAAAACGAACTCAGGAGGGAGGAAGCAAAGTGCTGAGGGAGGCAGATTGTCGGTCAGCCATTATCGCAGGAGTGACGGGGCGAGTTGAGGCTGACACACATCCTGGTCTCCTCACAGCCCCGCAGGCGGCCTCCCTGCTCCCGCCAGAAGCTCTTCATCTTCATCACGGTGGCGCTTCAGCAGCTGTCACGCATCCACGCAACAAAAGAGCTAAGTGAGGAGACGAGGAGGAGCTCGGCCAACGTCGCTGCTTCTGTCCGGTGTTTACATGCCGAGTCACATTTCTGCTGCACAGCAAAAAAAACTGTCCATCTGAACAATTAACTGAGTTTGGAGGAAGAATCTGCAGAAGATGTGAGACTGTTTCTGTTGTTTCCAGCACAGGTGAGCTTGTTTAAAGGTGCGTTCATGGATCGAGACTTGTTCTTTAAAAACAGCTTATTGTGTTCAAAACAGGAGTTTTTATCTCATCTGAATTTTACTAATTAGTTTGAAAGCTTCGTTTGTCAGATTTGAACTTAAGGTGCTGCTGTGAAATCAGTCAGAATCACAGAGGACTCGGTGAAAATGAGCATCGAGTCCTTTTTAAATGAATTTAATTGAACCTTAAGTTTTCTCAGGTGTCTGAAAAAGGGACATGTTTTTGGAAAACTTGGTTATGAAGAAATGAGATCCGACGCTCAGTGTAGGAAAAAAATCATTAACTGTTAAATGTCACATTCCATTAGATTAATATCCTGATCTGTTTGTTAGTTGCTGCTAATTGAGTCACTGAGAAATGATCCAACACTGATTCACCACTAAAATCTACCAAGAAAACCAATTTCCTGCCGTCGGAGATTAAAACGGTGACGAAGCAGCATTGAGTCAAACCGAAGCTTTCACAGACAGAGAACACGAACACGCCATCGGATCGATACGCAGCCGTCATTTCCTCCAGACGTGGACGAACCTCTGCAACCTGCATTTGGATCATTTCCCCCAGCCAGCAGCGATCAATATGTACGTTATACAGAGTGTTATTAGCTTATATCCATTGTTACTCAGGAAGCAGCCAGGGTCAAATCAACGTGCAACCTGCATCTTTTACATTCAAACGAGGAAAAACACACACGATTACTGATATTTACCTCTGCGTTTGGAATATGCATGCATATGTTTCACACACACACACACACTCCCAGACAAAGGGCGAGTAGATAACATACACACATGTGGGCATCAATAAATTATAATCCATAAACTATGAGGTTAAAACACACACTGCAGCTCGGAGAAGAGCGACCGTCTGCCAGGACGTCAGGAGGTAAACGGGCTAAAGGGCGCGAGACATAATGAGGCTGCCGCTGCGCTTTGTATAATTTATTATGTTTGAGGCTCGCTGAGAGAAAGACCTATCGAACTGAGAGAATATGAAATATGAAAAACAGCTTAAGGACGAGTAAACAACAACAGAGCGAGAGGAGAAGAGAGGACGTCTGAAGGGAAGGAGGAGAACATGAAGGAACGGTCACATGTGTGGTTGATGGATTAAAGAACTGACTTCTCATCGAGCTGCCTGTCAGATATTTGATTTGAAAACTCAGTTCCTGAACATTGTTGGAGTATCTTCAGAGTCTGAATGGATGTTTGACTCTCTTGGTTTTATTATCAGAACAAAAGATGATCAGCTGTGTCGGAAAATATCAAGCTGTTTGATGAAAAAGTCAAAAGTACAAGAAGCTTTCGGAGATAAAAACTGAAGGAGAGATGTCACTTTTTGTGGTTTCTAAGAGCTGAACTGAAGTTTTAAAAGGGTTCTGCTGATCTTTAATGAACAGGGTTTTCATTCTCCTTTTTCTTTATTTTTTGGACTCTGAGGCTAAATGTTCACCTTGTAAACCACAACAGTCAAAGAAAGACCTGTTTCACACCTGTTCAGGTGTTTTTTTGAAACCTGCATGAGAGCAAATATTCTCATCGTGAACCAAAGCTCCACTCAGACCGGAGAGTCGATGGGTGAAGTAAAGCTTAGAATAAAAATCAAATCCTCCCAACAAGAGAAAACAATACAGTCGTGTCAGATTGATGAATGTGGAGGCAATAAATCACTGTTCAGACTGAAGATCATCAATATAATGAAAATGCATGTAAATAAAAGCCTGTTTACCATGTTATGTGTTCACACAAAGACATCTGTATTGAACATTGAGGTGTGTGTGTGTGTTTATGTGTGTGTGTGTGTGTGTGTGTGTGTTTCCTCTCCACAGAGCAGAGCGTCTTACCCTTTTGCGCAGGTTGCAGGTGAGGATGAGGTTTCTGGAGAAGGAGTTGGCGAAGGCGGTGTAAAACTCCAGCACCTTCAGCAGAGCTTCCCTCTTGATGACGTGCAGGTCGCAGTACGTTAGCGCTCTGACGTTAGCGCAGGCGTGAGCTAGCGTGGTTTCTTTCCAAAACACGTCACCAAACACGTCACCTTTACCTGAAGAACGACAGCAGGAGGAAGATCAGAGTTTTAAAAAGCAAAGAGGAGAGTTTTTATATTTGAAACATCAGCTCAAACCAATCAGGAGTTAGCTCAGATGCTAATGCTATATCTAAGCTACGTTCATGTTATCTTGTGAGGATTTGCTGCTTTTCTTTGGCTCTTGGGAAATTAACTATTTTAAGGTTTATGGATTGATGGTCATTGATGGTTGATGGTGATTTTTGTTCTAGTGTCTAAAAGCCATTACACATTGTGGGCAATTTCTTTGCACAATTAATTCGGACAAATTTATATTTTTTAAACTGCTGTTCCTGTTTTCAGTAAATCCACACAGAGAACGCAAATATTACGTGGTGGAATAGCAACACTTTTTTTTGAAGCACGGTCGATTTTTCCGAGCATCCATGAATAATCACCAGAGAATTTTTCACTTTTTGTATTTGTGACATTTCCTATGTGCAACGGCCTTTATGGACAAAAATATCAAGATTCAGACGGTGTTTGATGATACAAGGAGCACTGACTGCACTTCGTAGAAAACTGAGCCGGTAACACCAACTTGACCTCTGCAGTCTGACAAGAAGCACAAAAACAAACATGACAAGTCAATTTAAAAAGCACCGGCTCACTGAGGATGTGATTTTAATAAAGCCACATTTATATACCTTAACTACATGTTTGTTGTCATCTAATGTGACAGAAACAAAAAACCACAGAAGAAGACATGCAGACAGGAAGAAGTGAGGCAACAGAAGCTCGGATGTGCTAATTGATTAAGTTTCACGACTATTTCACAACCTGCCGTCATGCTGGGCTGCATCCCATCAGACCGATTGTCAACTTTGAAGGGCTGAATAATGACAATAATGACAGGTCATGCAACATTTATGAGTCTCAGGATGGTGCTAATTATCTGCAGGGACATTTTCTTGACTGTGACTCATTAAAAATAAACCGTCTGCATCTCTGCATAAAGCACGAACTTCACTTCCTCCTCACTTCTGTCCTTCCTTAGCAACAACTTTACCTGGCCAAGTCCTTAGCAACCAGAGCTCCTGAATTCAGCACCATGAGATGCTGATGCCGAGCGGAAAGCATCAGCTGCAGCCATTTCATCAGTTTCAGATCCAACATAATCCGAATGTAACGGAGGGGAGAAAAAATGACAGAAACAAGGGGAAAGAAAAATACTTTCCAAAACTTGGACTCACAGCAGAGTGACGTCGCTCCTTCCACTGATAATTAACACTGAGATGAAAAAAGAGAGCGGACTGAACTCTGAAATGATTCAGAGAGAAAGTTCTGAGATGAGAACGGCAGGCGGTGGCGTGTAATGCGAGAGCGAGCTGCATTCAGAGGTGGACTGTCTAATGACTGGATTCATTCATTAGCTGCTGGAGGTCTGGCAGCGGTTTTCGGAGAGCTGTCAGTCAGCAGAACATTAAAACGTTTCCCTCTGAACTTCCATCACAAAACCCAGCTGACATTTCAAAGCTGTGTCACATCTCTGTCGATCGAGCCGTGTGGGCTGTGACATGCTGATTTTCACTTAATGAAGTCTAATTTTTTCCATACTTGACCACAGTGGCTTTTTTCTGCTTATTGTAACTTCAGAGTCAAACTTCTCTTCACTTCAAACTAATTTTAAACATTTTAAATCTTTGCACTTGTGTAATTGAGAATCAGCACAAATTAACTGAACATAAAGACCAAAACACATGCATGATAACATGCATGTCTTCCTCAGAAAAGCTAATATGATTCTCAACAGGATGGTGATTATGGAGCATCTAAGCAGCTATTAATACTAATTGGTCTGCTTATTGATGTTTTTTGCATAATTTTACATAAAGACATTGATATTTTCCTGCAAAAACAGACACAAACTAAAAACCCTGCAGAATAAAGTCCGTTTTTTTCCCTACTTCTTTGTCTTTTGGACCAGAGCTGCTTTTTCTGCTCGTTGTCACTACAGAGTCGAACTTCTCTTCACTTCAAACTAATTAAAACATCTAAAAACCTTTGCACTTGTGTAATTCTGAATGCAAACATCAGCAGGCAGATGAACATGAATCATTTGAAAATGCATATGCACAACAACTGCAAATCTTCCACTGGGAAAGCTAATGTGGTCCTCTACGGGATGGTGATTTTTGAAGCATCTAAGGGGTTATTAATGCTAAGTGGTCTGTTTATTTTATTTTTCGTACGTAATTTTACATAAAAATATTGTTATTTTCTTGCAAAAACAAACACACACTGAAACCCTGCAGAGCTTCGAGCACTGACCCTCTCAAGTCCACCTTTTCACTGCTTTCTAACCGACTGCAGCCACCTGGACACTTGACTTATCGACTGCCAGCATAAATCCAACATGCTAATCGCCCGCAGCACATGAACGCGTGTTGACACTTGTGAGCGTCTCCTGGGCAACGTAACTGTTGTTCGGATAATAACGAGAGGATGAATAATCGTAATTACAGGCAACATCAAATATGTTATGAGTCATCAAAAGCTTCAGAGATGAGCGTCATCGAGAGACGATAGTCTTCGAGCAGATACTTTTTCAACAAAGTGGATTAACAGAGTCCAAGAGGGATTTATCAATGCGAGGTTTTCAATCAGCAGCACATGATGAGGCGTAAAGTTCCATATGCAGAACTTTATTTAATAAGCTGCAAATTGAATATGATGGTGCTTTTTTACTACTTTTCCCTGAAGAGATCCAGTCACACTCTGACTGCAACGGGCACAAAAAAAAGTCAAATCTGGGCTAATCAGGCCTCGAATCTGTGTCAAACCTGCCAGAAGCATCAGCTCAGCGTTTCTCCGACAGCTGACCTGGTTAAGAAGTGCTGAAGAGCCGTCCTCACCGTCCACAAGCTGTCAAAAACATCCCGGGTAGCAGACGCAGAGGGCTTCCAACATACTGTCACAAAATGCCAACATGAGGTGTGTGTCGCCGTGAGTGTGTGTGTGGATCTCATCCTAACAGTCCCTCCTCTGAGCCCCTGAGGGCCCCTTTTCTCCCCCGAACCTCCGGCAGTGACTCAGACAGCAGGACTTGTGTGGAATGAGCTCCCCAGAGATCTGCAGCTCCGCGCCAATTAGCTATCTGGATGTGGACGCAGTCAAACGGTCCAGGGGCTGCTGGATGTGGAGGTGGCGGTGGTGGAGTGTGACACTTACAGGGGTTAAACTCACACGGAGGACCGTTTGGATTGAGTGGGTGGAGACGGATCATACATGGGTGCTGTGACCTCCGTCGCTCAGCTTGTGCTGCTGATTACTCAGCCAACTCCGAAACTCCGGTTCACACTCTGTGCTGCGCTGATTAACAGGCTGTGATGTATAACTGTGACATTTGCATGCTCTTTACCTTGCATTGCTCATTATTTGGCTTCGCTCTCAATCTCCCATTTTCATAATTTTATACACTAAGTACATTCATTTGTCATTTGATGTTTACATTTCTATTTGCTTCCATATTTTGGACTGTGGATTAAAGCTGTTTGTCATCGGTGATGCATTTATAAGGTCTTTTTTTTATGTAAGGCAGCAAACATAAAATCCTTTGACATAAAAGTAAAGATAAATTTGAGGAAAATGTCTATTTTATGTTTCTAAGAAGAATATGAACCTTTAAATTTTGCACTTTCAAACAACAGCAAAAGCGCCACAATGAACAAAGCTGCTGTAACATAGAAGTAAAAATCTTATCAAATAAAAAGCTCTCAAGTAGAGGAAGCAATCTGAAATCAGAAAGACAAGGAGTTACAGTCATAGACAGTATCCTTGATGCCTTTTTTCCATTTACGTATGTTACCAGTGTCTGTAACTCTGTAAATATGCGGATGATGCCCTAGTGTCCCACACACAAAGATATTGTCCGTTCTTAGCCATCCAATAGTTCGTAATATGCACTTTGAGCATTACAGGGATAAAAATAGATCCAATTTTGCACATCAACAAATAAGTGAAGATGTTGGCCTGCCAGGTACGTCGCATGTTTTGTAAAATATTTCATTAAAAAGATGCATGAGGGGCTGATATGCTTGCACTCTAGCATCATCTTTCAGAATAACCTTATGCAGCTTCAAAATGTGTTAAAACTGGATAAAAAAGTTATTTTTAATCACTCAAACTCACTTAACAATCAACCCAGGCAACTGAATTGATGGTCATAGCCTGTTAGTGAGTTAGCAGCCTGTAGCACTCAGTTTCTCTGAAATCTACCTCAAAATTTTAATTTTTTTTTTAATGTAGTAGAGGCAAATTATAGACCAAAATATTACAGAGGGGAGGATTTTCGCAGGCACGTTGGATATCACGGATAGTCCCATAGGAATGAATGGACTTTCGGTCGACTCGTCTCCGTAAATAAACGTAAGTTGAAACAAGGCTTAAAGTAGATTTCAAATAAACCTGATTAACAAAACTCTGTCCAATCAATAAGATCCCTCTAATTCATGTATTTTTTAGCTTGAAAGACCTCATTTCCTCTCCTATCACACCCTGCATGTGATCTGCAGAGCTCCATCACCGGAGAACATGACTACATGCAGGTTTGATTACAGAGCTTAAAATCATCCGAAGCTCCGTGTTTTTCAGATTAATCTGATGATCGTGATGTTTATCATAACTTTACGCTGTAACAGCTGTGGCAGATTAAACAACAGATGTAAATAACAGATGTAAATCTCTCCCTTTCTTGATTTACAGTGAGGTTTTGTTTTTCCCGTATCGTCCCGAAAGCCCCGGTGACATGATGCAATTCTCCTTTGATCCCACCGGAATCACGCTGTGTTTTCCCGTGTGTCCTCCTCACAACACACAGGCACTTATGTGGGATTCCTGATCGGATAATAACATCCAGCTGGAACGTTAACAACCCAAACCAAAAGGTGTGATTAGAGCCTCCGTACACATCCTCCACTAAGAGAGGATCCCTGTTTTAACCAGTGGGGATAATTTACGGACATGCACTGGTTTTAAATGCACTCAGCTGGACATTTTTCTTTGTCTACGTGAGGATCGGCTCTCAGTTTGCATCCTGACATGTGGTGATGACTCCTGAATGCTGCTGCAGCCTGAATCCCCCATCAGCAGAAAAGGAAAGTGGCCGTGGGCGGCTGTTTACCCTGCTGTTTGTTTATCTTGCATTGCAGCTCGCCAGACGTCAGTCCGGTAAAGAGGCGTTTCAGGCTGCTGCTTTCAGCCGCTGTGCTGATGCTGCTGTTACTCCTGTCACACCATTATCCTGGAAAACCAGGTGGGTGGAGACAGGAACAGCTGCCGAGACACGGACATCCACCAACTGAGGCAGAGATGGTCCTTATTTTATCAGAAGTAAAGGTCTAATGATCCAATAATTTGGATCCAAATATCAATTCAGTGATCCATGATCCAAAATCACTTATGCAAAGTAACAGTATTGGTCATCATTTTTCAGATGCACCTTTGTTTTAGTTCACAGTTTGACATCCCACTGGCTCCATCCACTCTTTATTTTCCTGTGTATGATCTATATTTATGTTTTTCTCGCCTCAGATCGGGCTGGTTACTGAGCAACACACCAGAAACTGTTTGAACATTTCTAGTTTTAGACACAAATTTGTTCACAGAAGACAGAACTAACAACAAAAAAGTTTAATCAGCTCATTTCAGTCTCAAGAAGAAGGATTTGATCTGCTGAAAAGTCCCAAACTGATCAGCAGGATGTTAATCATAACCACTTATGCTAACGAGACCATTAATTAAGATAATTGGTGCATTAGTGATGCTGCTGCCTCTCGTCCTCACAACATATGGGCAGCATTTGTATGAGCTTCACATCACGAAGTCTGAATATGTTCTTTTGTAAAATTCCTTTCAGCTTTTACAGATAAATCAGCGATTGTCTGCAGCATGGCCCTAAAATGTGATGGAAGAGTTGCAGTAATTTTAAAAAAGAACATATGTGATTGATAGTCGAATTATATAATTATAATGCATCACAAAAAAAGCTCATTTTCTAAACTCAACTCAAGTGTTTTTGAGATGCAAAAGAGGGTCAATTTAAACTGTAAAATCTCCACAGATTCACAAAATAATACTGGTCATTAATGGCTCAGGTTTCATTGTAACAACCTGCAGCATCTTTTTTGTACCGACTCCACAGACAGACCAGAGCTGCTAGCTTTAGCTTAGCTTACAAGCTTTCTTACAACATCCCTGCATTGAGTCTTGTTCTTGTAAAACATTCAGTCGTCGGAGACTCATCTTCTGCTGACAAACTGCTCGTTTGGCCAGAACAAGTTACTGCACGAACAAAAGGCCAGATTTAAATCCTGTTCTCATAAGTAAGCATGAATAATAAAATTAATCAGCTCATCGTTTTGGCAAATCAGGAAAAAACATTGTGAGTGGATTTTAAGAGAGTCGGAGCAGAACAGTTAAAGATAAATCAGATTAAAGAGCTGATATGTGTGTGTGTGGTTGTCTGTTAATCCAGATGTTCCTTCAGTGCAAACAGAAGTTTTTATGAAACAAGCAACAACAGAAGACGAGCTAAAATGAACACAAGATAAACTAAGAAAGGAAGCAAATAAAAGCCACATAAAAAAAAGAGTCCAAAAGCAAAAAGTGCCTGGATAAAATCTCCTCTCAATATGTTTTGTGGCTTTTTTGATTCAGATTCAAGATGCTGCAGGTGTCAGTGAATATTCAAGCAGCTGAAAAGCCAAACCGATGCACCTGGTTTGCATTTAAAGGTCCAGTGTGCAGAAGTTAGCAGCATGCAGCGGTGAGGTTGTGGATTGCAGCAAATTGAGTTTAAATTGTATGTTCAGCCTCTGATAACACAATTCACGTTAGCCCAGTTCATCAGTACACGATGAAGTAAACGTAGTACTGATCCGTACCGAGTGTTTGAGGCTGCAGCTCCCAGCTGCTTCCAGTTGGCAAATTCTGACTCGATATAAAATCACGAACAACATTTGACAGATGGAGTAAACTCGCATTGGTCTTTAACTTGAGCTAAAAACTCCATCTGCTTAGTTTCTTTCCCAAAGATTTCAGCCAAGAGCTTTAAAAAACAAAAATTAGTGAGTAGACTTTATGATTAGAAGTTTTCACTGTTAGATCCAAGTTAACGTTCTCAGTAGTTTCTTAAATTCTGCATTAAAGAAGATTTCAGCCTCAGTGAGTTTCTGGATCAGAGACGTCAGCCTGGTTCACTGATGTTTATTTCAAAATAACTTGTTGCTCTGATGGTTTTCACCTTTTGATAAATTGATCTTCAGACTAATATAATGGTTTTTCCTTCCAGCTGCCAGTCGATGTGACGGATGAGACGACCGGCTCAGTCAGGAAGTTAAATGACGTCAGTGTGGAAGCTGCAGATCTGCAGCGTCGCATTAATGTGATGTTTTGAAGTCTGCAGAGTCACAAACCTCATCTACTGACACCCTCACTACATGACAGCTACTTTACATTACACATATTACATTACTTTACATTACATCTGCATGTTACACCTGAGTGAGTTACTGTGAGCCTGGTGCATTATGGGAATTACGGAGCTCTGTATAAGTACTTTGGCTGTGACAGTCCAGTTGCTGTGGGGATAGTAAAGTGTTTTTGTGTGTTTGTGTGTATGTGCTCGCTCATCTGCAGCTTTGTAAAAGATGTGTGTGTGCGTGTGTGTGTTTGTGTGTGTGTATATTTCCTCATTTCCTCCTTCCAGCTCCAGTATTCTAATTATTTCTTTCTTCTTTTCTCGCTGTCTCCCTTTATTTTCACTGTCGATTCTCCTGTAACTGGCTGCATAATTATGGTCGAAATGATAATCCAGAATATTTGAATTGATACTGAAATCACTACTATTTAACAAGATTATTTATTGATTTTAAAGTGCAAATTATCTTATCCAGTTTACTCATTTAAATAAGCTTCAGCTTCCACGTTGTGCCACTTTTCCACTACATGTACAAATCTTAAGACAGCATCGTACTAAAAAAATGTTTTTATTTGTTCAGCTACAGTCTTTTCTTTTGTCCTTTTTTGTGAAAAAGATTCAATATCAAAAGATCTGTCACTGAATTCTCCACAGAAAAGAACATCTATATCATTTTATATACTGAGGAAGAGAAACATTGTAATATTAAGTTCATCTCTGAATGTCTTTCTTATGCATCTTCATATTAAATATCATGTTTTTATGAGTCTGATTGTGTAAAAGTATCATAGAAAGTGCAGCTCTTCTCCTTTCTGTCCCTTTGAATCCATCCAAACTCATTGCAAACGATGGCAAAGGGCCCGTATTTAAATATGAGCCGCTGAGACGTGATAAATGATGACAAACCGTTTTCCTTTATGGTGCCTATCACCCCTTTTTTCTCTTGTTTTCTCATCCTTTCTGTTTCCAAACTCGAGCTCTGGCAGAACTCTTTGTTCTCAGCACAAGAAGAAGAAAGCTAGTTGGCAGAAAACAGGACGGCTGTCGCAAAGAAAAGGTAAAGTTTTAGACTTTTAGGACGAAACCTCCTTTCATGCTGTGAAAATCGCTTCCTTTCACAGCCGCTTTCTCCTTCAAGCCTCCATCTTTTCCTCCATCTTGTTCCAGCTCTTCTCCCTCCATCCTTCTCGATGCTGTGATCAGACAGTAGCTCGTTCTCCTCCTCTGATGCAGCTGTAGTTGTTGTTGTTGTTGTTCTGGTTGCTATGCAACACAAAGTTTGACAACAAGTTGCAAGTTATCCAATCAGCTTCAGGTTGGTTGTTACTGAAAAAACTGAGTCTGAGGATCCTGAAAAAAATCCTTCAGAGAATTTTCAAGAGTTCATGGAAAATAAGAATCAAAGTGACTCGCAGATTCAAACTCTTCCTCTGCAGTTACACAAGCAGCTGTGATCTTTAAACCTTGAAGAAATCTCCCCAAATTATTCTTTATTTAACTTTAAATTAATTCTGTCTGATGCTTGAATAATGACCACAGCTCATAACAGTGCTGTTCTCCTAAAAAATATCATGCTAGCAGCTCTGTGAGGCCGTGCTTGAGCTAAATGCTAACGCTACTAATGCTAACACGCTCATATTGACAGTTATGACATGCTAATATTTGCAAGCTAACATCACAGCTTAATCACAGTCTTAGTTTGCTTTTCAACATGCTGAACCACAGCTGAGGCTGATGGGAATGCAGTTTTTGCAGCATTTAGCAGTTATCCTGACCTGATGATGGCGCTATATGAAAAGTTAAAGCTCAGTGAATTCAGCATGTGAGCGTCACAGTTTTGTAGAAACACATCAGACTGAAGTGGGACACAGAGTTGGTCCATCTCTCCACAGCATCAGCAGCTCCTGATGACGACCAGCTGAGGATTTATTGATAACGTCCTCATGATGAAGCGATCCATCAAACATCTAATGTGCTTTTTATGAACCTCTGACAGCTGACTCTTCTGACTCTTCTGACTCTGCTCGCTAATGAAGTTAAAGAAGTGAGAAAGCAACACAGCTTCCACCTCTTCTTCTCCTTCATTCATTCCATCCTTCCTCTTACAGTTTCTGCTGTGTCTTCTTCTTTTAAGTTTTCTGTCTCTTCTGCTGATATTTTTTCTTTCCTCTCTTTCTCTCTACATCCTTTTGTTTCCACCTCCCATCCAGTTTTCTGTTGTTCATCTTCAGATCATCTCTTCGCTGTTTTCCAACTTCTTCCTGTCCTCTCAAACAGAACAGATTCTCCATCCAGCAGCGATCATCACAGACCAGGTCACCTTCCTTCAAAGCTGCAGCAGTAACTTCACTTCCTGTCCTTCCATTACAAAGTACCACTGACTTCTGATGGAGAACATGATCTACAGTAAAAGGGAAAACCCCCTCAGAGGATCATCACCACCACCTCTGAGCTCTTCATCCTCCTCCAGAGCTTCATTTACAGCACACAGAAATCACCTCATTTCTGTTTCCAGCAGCCGTTTTCATCCAACAACTTCTGATGAAACACCTGCATGTTACCTGTCAGCAGCCAACAGGAGGCCGTGAGAGACGAGCAGGTAAACAAGGTGGAACATCTGGCAGATAAACAGACAGATGTTTTCCTCAGGAGGTGGTGGAGAACAAATCAGAGCTAAAAGGAAATGATGATAATCTGTTGAGGGATTATGATAATCTGTGGCTTCTCGCTAACACAACTTTATTAGGAAACAAAATGTCAGGGCTTTTTGTCTGTCAGGTGGATTTAATGACATTTTTTAGATTTAAGCAGCTTTAAAGACACCAAGAATGTGTTTTGGGGAGAAAAACTCCACATATTAGAGGCTCAAGAAGAAATTGCCAGCAATTACAAATAAAGATTTACTTGGTAAGCTCTGATCATCTTCTCTGTAAGTACTTTTTGAACAATTTAATAACTTATTGTCTGTTCATGAATTAACGTCCTGCAGCATCGATGGTGTTTTGAGCAGTTTTCCTGCTTAACGAAGCTTTGTTACTTAATTTTCAGGTGAACTCACTTTAAGTTTCACCTCCAAAGTCATTAAGGGAAGTCTGTTGTTTAGTTTCCAGCATCCTCAAAGCTGCTCTGTTGGATTTTTTCCACAAAAGAGCCACAAACACGAAACACAAAATGTTATGAACTAGTTTTTCTTTCCTGCTCTGAACAAAACGCCTCCGTCTGGTTTAAATGGTGTCGCCAAAGAGCGAACAAGCAGCAGCAGTTACGGCCTAACTTTGTAAATTCCTCAACACAAGAAGCTGCCAGACGGTTTTATTTGGTTGTTTTAAGTGTGTGTGTGTGTGTGTGTGTGTGTGTGTGTGAGAAACAGCAAAACGTCTACACACCAAATGATCTCAACACCAATTTGCTGTGCAGCTCTGC
>JAPZDY010000007.1:1803456-1815399 GCA_029783645.1 Ctenochaetus hawaiiensis | reverse complement strand
AACACCAATTTGCTGTGCAGCTCTGCACTCGCTCTGCGCTGTAATAATCTTTCCTTCTTGTTATTGGCTGTCAGTAAACGCTCATCTGGGGCCTGCTGATGGTTATGAGGACGAGCTTCACACACACACACACACACACACACACACACACACGTCTCCGCCATCACTGCGATCTGTGCTCGTCTCAATAAAAAGCAGTTTTCCTGACATTATCGTCTCTGTGAGCATCTCATTCTTCCTCTCTGCTTCCCTCGTTCTTCTCCTCCTCATGAATATTACAGTCGAGTTCAGAGTCTGACGGTTTCAGCGTCTGAGGTTCAGAAACAAACGTCGGCTGTTTTTAATGTGCCGACTGAAGCGACTCAGCTGTCAAGCGAACGCAACATTTCCTTTATAAAGAAAATCGGAGAAACTGCAGGTGTTTTTTGTGTCGCCATCGTCACGTGCGAGCGGTTTTCACTCCACCTGAAGGTTCAGGTGTTTTTTTCTGAGAGTGTGAACAGGTTTTCTCCGACCAGCTGGGATTATAAAAAGCCTTCAGACTCAGAAAAGGTCAAAAACGCCTCACAAACAGCAGAAACGAGCTGCTTTTCTCGCCTCCTGAAACAAAATAAAAAAAACATTCGACTCTCAGCTGGTTGATTTTTCCTCAAACTGATCAAAACTCAGTGGATGTTGATTTTGAGATGATTCGTTTCTCTGCTTTATTTTGACAAGTTTCGTTCCCTAATTGTTCTTCCTGTTTTCATTCTGACATCAGATCTCTGCGAGCTGAGACACAAACAAACTGTTTTTTATGGCTCTTTAACTCCTGATGACTCAGAGGAACCTTTCAACGTGTCAGAGTCTTTTTCGACCTTCTCTCGTTTCCTGCAGACGTTTCAGTGCTGCACGATGATAAACACTGTCGAGAAAAGGTTGATTTCTGAGCACAGACGTAACCTCACACCATGCAGTTACTCGTATTTTTGTCCATTTGAGGTCAGAAAAGTATCCATCAACCTTTAAGAGTCCAAAACAGCTGCAAATGTCTTGTTTTTTCTAAAACCCAAAGTTTTTTAACATAGAAACAGCTGCAAATCCTCACATTCGTCTGAATTTAATTCTTGTGTTTTTGCTTCATGATTAACTTAAAACAATCTAAAGTGTTTTTTTGTTTTTAAATAATCACTTCCTCATGACATCATACCTAAGATGGCGATGACCTCGTCGTCCTGGATGACCTCCAGTGACCCCGACACGACGAAGCACAGCGTGTCGACACTCTCGCCGGCGTGGAAGATCAGGTCTCCGGGGGCGCAGTGCGTCGTCTGAAACTCCACGGCCAGCGAGCGCAGGCAGCCGTCGCTGGCCAATCGGAAGGCAGGATGCTCGTTGAACACCTGAGGAAGAAGAAGACAGGAAGTTAACAGGCGTTAACTAACCGCTTGTTTGAAGACAGTGAGAGTGATCGCCCCCTGGTGTCTGGCTGCAGTATGAAATCAGTGTTTCAGGTGCAAATTGAAGGATATTGAAGTTTTATTTGTGACAAAAGTCGTGATTTCTCTGCCTCCTTGTTTTCCTCTGAAGACTCGGATCCATTCACACGTACGAAATGAAAAACAGTGAGATGATCCTTCAGAGCGACGGTGAAGTTTATTTGGTTTGCTTCTTCTGTGTTTTCTTGTCAGAGTTTCCTGTCAAACACCTGAAGATCTCAGGAAAATAATCCCTGAAAAAACGTCGCCTCACCGACTTTACTGTCTTTTCATTCAGGACCTTCGTTCAGCGGAAACAGCAAACAAAGTGTTAAAAACTATAAAACCCTCTGCTGTGATTATTTTCAGCTCGTGTTTATGAACATGGCTGCTTGGTTTCTGCTTTAAATCAAAGGGAAAAAAGAGGAAAGACTGTTTGTGAGTCCAGTTTTTCTTCAGACCTGAACTTTCTAACTTCTAACATGTTGCTTTGGTTCATTATTCTGTTTTTATTTTTAAGGAAATCTGAAAATGTATTACTGTTTACTAAACGTGACCAAACTTTGCTTAAAAAAAGGGTGAAAAACTGTCTGGTTTTTAAGGGACTTTGGTGCTTAATGAGCACAATATTTAACGTTTCAGTACATTTTTCTCCGTTTTTAGCAGCTTATGATCTGTTTTATATGCAAGAGAAGCTTTTTTCAGCTCGACTCTGCAGAAGAAAACAACAAAAATAATCTGATTGAAAATTCTGAATCAACCAAATCTGAATTCATCTGCTTCTTTTGAAACTTTCTTCGGTTGGATAAAAGCTTGGATCTCCATCTTCTCTCCTTCAGGCCTGTGAAGGACACATCTCATGATGAAAGTGCAGTGTGTTGCCTTCTAGAAAGACACACACTGTATCTGAGGCTCCACGAGAGCCACCTGCTCTAAATAACAGGCCTAATTATAGTGACTATGTGTGTTTGTTACTGGAGACGGCTGTTAACACACACTAACACACACCAACACAAGCCAAGGTGTCCTTTGTTCGATGCCAGTTCAGCAGTTTGAGTCTGCCAAAGTTTCGGGACTCATATCAGTCGTGTCATGTGACGCCCAGGAGCTTCGGACTGAGCTCATGCACTCTGGTTATGTAACGAGTTCAGCACACGGCCCGATGCTCAGCGTTCAGTGGAGCGAGACGAATGTCCTACTCCGAATCCGAACAACAGGCAGCGCCGCTTTGATGCCACTTCAGGTGTTTTCCAGCCGAGGTCGAACCACAGGCTGAAGAAATACAGTTAACAGGGTCACTGTGACGTCACCTGTTGGTTTCACCTGAGTCTGGCAGTCTGGCCGACGCCATCTTGGATTTTTGGAGCCAGATGTGGCCATATTTGGACGAGGGGGCGGAGCTGGAAGGTTACACACCCATTTCAATAACTGTGATGCCAATCAGACAAGCAGAGGCTGCTGTCAATCAAAGCAACCACGCCCTTATTACGCATAACTTTAAGCTTTAATATAACTTAAAAAAGTGAGTTATATCAACATGAATGCAGTGCGTTAGTTACAAACGGGTTATGATATTGATTTTAAGCTACAGAGACCCAAGCTTTGTTTTGTACAAGCCTGTAAACGTGTTTATTTTAGCTGTAAAGTTGGACGTTTTAACATGAGGCTCTAAGGAGACTGACTCACTTCTGGACCCCAAGTGGTCATTTAAGGAACTGCAGTTTTTAGCACAGATGTCGGTTTGATTTTTTAGTTGCAGAGGTTGCATCCTGGGAGTCACATGTGCCTTTTTTCTCTCTATGAGAACTTCTCTTCATAGGATTAATATGTGTAAAAAGCAGGAATTATTAAAGTTACACAGTTTTTTTTTAATGTCAACTTTGTTCAAACACATCGCAGGACGCAGAAATTTCCAACTTAATCCCCCTCACTGTTTATGTTGAATCTTGAAAAAGTCTTTTATTTCCTTTTTTCATCTTTTTCTAATGTCACATTAGAGGCTTCAGAGGAAACTAAAACCACATGAACATCTGTACATTAAATATAACAAGTGTCACACTGCTGCCTGACTGGTTTCATTGTTTTATACACTGAAAAACGGACTCACCTTCCTGTTGAGGTGGACACAGATGTCGGCTCTCATGTCCTTCGGACAGATGGACAAAACCTGAGGACAGACAACAAAACAAGCAGATTTTAATTCATTCTGTCCTTCCTGTCCATGTTTTTATTTCAGGATTCAAACCAGTGAAACATAATAAACATTTAAAGAAATCTGTGATCAGCATCATAAGAGTTTAAGAGGTTTTTGGTGAAATGATGTGAATATATTTCACTCATTTCTTTCTTTGTATAAAGTTCTTTTGGCTTTTTAAACCTTCAAATTCCCCCAAAACTCTTTTTCCTCTGGTCCTGTCTACAGTTCAGGGAGGTTCAGAGGTCAGAGGTCAGAGGTCAGCGTCTACAGAACAGCTGAGACCCGTCACGGTTCAGGAAGGTGTGATGTCTGATAGACACTGGATCTTTTAGTTGTTAAAACTCAGTTACCAAGAGAATTTTTGAAAATACAAACTGGCAGAAGGTTTGAAAATCCTTCTAACGACTTTTAGGTTAGAAAAAATTTTTTAAAAAACGACATTTTTACTGTAAACAGAGACAGTTAACCTCCATTGTGATCAAAACTAACCTGGTAAAATCAAAAGCTCTCAGTGCTGCTCAGGTTTTCCAGAGTTTAGAGACTTCATGTTGTCCAAATGCTGAGAGTCTTCGGTTCAGCAGAACGAGTGAGAAAACCTGCAGCGTCACCATCTACTGGTTTCCATCACGGAATAAATCATCACCTACCTAACATCACCATTCTGCACACCATGTGTGTGTGTGTGTGTGTGTGTGCACTCCCATTGACAGTCACTGTAAAGGTATTGAGTTGCATTCAGGGTTCTTTTCAAATAACAGCAGGAAAATCTATATTTGATTCTTTTAAGGAGTTTGTGGCTGAACTTCACTATCGTCGGTTGTCTTTTGTTTTTTTTCTCTTTTTTTTTAAGTGAAACAGGAAGTGATTGGATCGGGGGCGGGGCTTTAGATGCTAACAGGCTTCACACAGTTTATTCACCCATTCAAACACACACACTCACACACACATTGAAGCCAGTTACCACACAGGAAGTTGGTTCTGACCGCTGTGAGCAGTTTGAGGTCCTTTGTTTTTTTCAGTAAAGACTCTGACATGTGAACGGGAGGAGGCGGGAATCGAACCATCAACCCTGCAATCAGTCAATTATCCGCTCTTGATAAAAACAGTTTGTCATTTGTAATCTACACGAGTGAATAAAAGGTCTTTCTTCTGTTCGACCCAATGATCTGATTGGTTAATTTCCTCGTCTCCTTCCTCCATTATTAACCCACATTTGCTGCAGGTTTCTGTGTGTTTGTGTGTGTGTGTGTGTGTGTGTTTGTGTGTGAGACTAAACTTAAGATATTCAAGCTCATTTAATCGTTGCGTTCATGAACTCCCTCTGGACGCGAGTTTCTGCCAAAAAGCCTAAACCGTTAACTGTAATTGCTTTAATGCAGCCTAATTAACTGAAGCGTTTCGGTGAAACACTGAAAACAAATGATTATCTCAGAAATCCCGTCTCGTTAAACATGAACGATATCGACCGAGGGGACGAAAAAACATCATCCAGACGCCTGAACACAACAGCAGGCTCTGAAAGTTGTCTTCTGTGTTTAAGGTGGAGACATTAAGCAGAAACGCGATGCTTTCAGGAGCCTCTGGTCTTTTCTGGTGTGTGCTCACATAAACAGCTGACTGCGGAGCGTTTAATGGCTCCCAAAGTGACACAAAAACATGCACTAATTGGTCCCAGATCTGACGGAGGAGTATTTACACTGAGGGCGGATGTGCCAAACGTCTTTTTAAGAGTGTGTGACTGTCTGAAGAAAAAAACTTGGACAATCAGAATGATCAGGAGGAGAAACCTGAAGATCTGAGGAGATAAAGAGGAAGAAAAAGAGTGAAAGGCTGAGAAGATCGATTTGATGAACAAAGAGGAGAAACAGACAGAAAGTCCCATTAAAACAGGACAAATAGAGTCAGGAGATTAAACACAGAGCTGAATAAGTTCTGTGATCTTTCAGCAAAGAAAAACTTGACTGTGGCACTGAAAATAAAAATGTGATCCTGATGTTTCTCCATTTGTGACAGAGAAACGTATAAATCGTATGTGTCAAACTCAAGGCCCTCGGGCCACATCCGGCCCGGCGTACACTTATATCCGGTCCACGAGATCATTTTATATAGGTCTATTATTATTGTTATTAATGGCCCGGCGATATGAAGCGCTGATAACACACAAACTACAGATCCCATAATGCAGTGCTACCCGGGAACATTCCCATGTCAATCAAGTCAAGCATCTGTTGCTGTACAACCCTGTTACAAAGTCAAAGCTAGCTGCTAACAATGGCAAAGAGAAGAGTTGATTCTGAAAACAGAGCCTTTCAAAACCGATGGGAGGCTGAGTTTATGTTTACTGACATTGCAGGTAAACCCGTGTGTCTTATATGTGGAGCTAATGTGGCTGTAATTAAGGAACTCAATCTGAGACAGCACTACCAGACAAAACATCAGGATAAGCTGAAAAAACTGAATGCAGGTTTGGAGAGCAAAATATTTTAAGATATTTAAAGTTCAAGTTTATTTTTTATAAAATGGCATAAGAGCAAAGAAAATTGAATGTTTTGATTTGTTGTTGTTTTAGGTTTACTTAAAAGCACAAATTTTATTATTTTTTTTCAGGGTTTTTTTGCAGCATGTTCATATTTCTAACTTGTTTAATTTTGACAGGAGATATTTTTAATTAAAGCAAAATATTTTAAGTTATTTAAAGTTCATGTTTATTTATTATGGAATAATATTCCTGTCTGTTTTTATTCATATTTATGTTCAAAATACGTTTAGTTTTAGTGTGTTCAATATCCTGTTCGGCCAGGGACCAAAAGTGTGCTTTGAGTTTTTGCCCCCTGTGAAATTGAGTTTGACAGCCCTGGTATAAATGAACTGAATCAAAAGTCAAATAGATTTAGACAAGCGATCAAAGTCTGTCTTTACTAAACTACAAGAAGTGATTTGTGGCAAACTCTTAACTTCATTCAGTAGATTAATGTTTTATTATGAGTTACTAGAAATCCTGCGTATAACGAGGGAAAATCAGACCTGTGTGATAAAGTAAAGATACCCAGAGAGCAGAGCTGCTTTTATTTCCATGGAAGCAGAAAAAAAAGGTGTGTTTGCTTTCATGAGTCATCGTTTCATCCGTCACCTCCGAAGGCTGACGGTGCTGCAGGTGAAGCATCACAGCTTCAACTCTTCACCTGAGAGCAGTTTGTGTCGTCGAGTTCACGCTGAATGTTTAATGGGATGATAAAACCACAGAGGACGAGTTTAATGTAAATGTTTGCATTTAAATCTTTTATTCCTTCAGTTTTTTGTTGTTGCTGTTTAAATCCTGAAAAATGTGAGTTTATGCACATTTAACGTGAGACCTTTAAGCTCCAACCCGTAATCAGTTTCATCCAGTAACAATGTTGTTAAAGTTTTATTCAAACGAGATGATTATGAAGTCAAAGATGGTGACAAAAACTGGAAAAAAACAGTTTTTTCTTTGTAAAATTCTGCTTTAAATAATAAAAAATGGCTCTTAGATGCATAAAAAATAGTTTATATGTTTTATTTCTGACTCATCAGAGTCCAGACTGATGTGGATAAAACACAAAATATATGACTTCAGTCACATATTTACAACAAAATAAAGTTGTGTACTGAAGTTTCCGACCTGACAGAAATCAAACTGTTCAAGCATAAAAACTTTCTAATGAAATTTAGCTTAACTTATTTTTAAATTTTGTCCTTCTGATCAACTTTTTCTAACACACTGAGCGACGCAGCAGTCGGACGTTTCTTCGTGTCAAACGTCGACCGGCTGAAATGAACTAAATGAAAGTTCTGCTGATCAGAAGCTTTGTGGCGACTCAGAGCTCGAGGGGCTGAAGTTCAAACATCAACCATCAGTCATTTTTTTAATAAAACACAACAACACGAGGACTGTGCGCTCACACACACACACACACACACACACACACACACACAGAGCAGTGTGTGATGGGGTGGATGCTGCTTCGTCGCAGAGGGTCAGGAGTTCAGCTCTCAGTGTGTGTTTGGGGAAACGAGCTCTTAACTGTGTGTGACTGCCGAGCGGCTTTCAGGCGTTTTGTTCGTTTTGTTATTTTCGGGCTTGATCTTCCTCTCAGTGTTTCTTCTCACGGCTCTGCTGGGATTATTTGTTTCTTCTAAAAACGTCTCCCTCTAGGTTTCTGCTTCCTCACACGTGACTTCATGTTTTTATGTCTCGGTTTTTTCATCTCTGAACATCACTTTCAAAACCTCATCACACAGATTCAGTGTTAAAAAAGATCTCCTGACCTTTGAGCTCCTGGTCTCACCTTCTCCGTGTCGATGCCTTTGGACATGGACCAGGTGGAGACGATGTAGTCCATCACCCGCTCGCTCAGCCCCTTGGGAACCTGGTAGAGCTTCAGGAAGTCCCTGACGTTGTTGAGCATCTCGTGGTAGCGGTTGGTGTTGGCGTACATCTGCTGGAAGATGGTGGTCACGTTTCCAAAGATGGTGGCGTAGAGCAGAGCTGGAAGGAAGGAGACGGAGGAGAAACATTCAAACACATCTGCCTCACCTGAGCTGCAAGAAGATCCTGCTGATGAAGGTTTTAAAGCTTTAAAACTGATGTGAGTGAGAAACCAATCACGAGCTGGAGAAACCCTGCAGGCAGCCAATCGTTTTAGCCGATTGATCCTGAATTTACTCTGCAAAATGTAAAACTTATGGAGGACAAACTGCTTGAACATGATCCCAGTTTAACATCTGTGGAACTACAGGCTCCAAAAACAGACAAAGATCCAACATTTATTCATACAAACACTAAACACAACAGAAGACATTTCCTATTTTTTTGTTTCTGGCACAAATAAAGGTTGAACCTCCTTGAACTTCACTGAATCACCAACAATCTTCACTGTTCAGAACATAACAACAAACTACTGATCCTCCACCGAGCAAACACCCAAAAACAGCTCATTAATCACCAAATACAACCCAAACATCTGAGCCTGAAGGTCCATGACTGAGTCTGAAACCTGCAGTTTTGAAGAATCAACTTAGATTTGAGTCTCTTCATCTTCTCTTCTTCTTCATCCACTCATGAAGACAACAAGATGAAGCCGAAAGCTGCAGGAAATTTAGAGTGAGTTCGACTTTTTGTCAAGAATCGTTGTTGAAATTCTAACAGCTGCCGACAAACGCTCCTGAAATCTCAAACACCATCACAATCACCTGAATGCACCTCAGCAATCAACCAGGAGCCACAACAGCCCTGAAAACCTCCAGCAAACTGCAGAGTGACGCACTTTCAACATCAAAACGAGAAGAAACAAGAATCAACACAACAAAAACCACAAAGCAACGTTCAAACAAGTCGTCAGGAACAAATTCTGCAAGTTTGGTCCAAGTTTCTCTTCATGCACGAGCAAATTGTCTTTACTTGATGTGTTTTATTTAGTAAAAACTGTTGCACAAGACGACAAGAATCAGATTAGAGGAGACGGATTGTTAAAGTGGCTTTTGTTATTTTCATTAACGTCTGATAAACAAAAGGAACAGAAGGAAGAAAAGGTAAAAAAATTAAAAAAGAAGATTGTTCTGAAACACGTCTGACGTCTCCTGCTGGATGACGAGCCGTCTGAATGTCGAGGAGGAGGAGGAGGAGGAGGAGGAGGTGGTGGTCAGGAGGAGCAGCACTCTCAGCCCTTTCAAACTTGAAGCCATTGTTGCGTTGTTGCCGCGGCGGCGAGCTGTCAGCATCCTCTGCATCCTGCTGCTCTGTTTCCATAGAGACCTCACTCGAAATAGTTCTACCTCTTCCTCCCCTCGGCCTCCTCCTCCTCCTCCTCCTCCTCCCAAACCAATAAAAACCACACAAGAAGGAGGAGAAGAAATGACAAGTTTAAAGACTTTTGGGCTGAGGAGTGGGGGATTAGTGGGAGGTGAAGGGTTCTGGTGGCGGCACATAAGCCCCAGAATTAAGAGGTGGAAAGAGAGAGAGAGCCGGATGAGTGTTGTGAGTGTCAGAGGGGACGAGCGAGAAAGAAAGTGAGGCTTCATCCACACTACGTTTACTTTTACAATGAATCATTTTCACCACATTTCACTCTGGTTTCTATACAACTGCTGCGTTTGAGAACCTGGAGACTTTTGGAAACTCAGCTGAACCATTTTGATCCAAAAACTCCTGGTTTCATTTTGAACTGAACAGCAGAACCAGATTCAAACTCACATTCGTTTTCTGATTATCAGTCACTGATCAGGCACGATGTGGCCTCCTTTGATTCATCACATCCACATCATGAGACCCTTTTCTGGAATAGAACAAAAGCCTTTCTACATCTACGAACTTTGACTTAATTAACTGGATAATAAAACAGTTTTTCTTGCTGTGTGTGTCGTTTGGTCCAAGCAAAGTAATATCTGGTATTTTTTCGACTCTCCTTGGACTTTTTGCCATTGTTCTTCTTCTTCTGTAATCTTTTCTGCTACTAAGCAGCCGAACCTCTGCTTCCTGTTTACATCAGCATGCAGCCAAATGATCATGTGATAAGCTTTTGCTTTATTGTAGAGAGAAAAAAAAAGGAGGGAATAAAGAAAGAAAATTGCAGGAAGTTAAACAGTAGGAGACTGAAAGCAAAGTGTGTGTGTGTGTGTGTGTGTGTGTGAGTGTGTGTGTGTTTTCATGCTCAAAGAACGAGAGTCAGAAATAAAGAAGAGAGAGATTCAAAGGCACAAAGAGAAAAGTGTGTTTGGACGAACAACAAAAACAGACAGAAAGATGTTTCATGTCAGCAGAGACACAAAAACGCTGTTCCAGTTCAGTTTTGTCAAAGACGGCAGGTTTCCAGGACCTTTCCAGGACCTTTCCAGGACCCTGTCAGCCTGTAAAGACTCTAAAAACACTCCTGATTTGGAACCGAAGCTCAGAGAAGCAGCTCGGCTCAGACTAATTGCTGGCTCAGCTGATGTCACATCAGCACGAACAGCGACCGAAGTTTGACCCCCTGAAAGTTTCTCTGCTGAGCTGAAAACGGCCTCCGAGTGCTCGACGGGATCTGAAGCGGTTAAATCAGACTCTTTGTCAAATCATCCTGAAGTTCAGACACCTGAGAATCTGAGCCGCAGCAGGAAAACTGGAGAATCATCTCAAAACAAAAGGTTTTCTCACAAACCTCAGAGAAGATGCAGAAAAAAGAAATGTGAGCAAACTAAACTGATCGTCTCCGGAGGTCAGACTTCTGAGGAGGATAATTAACAGCATTTCTGAGCCGTAAACACTGTCTGGTTTTCAGGACTCGTCAAAGCAACTTTTGACGAAATGAGACGAGTTTAGATGAAAACAAACGTCCAAAACTGACCCACAGTTACAGAAGCAGCAGCAGAGAAGATGAATTAAGCTGAAAACACTTAAAATACAAGAACAGAGATTAACGGACACCTTTTAAATTCCCGTATAAAACTTTAAAGCACACAAAGAAACAATTGAACTGAAAAGTTTGAGTTCTGCTTCTGGAACATTTGAGGAAACAAAACATGAAGTTTAATTACAGTAAAAACTTTCTAGATTAAAAACTCGGTGACGCTGCACGTGTTAGAAGTTTCTCCAAACACAGAGTCACATCTGCACAGAACAGCTGACGCTCGGTTCGTCTGATTGGCTCTTTATAATGATGACATCATCCTGCATCAGTCTATAAAAAACAGACTCACATCAGTTCAGACGTTTCAATCAAAGCACTGCAGGTTTTACAGCTGTCATTTTGATCCTCTGTGTGAGACGTGATTCGTCCCTCGTGGCGAAATTTATTTAAATCTGCTGGTCGGAGAGAGGAGACTTTTTTTATAACTTTTTAAGGGAGACGGCGTTGATGTCGAGGACAGGAAGCAGGAGGAAAAGCTTTACTTCCTCATATTTCTGAGCTGATGGAGAGCAGACGCCGTCACACTGACGCTCTGAACAGAAAGTTTGTCTGAAAATCAGCTGTGACACTGAAAAACGGATCAAAAGGATCTTTTTTTGTTGCGTTCGGTTGTTTTTTTTGCTCTGATCTCATCTCAGCAACAACAACAGCATCTTTTTGTTCATGTGTCGTTGCTAAGTGCTCAGTACAGGAGTGTTTTGATGCACCTGAATGTCTCACGGCGTCGGTGACGTCTGATGTTTAGATCATCCGCTCCTGCTCTGTTTGACTCAAACTGTTGTTTCTATTGGTCAGAGCAGGAGCGCATACGATACGATACGATATACGATACGATACGATACGATACGATACGATACGATACGATACGATACGATACGATACG
>JAPZDY010000007.1:1689320-1705903 GCA_029783645.1 Ctenochaetus hawaiiensis | reverse complement strand
ACTTACATCGCAATTTTTTAGAAAAGCTGCCGCGAATTCAGGCATTTTAGGCCGCAACAATCTTAAAAAACGCCCGCGAAATCCTGGAGGGACTGATTAACACACAATCAAATTATGATTTAAAAATGGTGTCTCGATGTTTTAAAAAGCTCATGGAAATCAGGGTTTCTCCTTCAGGAGTCTTTCACTGTGGTAACAGAGGTTGATGGATGTGGCTCACCATGTTGTTGCTGTATTAATGCACAGCGAGGCATTGCTGGTTAAGGCAATGAAAATGAATAAATGGGTTAGAGAAGTAAGAGTACAACTGAACCAAACTCTTTCATCTGACTGCTGAAGACGTAGTGAGCAGAATTCGAAGATTCTATCATTTCACAGTGTTTCCCTTTCAAACAAACATGTTCGGTGCAACAGTAGAAGTGCTGAGGGATTTTAGATTTCAAGACGAATAACAGGAGAGAAGTCAGGGAGAAAACAACCCCTACATCTTAATGTTTTGTAAAGAACTCCTTCATTTGCCTGGTGTGTCTTTAAGTATCATAGAAAAAGGGATCAGCTACTTGGAATAAACTTCATTCCTGTGATTGACTATTCTTAGGTTTTACTGTTGTACACACAGCGCAGCAGAGATTCAGTGGAAACAGTCTATGAAGGGAAACATAGGCGGGTGTAAGATGACCAGGCGACGTACTCTTTAAGAACAGTCCACACACACACACTAACTCACTCATACACACACACACACACACACACACATTCAGTCTTAAGGGGAAAGCCCCTTGTCTCTAAAAGCAGTGGGTGTGTGTGACTGGGTGAGAGGGCTTGAGTTACGGCAGGACAGAGTGAGCAGCTCCAACAGATGGTCTCAATGACCGGACCCCTCGACCTGAAGGTCAGTTTGTAGGATGTTATGTGCCGTCTATGACGATATTACGCATGTACACACACACACACACACACACTCACGGGGCTCGACACCATCACAAACAGCCATCACGAGGGAATAAACAGGTTAAGGTGCAGTGGAGATTAATAGAGCAGTCAGACATGCAGGGTTATTGATGGAGGAATGTCAGGGCTCTGCGGGAGCGACCTTTGCTCTCTTCACGGCTGGTGGCTTCAAATTATCCTTATTACCCAAAGAAATGTGCTGCTTCTTAGTCACACCCTGGTTCACCTGCCTAGAACAACCATTTACTCCGTCATAAATCACTGGACTAGTCAGAGATTCAGGACGACTCATCGATAATCGTTGAGGAATGTTGTTCAAGCTTTTCAACTTCCTCATCTTTAACGGCACGTTTCTTTGTAGGAGAATTGTGACTCAGATCTAAATAAGATAAACTAAATAAAATAAAAAGGTGATAAATACAAAAAGCTTAAAATGATTAAAACATTTCTAAAGAGAATTTGATCATTCTTGGGAAGATTTAAGGGGATTTTTTAAAAGCTCAGTGTCTAATGAGGCACATTAGGCAAAAATTCATTAGTTACTTTCATTACTTTGAGGCAAACAACCCAAATCAGTTACAACAAACGTTTGCAAGCCAAAGCATCACACGTATTAGGAACCTCCATCAAAACAGAAACTGTGTCATGTTTCCTGTTGAGGAGAATCGTTTCCCAGCAGTCTTTTCGGCGGTTACTGGGCCTATAAGCCACCGGGGTTAAACATTACATAAAGGATTACAGTGAGAGGAGATGATAAACGCTGACTGTCACAACATCTGTTCTGTTTGGAAGACAGACGTGACCCAGCAACATGTCATCAGCTGTCTCAACGGGAAGCTGGCACACGACCGACTGGTCAACAGCCATGACACTGCACCGACATGCATGCGCACAAACACACGGATCAGCAAAGTCCAAAGTCAGACACACAGAACAATTCAAAGATCTATTTGACTTCTGCTCAAGTTTGTGATTCAGTCTGGTGTTTGAGAACTTGATAATTCAGCTTTTTGCTAGATAAATAACTTTAAATGAGAAAACTGTAACTTTGATGCTGATGATGATTGTGGTTACAACTTTTATTTGTAAAAGAAAGAATAAAAATGTATTATTTCTTCTTTAAAAACTAACAGAGTCAAGGAATAACTGATTATAAAAATTATCACTTCCCTATTCGTTCTCTGCTGAGCAGTTCATCTTTTTTATGAGATTTCTGAGCTGAGAAAGAACGACGTTCAGCCGTCAGAATAAGTTCAGTGACTTCATGTCCAAGTATATGCGGTGACACAATCAGATGTTATAAACCGTCCTGTAATGTATATTTAGCCTGCTGACAAAAGGCATGTTACACAGCGATGCATGCTCTGCACATACATGTGCTGCTTTTGAGCAGGTAACCGGGCAGAAGCTCTGTAATGGAAAAACTCCAACATATAAATATACAGTGTATTAATGACCCAGATACGAACACGGCCCCTATCTTCATGTTCTCAGGTCCAACCTCAGCGTCTCTGCAAGGCGCCCGGCTGCTGTCAGTCATTAACACATGCAGCCGTCCTGTTTAACTTCGCTCGCAGCTCCTGCAGCCAGCGACATGGCAGATGGTCCACTGGTGGAGGCTCTTGTCACTTTCACTACAGTGTTTAGGAAACACTGTGTCACAGGTACTAAAAGTCTGAATTATGTCTCACTGAGGCAAATTTTAAGACTCCTGCAAGCTTCTAACGAGAGGAACACTGCAGGAAGAATGACCTGTGTCTTATCAGTGACGAGCTACGAAATAACACGGACCTTTGACTGCAAACTGCATGAAACGTCTGCTGAGCTCATATGCAAGAAACATAAGATATTTTTTCCTTCACCTTTTTATTCTCTATGCATGAAATTAAGGCATTATTTTTTCATTAATTCTGTGCAGAATTGTATATTTAGGTTTATCTGTGGTTGATACACAAGATCAAGATGGAATTTTGTTTTGGACAGATTAAAACAAGACTGTTACACGGTGACCTTTACCGTTACTTTACGACACTAATGAGAGCAGAAAACTTTTAATATCACTAACTGCTAACCAACAACTTTGATAAAAGACACTTCCTCCTCCTCCTCTTTGAATCACTGATGTCTAGATTGGCATGTTTATTGCTCAAGTTGATCAACATCAACAGTCATTAGGGTTTAAAGGTTACGTTCCCTGTGCAGTTCACTATGTCAGTGGAACATAAAAAAATACCAGCGGCTCTCCTACTATGAAGGCTTTTTATTCCTAATTAAGCCGTATATTTTAATGATAGTTGTTGTGTTAGTGGATAAATGTTTTCTAAAAACACAAGTCGTTTTAAAATAAGTGATAATTATGCCAAGCTGATAAGAAAACTAAATGTATGTTTACAGGGTTTTATCTATTTCACACTACCTCAGCACTTCCCAGTAAATAGTAACTGCAGTTACACATGAAAGGCCATTTGATGCCAATCACCTGTTTGCTCACAGCCAAGAGCCGTGTGCTCAGCAGGGATGGAACAAAATGGTAGGAGGGTCAAATAAAATTCAAGTCAAACTGCTAAAGTTACACTGTTATGAGAGTTTGAAGGATTATTTGCCAAAATATTTGAAATAAAAAAAGAAAAATTTAAAATTCTTATTCTGTCTTTTGAAAATAAAGCTTTTTTCAGCACTAATTTAACATGATTCCTGTTTGAATGGACACACACTGTATTAAAACCCTGAAGGGCTTAACTCTTCGTCCTCTGTAATCAAAGCCAAATCCTTCTCTCTCACTGTGCCACCATCTCCATTCTTTTAATGTTTCACATGTTTCAGTGTTTAATTTGCACTCTGAGCCTTTAGCAATAACACTGGCGGTGTAGTGTTGTTTGGTACTTGTTGGACAGACTTTCACATAACTGACAGGTCACAGGTTCGAAGCCCCTGACAGCTGATGTGTCACGTCAAACGTTTCCTTGGGTGAGACGCTGCTGTGAGGACATCGGCCGAAAGTCAGAAATGTAAAAGCTGCTCTCTGAGGCAGCAGCAGGGACGATCATCTGGGATGGTTCACACAAAGACGGCCTTCAACAGGTCCAGGTGAGAGAGCCAGGCGGCTCGCAGGATGCACATAGCAAGAATTCCACCACACGTGCACCGCTGAACCAGCCTCAACACAACACAACACAACACAGGAGGTACCTGATCAAAACTCAGGTATATTATTAGCATGATACTACATGAGATGTCCATTTTAATTTAGGACGTAATTTTGCCCTACAGTAAATTCTAATTCCACTTTTAACAGGAACTGGAGACAAAAAGCAAAATCCTTTTCAAGTAAAATAGCAAAAATATTTACTGTGACAGTTGGAAAGATTAGCTGTTTGCATAATCAAACGACAAAATAGAAACTACAAAACTTTTAAGAAATCAAAACTTCTGAAGTCCAATTTGTACATTTTTCAATATTTTCTGAAGTTTTGCAGAAACTTAACAATTTATCAAAATATGCAATTTATAGTAGATTCAAAAATGAAAATAATCAGTAGTTGCAACCAAATGTTGTAAACACTAAACTCATGCATTACTTGTGTCTAGCAGCAAAGACGAGAGAAGTTCAGGAGCTCAAACTTCTCTTTCAGAACGATTCAGATGTTCTATATTGAAACCCTGCTTTCACTTCAGAACAGGTTTGATACTCAGCCGCAGACAGAAGAACGTCAACACTGACTGAATACACAGCAACATGCTCCTCTACACGGAATCATAAAAATATAATGTTCTCAATCCACCAGTGAACTTTCCATTCTCCTCTCAGCCAGTAAAAACACTCGTCTTCTGTTACCATTCCCAGGCCATTTTAAGTCCACCTTTCCATCTGCCTCTCACACACATGACAGGCTGGGCCGGCTGGTAGCAGCGGCAGCCCCTGACAGCGGAGGCTAACTTTAACACTCAATGCTTCAGCGCTAACTGGTTAGCACCCCACCAACACACACTTATATACACATTCATGAATACTGTCACTCACTTTATCAGGTTTCCGCTCCCTGTTGGGCACCAACAGTAGAAAAGGACAGTCATGAACGTTGCGGTGTGAGCTGATTTGAGCCAAACATGTGGACAACAGAAGTTTAGCAGACCCACGCTCCTCTTGTGGCTTGTTTGTAGCGAGCAGGGCTGGAAAAATGTAAAGAGACACCTCACGGATCAGGTTTCGCGTGAGGGGAGGACGTCGAGGGGAGGGGAGAGGAGGCAGTGTGTCGGTGGGCTTCATTGGCCAAACAGAGACCAGAGGAAACCTCGCAGGGAGAGACGGGGGCAGGCTGTGCAGCATTGTGCATCTCAGGATCTTTATTTTTCGCTCTTTATTTAAAAACCTGCCACCGAAACAGGCCGAAGACACATCAGCCCTCTTGAACAAGGTGGACGTGAGCCTGAGACCAGACAGGAAGCTAATTCAAGAAGAAAATAACAACAACACACTCAGCCACATGGATTTGGCCCACATTAACCCAGGATGCAGCTGAAATCAGCTATGTGCTTCAACAGGCTTCGTTTGTCATGTTTTCTGCATTTCTGCCACAACGTCTGTGAACGCAGGGAGGATCGAGGATCGTACAACGTCACAGCAGCTAACGCCAGAAAGGACTGAGAGAAGAGGAACTCCAGGAGATCATGAAGGAGGGAAACATTCAAGTCACAGGAGCAAAAGTTAGAGATATTCATCCACAAATGCTGGAGGATGACATATTTTCTCTGGAGCCTTCAGGCAAGTGGATCAGTTTTGGCTGATGTTCACTGTCATTTTTTCTCTAAACAAACGTTGGATGAAAGTTCAAAGTGTTTGTCATCGTCTTCTGTTTGTTGAAAGGGAACTGGACTTTGGATCTGCTATGGCAGGGGAAGTTCTCTCTTTATGATACTTTTTTAACTTTTCAGTTAATGTGTGCTTATAAAATCACATTTTTTCAGTGTTGTGCATTATTGAGAGAGGCACTACAGCACTAATTTAAAAAGATGAATGGTTAAACTAGAAGCAGCAGAGGCTGTTTTTCATTGGAAATGTTGGACTCTGCCATTGAATAAAGTTTTTTTTACCAAAACTCCAATTAAGACTCTGGTCTAAATTTGACAGCAGGAGATTAAGAGATTTTCACAAAGTGTAATTTGAAATGTTTCAATGCTGCTGATTTGCATCTGAAGGCCGGAGAGAGGGACTGAAAGAAGGATGGATGGATGGACAGAATCCCAAATGGCAAAGCGGTCGAGTTTGCCTGACAGGAACCATCTTCTTTCCCTCCACTTCTTCCTTCTCTCCTTCCTCTGCCACACAACATTAAAGGACTCCTAATCCTTCCTCCAGGTTTTCCGCCAGCCTCTTCACTTCTCCGTCTCTGCTGTTTGGATTCCTTGTTCTGCCTCCTCGAGCAAATCTCTGTGGAAGCACTAAATGAAGCTTGAACTATGTAGCGACTGTAACATGTATGTAAATGAGATTATATAATTCCTACTGTATGTTTACAACACCGCTGCGGACACGTCACGCCGTGGAACATGAAGGATGGATTCATCCGGGCAATGTGATCTTTTTGTTGCTATGCCAACTCTGTAGGAAACCAGCGAGCCTGCTGGCCATTTTTTGTTCCCTCCTCTTATGAATGTTTATTACTTTGGAGCAAACTTTTCACCAGCCACATGAGTTACGGCTGCAAATACATCATAAAAAAACCCTTTGGGCTCTACAGGTAGCAAGAGTGGGTAATGCCTCCAATTTCCCTTAAGATTTTTTCTTTTTTGGGGTTTTATGTAACCTTTATTAATTCAGGAAACCTCGACAGTGTGTCCATAATTTTTGGGAGTTTTTTAGGGATTTTTTTAGTAAAACCTGAGGTTGGAGGTGGAGGATTTAAGGCCTTGCTCTCACTCCTGCTCCTTGTAGTTGTTGAAGGGGACAAGAAAAGCGTCATCCTTATAATTTTCTTTAAAAACATCCCTTTGATTACAGGAATGAAGCCAGTAGCCTTCAGGTCTGACAATGAGTCCTGAATCATTCAGTGCAGTTTGTCTGATTCTTTAATCACTTTTTTTAAGTTCTATGTAGCTTCTGGAAAAAGCATTACTTTACATTAGCCGGCTTCGCTCTAATTAAGTTTAAGTCTGAGCATGTGTGGAATATAAATTCTGAAGTGCACTTCAGCCAAGTACAACATCAATTACACCTATTCATCCCGGAGTGTTTTTGTTTCCCGGTGAGAAACAGCCACAGCGGACAAAGAGCCAGACGAAAACCATGAGCTGGAATTTCTAAACCGAGGATGTCTGAACCATCAAACACCTAAATAATCTGGACAAATTAAATACAACCATTTCAGGGCTTTGAAGGACTTGCTTTTATGTTACTCCATGTGTGTAATTTACTTAGAGTTCATTGTCTGCACTGTGCTATGTGCCTGAAAAACACAACACACCCTAACACCATAAAGCACCACATCTGAGCTGTGGTCGTGTATTTGTTTCAGATGACAAATGGCAGTCAAAGCACAGAGATTAACTCCAGCTTGTGTTTGACCGCCAGCTCTCAGCCAATCAAGGTAAGACAGAACACATATTCCTTCCAGACTTAACTATCTGTCGGTTAGGGGGCGTGGCTTCAGCCACCAAGAGAAACCCACTGAGTCTCCTGTGAAAATTCCTGCTGCTGGCGTCATGTGTTTGCTCGGGGATCCCTCCGAGGAAACTGCGCCCTACTCGTCTGCCTCTAAACGTCTAGGAATGAGCCGCACTGCCAACAACGGGATTTATGTAATCCACTGTGCCTTACCAAGACCCGGCACGTCATTTTTGGATGAAGACTGACCTGAAACGGTGACTAAACCAAGGAGGAGGAGGAGGAAGAGGAGGAGGAGGAGGGGGAAAAGATGTGATTTGTGCATCCTGATGATGTGCTCCAGCAGTCTGCTGGTGGAGTACAGCTGTCCAGATAAACACCCACCTCTGCTGCTGCTGTGTGCGTGTGCACCTCAAACGCTGAGAGATTATGGGAATGGGTTTGGGGGGGGGGGGGGGCCGCTTGAAAGACAGCAAAGCATCTTTCTAAATTTGAAATAAAAAAAGGAAACAAAAAGAAGTAACCCAGTGAGAAAAGGTTGAATGAAGGACAAGCAGGAGAAAAGGTTTGTTGAAATGTGGCCTAAAATAAAAATATTAAAAAAATAAGAATCACATCTCCACTGCCACGATAAATCATGACGTCCTCTGTGGGTGTTAAAAAAGGATAGAAAGCAAGAATACATTAAATCTTTTTTCAAAAACAGAGCATGTTGTTGTTTTTAGAGTGTCCTAGAAATAAAAAAAATACCTGTTATATCGTCCTCTCTTCATATACAACAAACAATCCTGAAATATTATGCAGCAATTATACACAGCGGGGGAACAGGACTGTCGACTTCAAAGGAGGAGAGCACGTCTGGAGAGTATTTAAAGAAAAAACAGAAACCCTAAAACTACAAAGGATATCTTGTCTACAATGGCAGAAAAGACTGCAGCATAGATGTAAAAAAAATTTAATAAACTGCAATTATTAAAAATAGTAAGATGTATATGAACCAATCCTTTTTTTTCTGAACACTGGTGTAAAACATCCCCGGATGGGTTCAACTTCAGAGCATTAGAGACCTCCATTCAGTTAATAAAACACTACACTTCCCTGGCAGTTCAATAATGCTGTGTGATAAGGAGTTAAGAGCCTGTTGATAAACCAGACAACAAAAGTCCGTCATTGTGTGTCGTATCTGAAGGCCACACGTGTGTTCTGGTCGTCTGAGGTCAGTTCTGTTGGCCCACAGCGGCTGATCGCATTCTTTAATTTAATTTTACTGGTTTGTGGTTTACCACGGGACTTTTGCCATCCGTCACAGAGTGTCTACTGTTTACATGTGGCTGGAAGGTCATGACAGACAAATGGAAGAGGCGAACCTAATCCTTTTCCTTCCACTTGGTTTACACAGACATATATGGGAGTGAAGGGAGCTCAGAAGTTCAGTGGTTGTCTTGTGACCTGATGGACGGTTTTCTGATCCAAATCCAAGAAAATACATGAGAAACTCCTGAGAGACACTTCATGAACCTCAGCCTTTTGGATATTTCTGCATTTTTGCTGCTCAGGATGAACAAAATGACAAATTCTTACAAAAACTAGAACTCTCAACTAATTCTGCTCAAGTAGATTATTATGAACAAATACTTAACTGCTCTGAAGCAGAACTACACATCAATGATGCAGTGATGCCATGATTTAAAAACATGATTATCTACACTGATAATTCACAGTGTGTGTACACAGGAACACACTACAAAGACAGCACAGGAGCAGCAGACACAGACTGACATCTAGCAAATGAAATTTGCAATCTGTGACGTGTTGAGCCTGACTTCACTGGAAGCGAACGGCCTCCTGAAGCAAAACAGGAGCTCAGGCAGAGCTGCAGAGCTGCTCTGCGGTCATGAGCAGCAGACTGTGATTGTACTGTGGATGTGAGAAATGTGTGGAGCTGTGTGAATGTGAACATGTGAAACTGAAGCAGGGAGGAGCTGAAAAAGACCCACCGAGACACCCTGGTACATATGGCATTTACAGTACGACCATGACAGACACACTAAAATAAGCTGCAACCAGTATTTAAAGTAAAGCTTTAATTTAACTGCAACATACTTCAGAAATACTACAATGGAAAGTACCACTGTTTTATTTACTTTCCAGAAGGTAGAATCTAATTCAACCAGATTGTCACTTCAGCTGCAATTTACACTCAATTTAGACTCTTTTGTTTCAATTGTTTCTATGCAACAGTTTCTCATGTAAAGCACAACAAAATGGCAGAAGGTGAGGACCTGGTCACAAGGTCACACTTGGTTCAAGACCTCCGAATCAGCATTTCACCTGTTGTTTACAAATTTAAAATTAAAATTAAAATTAAATGGAGGTTCAATCTGACAATCAGGACGCTAACAAGCAGCTTCAGATTTGTTACAGCACGACATTTGCCCTGAGAGCAAACAGCTCTACCTGTTTATACAACTTTTCCTTCTACAGCGACAAGTCAAAATGATCTCAAAATGTTTGTCATGATTTATCTGCTCACAGCTCGCTGGTGTCTTCCACTTTTTGTTCACCACAGTCGTCTAATTTAGCAAAAAGGAAGCAGAGCAGCAACAGAACAGAGTGAGGGAGCATTTTCTGAATGTCTCCTCCGCTGGAGGACAAAGAAAGGCCTGTTACACTGTGAATTCTGAATTCAGACAGATCATTACAGCATCATCCTGATCCTGAACCAGTCGACTCGAAACAACAGAATCTTTGGGAAAAGAAAAAAGACAGACGAGATTTTAAGATAAAGAATCATCTGACACAGTAACAAAAAAAAATTTCCTCCTGTGTCAGAAAGTGAAACTGGTTGGTTTGAAGAGTGTTTTTGTTTTCCGTTTGGAAAAAAATGTGGCCCGATAACAGACAAAGGAAATAACACAACATGAACATCACTGTATTCAGCAAAAAATTAATAATGCAGTTGTAACTGTCAGAAAAAGGAAACTGAGAAACTCTGCTTTCTAGGAACATTAGTGCTCCAAAAAAGTCCAACAAGCCTGATGTTGGCGGAGTTTGTGATTTATTAGCAGTGCGTTCTTTACTGATGATGTCTGCAGTTCATGAAACGTGTCAGTCAGTCTGTGAAGGTGGAGGTCAGGTGTGCTGATGGCATGTAGGTGTTAACATAAGGACAACTAGTGTAAGTGAAGCATGAACGCTGACACTCTCACACACAAACATGCACACACATATATGTACAATTTAACATACACACCAGAATGTGGAAAGGTTCAGACAAAAATGTAGAAATGCCGTTGGCACCGGGTTAAATGACGCTGGCTGGACTGATGTTCTTGAGTTGCTTTCAGTGTGTGTGGCAGTGATGAGATATGACAGCGAGAAGACTGGAAATTCAGCCTCGCAGCAGCGCGCGGACAGCAGGCGAAGACCCGAGCTGGCTAACAACAGCTGTGTGACACGGTGACACAAAGCCCGACAACGTTAGAGAGGGCTGAAACTCTGACATAAAAACAGAGTGTGAAGTGAGTTTGGGTTGGGCTCGCTCTGCCATAAACACAGGGAGGCTCTCTTCCTGTTCTCGGTTCAGCCCTGCCCTTCATGAGGAAACAGGGTGGAGCCTCAGTCTGAGAAGACACCAGGAAGTGGTTTTTCCATCAGACTCAGACAGGTGAAAGGTCTGTCTGCTCTCTGTGAGGAAACATTCCTGCTGTCACAAGCAAACCACACTGACTGCTGTACGTACACAAGAGAAACGTGAAATAATGTCTCACTGTGTGTTAATATGCCCAACTGCATACAACACATCACTTAACTCACTTTGACTTTCAGCGTCAGCGACTTCTAGCATACATTAACCTGGTCAGTGCTCCCCAACCTGAAGGTCAGGACCCCCAAAGGGGTGCAAGGTGAATTCAGGAGGATACATGAGTTTGAAAAGGAAAGGAGATCATTTCTCTGTATGAACCCTCTGAGTCCAGCCGTCTGCACTGGCACACAGTTTCCACGCATGATTTTGCTCTTCAAATTCATTTTCTTCATTTAACATGTGGCTGCAGCGACTGTACACCAAGCTTTCTGCTTTTAACCGTCCAGAAGTCACATTCCTCCACTCTGCTTGCTTGTAATTTGCTGGAGCAAACAGGTCATTCAACAGTGGGGCTGTCACCTCTTATTTGAAATGCTCTCTGATCTGTCGCACGCCTTGTTGCTTTACTAAACGGGGAAAATCTGCTGTTGTAGGCGCTGCAGAAAAAGGAGAAATATGGCTGTTTGGTGACCTTGTGAAATGCACGTGCTTTATAGTAACTTTAGCTTTTCACTCAAGTGAGGCAGTGGAGACAAGAATCGATTCGGATTCTACAAGGTAATTTAACATGAGGCTACATGGGTTGTGTACAAATCGATTAGAACAGATTACGTGTTTGTTCTAATTAAAAATCTAACTTGATTTTTTTTAAAATAACAATTCTGACAGCATGAGTTTGTCTAAAAAAAAATCACAAATAAAAACAAAAGTTTAACGATCGTTGAAACTGATCTACGTCACCATCAGTTGTGCCTAATGAGGCACAAAGTGAAACACCCTTCTTATCTCTGATCTGCTCACAACAAACTGAACACGAGAGCTGCTGCAGAAACAAAGAACTTTATCAGCAATCACCTAATGTAAACACACCAAAGTGTTTTTGTGGATTATCACTCCTTCAGCCTCCCAAAAGATCAACCCAAACATTCTCTATCTCACTCACACGTGTACTTACACAGACACACATGTATGTACACACACACACACACACACACTCCTCCCCTCTTACCCTTGAGCAGCGGCAAGGGCGTGAGCTCTATGGGTTTGCCCTGAGAGCGGAACTGGGACGAACTCTGCGACCGCTTCTGCTTGGTCTTCCTGACAGACTTCCGTGAAAATCCGTCCACTTTGTCCACAGATGGAGATGTGGTGGCTGCCGAGGACATAGCCCTGCTGGGAAAAACACACAGGGGGGGGACAGCGGTTAACACAATCACATCAGAAACACTGTCAGAGAACTCGCAGTTAACTGTGGGCGGAAAAGATAAACCACCAGAAATCTGACAGTAGACAGAAATGAATCCTGGTTTTAAATGATGTGGATTTTTGAAGGCAAATGATAATTATAAACAAAAAATGATATTCAAATCAAATCTAAAACTTCCATTCATCTGGCAACATTTCATTCCTATTAGAAGGAATTCAATTATCAAATTATCACACAGCTCCACAAACATTATTTGTCTTGTTTTTTTGCTCATGAAAGAAAAAAAACAAATCAGAAAGGAAAAAACATCCCCACAGACATTTTTTTTTCCTTTTTTAGCTCTCCAGCTTTTCATTTGTCTCACAACGAACCCATGGAGCCACAGCAGATGTTCCCATTTTCCCAGCATGGGAGACTACTTAGGCCTCAGCTAAAGCCTGGATACAGTACACAAACACACTGCCCCCCATCTGCCAACGGACCATCACGCTCTCACACACACACACACACACATGCACGCAGACACACCAAACACCAAAAACACCAGCGTCTACCTGCAACAATGGAGCTGATTCTGCGGCTGTGAGGCGCCGCCACAGTGGGAGGAAGCTGAGGAAACGTCCGCTGATGTGTGTTTGCTACTGATTACGACTAAAAAAAATTAACAAACTGGCTTCTCGGCCATAAGAACGAAAACAAGCTGCAGCAGACGTCACACTTCACACTGCAAACTACTACTTTTCTGAACTCCGCTGATGAGGAAAAATAAAATTTTAAAAAATTCTTCTCAGCTGTCAGAAGGAATGAATTCCCACCTGCTGATACTCCAGATTAGTGAGGCGGTGAGGTTCACTACAATCTACAAATCAGATGTCATGGTGAAGAAACAAGATGAAAAATCATCAAACATGCTCCCTTGTGCCTAAAGAACATGATTCCTTCCCTCAGGCATCTCAGTAGCACTGCAGTCTTACACACTGACATTATTTTATTCGATGAATTAAGTGTCTCGACTTCCGCATTGGCAGAAATAAGTGGGGACACTGATGTCAGGTCAGAGGACAAAGATCCCGATGCGGTCCACACTAAACTGAGCTGGATGACAAGAAGACCCGACGAGATGAATTAAAAACCTCGAGCAAAAAGTTGTTATGTAATAAGACATGAATGAGACGCTGCAGGCCGTCGTACTCTGTGCTGGCTGTAACTCTAATGCTCTGTCAAAGTCACACAGGCAGGCGTACAGTATGTCCACCAGGCCTCACTCAGCCTTCAGTACACACAAGTACCCACACACACACACACAGTCATGCTGCCTGAGGATATAAACGGTGCAAGCTGACAGTGAAAGCCTTTTACAAACTATGTGAAGCTGCACAGCTGATCGTCCATCATCATATACAGTATACTGCAGTTTTAAAAGTGATTAATGGTTGCAGAGTAGACTCGCTTCCATCTGTGGTAAGAGACTATCAACACGTTGATGCAATAGGAGTGCAAGTGGAGGAGGAAAAAATAACATCTTGCAACTGTAATTACTGAGCACAGTCTCTAATCAGTCTGGATCATCTTATTCCTGTTGTCTAGGTAGTTTGTTCATGATTTCATCTGCTTGTCTTTGAAAAAATACCAAACATCAGAATCAGATAATGCCCACAGTTAACATCTATGAATGACCAAATCCACGTTCTTTAACATTGGGAAATCACTTCTGTTCTTATGCTGTCCAGTCATGGTTACTTTGATTGCCGATAGAGGATCCAACCAATCCAGTCCAGAGTCAATCACACAGGTAACATCTTGTGTTTGGGTATATAAGGATTTTCAACCAGACACTAAGGATATTATGTCTTCGAGTCATATAAGAGTCTGGGTGTTTGTGCTTGGTAAGACAATATCACAGCATCACCTTCATCATTTTCTGATTTGGGTTTTGTCTGTCCTACAGTGTGTTAAATGGGTTGCATGTAAAAGTTCAGAAAAGTGAAAAAGTTCAAGGTCTGCTTATCAGGGAGTTCTTTTCTCCCACAGAAAAACACTGCTCCTGAAGTTCCTTCCTCATCAGGAGTCCAGCCTGCATTTCTCCATATTTCCTACGTCACCCTACATCACTATATCACCATATTTGCATAATGGGTGACTAGTTTGGCACGACCTCAAAAACACTGGCAGAGCTGACCAGGCACATGTTTGACAGCACCAGCTCAGACTCGTGTGAGCTATGATCATCACATGCACATGTTGTTCACAATGTGGCATTACCTGGAAAAAATAGGATGCAGTCGATAAAAAGTTCCTGCATACTTGCAGATTTCAATGCATCAGAGAAGAATGTGTACAATGTGAGCAACATCCCTGCAAAGCTGAGGAGCTTCTACCTTTTTCTTCTTTTCTAAAATCACTCTACATGAAATATTTTTGCACGGCGGGCTGTTTGCCTGGACAACAAGTCACCCATTAGGTTCCAACTTGTGTCTGGTATTCTTCACTATTTCCTGACAGTAAATGATTGAGAAATTAATATGAGGAAAAACTAGTTGACAGATGTCTCAATAATGAAAACAATCAGTGGTTGAAGCTAATAACATGTCTTAAAAATAGAGTCTTATTCATAATTACACATGATCTGAGCTCGGGGGATACATTACATTTGCTAACACACGTTACCAACACAGCCGACATGTGACTTCACCAATTATGTTATTTGTCATCTGTCAACACTTCTCATTGTCTTCTCTTTAATAACCAGACGGCTATTTAAGATCCATTTGTATGAATTCCTTCTGTTTGGCTTCAGTATTATGAGCAGGGTGAGAAAATACTTTCAGATTAACACTGATTTGTCTTAACTGTGGCTGCTAAGGCTTAACTCCCCCACTAGTTACTCAGGAAAGTAACTCAACAACAACCTGAAAGAGCTGCTGCGCTCTACAGTTCGTGTTGGGTTTTAAAACTCAAACTGCAGCTGAATACAAAGTTAATAAAGTCTCACTGAGCAGGATGTGAACAAAGATGTTGATTCGCCCTTGTAACTGTTAACTTTCCCTGGTTCACAGTTTTGCCTTCAAACTTTGTCACAGGACAATTCAAACGTCACACACATCTCAGTCTCAGTGAAAACACAAATAAAACCGACACTTTACACTTTGACACCTGTTCTCCGTGTGCTGCTGAGCCTCACAAAGACCAGACAAAGCAGGCAGGAGCGTCTGAAAATCACCTTCACTCTGAGATTACCTCTGGCTAATGGCTTATACAAGAACGGCTCTGACACACGCAAGCCGTGACACCTTTGTGACCATCAGGTTTTAGTCCTGTAAAATCCACCATGCCAACACATTTTTAAACTCTCAACTAAGCAATGTTTGAAACACACACACACACACACACACACACACACACATCACAGTGATGACTTCATACAGCCAGTCAACTTCATTCATCTCTGATCAAACAGACTGTCTGCTGCATTTTAGGATGCATCTGTGAAGTTTTACAAACTTGATCAGCAAAGAGGAAAAAAAAATCATCATTAGTAAGCAGCTCTCATTTTCTGCATGCTTCATCACCAATGGCAGCAATGAATACTCACAGAGCTGTCAGTGCTTTAATGCTCTCACCACCTGGTGAATGCCACCAGTGGAACAACTACAGTTATTTTCTCTCTTAGGCAAATGTTAAAAATGCACAAACAGATGTACTCCAGCTCTACTTACCTGTGCAAAGGGGCACTGGAATCCCCATGTACAACCATCAGTCCCTCACTGTCTGTCTCTCTTACCAACCAGCCGGCTAATGGCAAAAACACACTAGTGCCACCACAGCACACGAGGGAGAGCAACACTATGGCGGCTGGTCAGGCGTATGGCACCCAAGCACCAAAGCCATTCCCCTCCCATACCTCTTACATAAGACACCAGATGACATCCAAACAGGCTCAGGGAGGGTGGGATTAAAGAACAAGGAGGAAGGAGAGAGGAGGGGGCACAGCTAACAACAGGGAGAGCAACAGAAAGGGA
>JAPZDY010000007.1:1668089-1681776 GCA_029783645.1 Ctenochaetus hawaiiensis | reverse complement strand
AGCTGCCGCGAATTCAGGCATTTTAGGCCGCAACAATCTTGAAAAACGCCCGCGAAATCCTGGAGGGACTGATTAAGACTCACAGTGTTAACTGTATTTACGAAATCAGCAAACTTCAATGTTTTATGAGAAAAGAAAAGTATGAAAAACAGTCAAACGTCACAAAATATGTTTAAAATATTCTTTTCTTGTATGTTTTCATAGGTTCTTCTGGAGCTGCTCTCTTTTGTCTTTTGTGTTGCATTGAAAGAAAAAATCCAATCATCTGCTCCCTCAATAATAGAAGAGATTTCGTCTGTATCTTTGAGGATACTTGTGTTTTGCTACCTTTGTCACATGATCAGGCTGCTTAACAACACTGTTTAACTCTGGATCTGGATATTAAATCTTGATCAGGAAAAAAGCAGGTTAAAGCAGGTTCTAACGTCCACCGAACACGATGCTATCAGACTGCAGAAGCTGCAGACGACATCTGAAGGTGGAGAGAAGAAGCCCACCTGCTTCCACCTGTGGCCGCCTGTCACGTCACATTATCAAATAATTTGCACATTTAGATCCAATATGAGTAAAATCAGGATAACAAGATGATTTATTAACATGTTACTTATTAATAAGTTGAATCCACATTAAATGTTGTCACAGTTCTTCATATTTAACTGTTAAATGTTTGCACACGGTCAGTCCGTGTGATTCAGCGTCGTCTTCTTCTCTCTCTGGTAGCCGTGTTTTTTATGGGGTCTGGATTTGAGTCTCAAAGCTGACTCGCTCTTCATGGACTTCCTTTTCTCTGTCGTAAGCCCCTCCCCTCCTGGTTTCCATAGCAACAGCTGAGCATCCTCCCCCCCGGTGACCAGAGCCTCCCCCGCCGCGTCCCATAAAAAGCAGCGCACCGTGGAGGTGTGGCCGCCCTCGAGGCTCCTCAGCAGACGGAGCCCCCTGTCGTCACACTCCATCAGGTGGAGATCCCCGCTGTTCTCCCCCCCGACCACCAGCAGCTTCTGCGCCTCCTCCAGCCACCTGCCCCCCACCAGGTAATCCACACCTCCCCCGTCAGCCAGCAGAGTCAGGCCACGAGCGTCAGCGGTGCTGAAGATAGTGAGCGGCTCCTCGGTGTCCAGCTGACCCAGATCCCACAGGTGCAGCCCCTCGTCGTGGCTCAGGCACAGCAGCTGGGTGTAGTCGGCTCCGGACCAGCACACCGAGCCGGCGGACGAGTCGCTGTTGCAGGTGGCCAGCAGGGCGTCGTCCTCGGCCCCCCGGCTCAGGTCAAAAACATTAACAAGGCCGTCCGTGGAGCCAGACGCCAGGCGGTCTTTGTCTCGAGGGTGGAAGCAAACCTGTGTGACATCATCACTGTGCGACTCAGAATACACTCCAAGAAGTCCACCACCGGGTTTTCTGGTGTCCCAGAAAACCAAGAAGCTGTCCTCACTGTCCACCTGCTCGGTGCCGGCGCACACGAGAGTGTCGCTGCAGCTCAGGTCGAAGCTGCAGAAGCTGTGTGACGGGTCACTTTTAAACACCTGGGCCGCCTCCTTACCGGGGCTGCGGACATCCCAACCCCGCACCGTCCCATCAGCAGAACCGGAGTACAGGAAGTCCGGTGAGGTGTGGGAGAAAACGACCCCACAAAGGGGCCCGCTGTGGCCCCGGTACTCTCCCACCAGGCTCAGATCGTCCTTGTTGTGCAGGTGCACCGTGAAGTTTGAGCAGGAAACAGCCAGCAGGCCGCTCGGCTGCAGAGCCACGTCCAGCAGGTAGGTGGGCTCCTCTGGACGAGACCGCCGAGCGATGGACAAACATCTGAGCTTCTCCTCCAAAGCCTCCATGCAGCTGAGCCAGATGTGAACCAACCACACTGAGCAGGAAGAGGAGAATCACACATTTAAAGTTGGTTTTCACACATCTTAGTTAGTTTATACACACACAAACAGAAACAAGCGCTCTAAAGCCATTTCTTCTTCTATGGAAAGACTTTTAAAAACTGATTCTCAATCAGGGACAACAAACAACAAACATGCATCTGTCAACAGTCACGTGCACATTAAAGTATACAGTTTAATATTAGAAAAAATATTCAATTTTATTCTGAAACACAGCATGATGTCAACAGTTAATAATAATTCAGGTTATTAGTTACCAAATTTTAGTTCCTTCCAACTGTCTTCTATCAACAGTTTTTTGCTATTTGATCAACTTTCACAATAAAAATCGTTTGACCTGCCGAATCACACATGGAGACAAAAACTCTGCACATTTTAAACGAAGTCTGGTGCAGAAATAATGTCGTTTGAACGTACCTGAGGTTTCTTGTTAAAAAGATCCACAAATTCAGGAAAAAAACGGAAACTTTGCGGACTAATTCAACTCGTCTGTCGCCATTTTGGACAAAACACATTTAAAAAAATCTGAAAATGTCATAAAACATTAATGTCTTAACGTTTATCAAGAGGCTCGTAAAAAAAACACCAAAATATCATCACGCTAGTTTTTCTCAAAACACGAGCACTCAGTGTCACGTGATTTGCATCCGGGTCGGAACTCTGCTTCGGTCAAAGGTTCCGCAGTTTGAAAAATCAGATCAAAATCAGATTCTGATGTTTTGACCCCTTTAAAAAATATTTCTCAGTTAGTTTTAATGTTTTGATCATCGATAACATTTACCTTTAAAATTTATACATTTGTTTTCATTTTATTCTGTCTTGTCTTAATTTATTTTAGTTAATTTTGAAAGGAGAGGGAAATATATTTGTTTATGTTTTGTTTAATAAATTGAGCCAAACATTAAAGTTGACTTAAAGGTAAAATCTCACCTGTTTCCTCAGAGAGACAAAGGTGTTGAGATAAAACCTTATAGCTCAGTTCAGGTGTGAGTCCCCGGTTGTCCGGTAGGTGGCAGCAGCGCAGATTAAATGAGGCGTTAAAGCTGGTTGGAGCTTTCCAGCTGACCCAATTCTGAAGTGTCACAGTTCAGTCACTCAGAGAATTAAATCAAACTTCATGCTTTCATGTTTGCTGGAGCGAAAAGATCCTTCAGTCTGGACTCAAACACAGAAACTGGAACATTTTTTTTGAATGTTTTACCTTTTTATTGTAAAATTTGCATCTTTACTTTAAGCTTTCTTTAGTATAAAAGTCACAGTTTGAGCTCATCGCCATAGAAAAACATGATATTAATAAGCAGGTAATCCCTTCAGACAGACAATAATAACGTCAGATCCTGCAGATCAGGTGTGATCAGTGTGTGTGTGTGTGTGTGTGTGTGTGTGTGTGTGTGTGTGTTATTAGTCCAACCCAAACCTGCCGGGAACTTTCCTCAGAGTCAATCTGAAACATTAACTTTTATTACATCCATATATCTGTCATGTTGCACCACCCTCTTCTAATAAAACAAAGAGAACAAAATAAAACGGTGAGTTTTTAAAAGAAATAAAAATAAAACAAGCTTGGGAGCTGAGAATGTCGCCGGAAGCCACTAAATCTTCCCCACTGGGACTTTAACTCTTTTTTGTTTTTGCTTATTTGAATGAACTTAATCAACCTGCACAGATCCGACTCACACCTGTTTGCACCCACTCCCAGCTTTTGTATTGACTTTAAATGTCACGTGTTGCCTCCGGTGTTTGTTCAACCTTCAGTCTGAACACACCTCGAGATTTTTTCACTGATCTCAGAACATCAAGCCTCATCCGTGTGTGCTGTGAAAGGGCAGCCGTGAAGCACGAGAGGCGAAAGTGATGAAAAAAAGATGTGCTGCTCTCAAACTGACAGAAAGATCAGAGAGCTGGAACATCCTTTTCCTTCACGTGCCTCCTCCGTGTCGGCTTCAGTGGCAGCAGGTGTTTTCATTCCGGCCTGTGTGACTCATTCACTTCCAAGAAAACACTCACTGAGTTTTACCCACAGTTCCGTGCTTTGACGTGTGTTGACACGGCAGCAGGCCTCAGAAGAAGAAGAACAACAACAAAGAGAGATGTCTTTGCAGCTGCAGTGTGTTTCCTCCGCTGCAGCTGGGCGGAGGAACGCCACCTCACAGCATCATCACCACATCAGCACCACATCAGCACCACCACCTCACCACATCAGCATCACCACCTCACCACATCAGCATCACCACATCAGCATCTGTGGATGAGCTGCAGCTCTGCAGCAAAAAACACTGAAGACGAGACATTAAAAACCTTCATGGATTCATCCAAACATGATCAGCTTGTGTGTGCAGCTCACAGGTTGTCACACTTTACAGGTTAAAGTCGGAGTCAGCTTAAAGCCTGACGGAGAAGTTTAAAATCTCCCTGAATGATTCAAAAATAAGAGTGATGAGGAGCTCAGCATGAGAAGACAGAAGAACAGGAGGAACACTCGGAGAACGAAGCTCAAACTTTGAAGCATCTTGTGGAAATGTGTTTCATGTTGTCATGATTCTTTCCACACTGGTTCTTCTGGCGTCTGAAACATCTCTCTCTGGCGGATGGAGCCACAGTTTGGTCACAGATGGTTCGGATACGTCAGAGGTTCACGGCGGTTTTCCACATCTGACGTCACCGCACGGTTACAACCGTTCAGCCTGGAGGATTTCATCAATAACAAACAAACCTTATGAAGAGATTTTTATTGAGAACAGATCTACTTCCTGTTTAATCCATTAAAAAAAAAAGAAGTAAAAACAACATGAGAGCAGTGAAATTAGAAGCTTTGTTGTGTAAGTGTGTGAGCTGAAAAGTTCACTCTCAACCTCTTTCAATGCCATCAAGTCGTCTGTTTGTCATAAAAACTCAAATGCAGCCGGTTTGATGTTTGTTTTGGCCACAAACATGTTGCATGAATTATGAAATGTTTTGTCTGAAGTCTCAGCACAGAACGAACAGATCCAGCTTTCGAGTCCACTCGACGTCTTTTATTATCAGTGGAAGAAGCTTCCTGCTGATTTGACCTCCATGTCAGTTATTCCAACCTCCATGTCAGTTATTTCAACCTCCATGTCAGTTATTTCAACCTCCATGTCAGTTATTTCTTCATTTGCAGATGCAGATGATGTTTATTGTCCATCAGAAGTGTCGGTGTGAAATCAAACCAGATTAACTCGAGAATCAACCAAACTAATTCTTTTATTTTATTCATTCATCAACTGTTTAATTGTATTTTAGAAGCACCTTTTGTCGACTGGTCAGATTCAGGAGATGTTTGTTATCTTCATTCTTTAATATTTTGCCTCAACAAAAACAGTCAGTCATGTCATCAGATGTCACATGATGTTGGTCTCCTGACTGAATCTTTGGCCCTGGATGGTTTTTCAGTCACTTTACAGTAAATGAGAGCAAACATGATGGATGAGCTCGTCTGTGGATAACAACACAAACCACACAGCGTCTGACTCTGACACGAGTTCAGTGTGTGTTCTTCTTCTGGCTGATGGAGGAACCTGAACCTCATCATCAGCAGACGGTGCAGATGTTTCACCTGCAGTCAAATGAGCACAAATGAATTTTTGGGAAATTTCTGCAGAGCATTTTTTGCACTGAGCTTCTGAGGAACCATCAAAGGAATGTAGTTCTACAACGTCTCCACTAGATGGTGCACATTAACAAAATAATCCAGCGGCCAGGCTCTGATTCTCTCTTCAAACCAACACAACACACAGATTTCTGCTGTTCAGATTAAAAATGTATCAGACGACCAAAGAGAAGCAGGAACTTTATTATTTCATAACTTTTATTGCAGCTGATTTCACACAAACAATCAGACAGAAAAAAAAGATCCTCGTTTTGATTCAAAGATTTAATCCAACAATAAAACCTGCAGGTGTAAAAAAATACTGTGGAACTAAATCGTGTTCACATCGACTGGACTCAAACTGGTTCTGTGACAGAAACAGATGTGAAGAACGTGAATCCAAAACGAAACACAGGATCTGTTTTTCTAAAAAGATCAGTGATGGTGATTTGAAAAAACGAGTCTCTCAAACTAAACTGCAACATTTCATGTGATCGAGTGTCTGAAAAACACCGAAATAAAAACTTGTCACTTTAATCAAACGCAGGAATCATCAGGAGATTTATTTGGTTTTGGACAAACAGACAAAACTCAGTGACTCTTTTACGTTTTCTTCTCATGCAAACGGTGAGCGAATGAAAATACGACAAAAGATTCAAATGAAAAACTTCTGACGTCACTCGCTGCTGAAAGAAGCAGCAGGAAACTCAAATCTGGTTTGAACTAAAAACTTAATCATCAACCAAGAAACGCTTGTTTTCCCTCCTGCAGGGAAACTTTAACGCAGCCACAAAGTGCAAAAGGCAACGAGACAGAAGAGACTGAGACGAAGAAAAACAAAAAGACGGAAAGCAAACAGGATTTTTCACATGAGAGACAAAAGTCTTCACTTCCTGAACAACAGTAAAGGCACTGAAGGAGCTGCATGGTTCAACCGTTTGGTCAAAAGTGAGAAAGTTTCATATAAAAAGTCTTTTACAGAAAAAGATGCTGTTTGTTAAGAAGTAAGAAAGAGAGCAGAGCCGCGCCCTCGGCCCCCAGGGGCCCAGAGGAACCGAAAACGAGAACTTTCTCAAGTTTTCCTGTTTTCAGTTTTTAAAAAATGAAACTTGGAACATTTTCTTAGAAACTCCCTGATTTTGCTTCGTGAGTTCAGAGGACATCTAGGCGAAAAACTGAGGGAAATAAGAACAGAATTGAAGGAATTCTTCAACAAACTTGGTGTTTTCTGAGGCGTCACGACAACATTTGGTCTCAAAACAAACTCATTTGGGAAAAAATAAAAGTAATTTAGAGGCAGAGACTTTTTTTTAAACTAAAACTGGTATCACCAACAAAATCTGAGATGCAACCAAATATCAAAACTTTGAATACGAACAGCAACATTTTGTTTGATTTTAGAAGACAAAAGATAAAAATCAACACTAAAAATGACAGAATGAAAAAGAAAAACATGTAAAGTTTTAGGATCATCGAAAACATCTGAAATCATTTTCTATAATAAATTTAACTGTTGCCGATTTTCACAAATGTTAATGTGACATTAAACCAAACAAATAAATTCAAATCCATCTGAGATCCTGAGACACACAGACACACACACACACACACACACACACACACACTCTTACAGGCTGGGTGGTGAAAATAAAAACAGTTCTTATCTTCGCTGTCAGGAAGTTCAGTTTATCTCATTTATCATCTGGTTTCCTTCCTCCTGCCGGGACGTGAACACCACAGTGACACATGGTTGAAAACTTACAGCGACTCCGGCTTCTAAATTCAGCTGCTTCGTGTCAGAGGTGACTCCTCATGTCAAACATAACGAGGCAGGAAAAGGTTTGTGTTTTGAAACCAAAACCTCGAACTCTGTGAAATGTTTCAGGACCTGGAAATGATCACGTTTGTTTTAAACTCTGCAGATGTTTTTACACTTTTTAACTTTTGCATTAAATGAGACAAACGTATTTAAAAAAAACTGAAATCTACTGGAACGGAGGCGACGTGAGTCCCACCACAGGATTCAAGTTGTGTGTTTTGCTGATGAACTTCCTGTTTCAGTGGGACAGAAACAAAACCACATTCAGACCAAAAGAAGAAAACACGACAACAAACAGAAAAACGTTCGTGCATGAGGCAAGGCCACAGGAAGTGAAAGGAGCCGGGCGTCAAACCTCATCCTGTTTCAAACCGACCAATCACAGTCTGACGCGTTCAGGTGAAGCTCGTCCACAAACTCAGACTCTCTCTGAAATCATCAAACACTGAATAGAAATCAGATTGAAAACTGAACTCTGCTTTTATTTCGAGTCACTTTCTACAGACTGACACTGCGGACCAACTTCACCTGAGCGTGTCCGGCTCGGGGTGCGGTGGGGGGGGCAGTGCATTCTGGGAACAGTGCATTTACATCAGGACAGTACCGTTTACAAAAACATGCAACACGTCAGCTTCCTGCTGAAGCTGCTGCCTTCACCGAGGCAAACTAAAGACTCGTGGAAAGATGTTTTTTGTCTCTGGACTTTGTCTTTAGTTCAGAGACGAAAGGTCACCAGCAGGGGGCAGCAGCACCTGAACGCTCCGCCAGGTGGTTCAAAAAAAAAAACACATCAGTCCTTTAAAAGTGCCCTGGAGCAAGGCACTTGATCCACAGCTGCTGCGGTGGAGAAACACCAGGAGGAACGTGGGAATCAAACATCAGGCTTCAGTCCAGATGTTCAGTCGTTATTGCCTCGAGGAGATTCAGCTCCAACGCACAGACGTCTGAGAGTCAGTGAACACATCGCTCACGTCTCTGAATCTTTTTCTGGTAAAGGTGCATTCTCAGCGATCTTTCGTTACATCTGTCCAACATCTGTCTAACATCTGGTGGAACACCTGTCTAACACCTGAAATTTAACTCATATTTACTTAAAACTATTTACTTCCACATTTGCTTACAATCTTTTCCAGAGTTTACAGTCAGATGCTTCATCAGCCAACGTCAGCTAAGCACAGACTCACTGCGTCAGGAAATCATGAAAGGATCATAAATTTCAGGGATCGTGTTCCGGATACTCGAGAGACCAACAGTGAGGTCTGATCAGCTTTCAGTCTGAGCAGCAGCTCAGCAGATCTTGTGGTCAGACCTCTGAAGAAGCTGCTGTGGACAGAGATGTCCTTGAAGCGCTCAGGAAAAGGAAAGTTAAACATCTTCAGCAATGTGTGGATGAAGCCTGAGAAGCTCATGACTGTCACTGCGTCTCTGCACTGGATGTGACGCCACAGCTGATGTCAGATGGACTGAAACGTGAGCTATCAGACTCTCGAGCTCTGTTAGGGGGAAAACTGAATATTTTGAGACTGAATGGTGTAATTTCATGAGGAAAAGGCAGAATTTTTATGAGAAACGGATTTTATGACATGTCAAAGCAGACAAACTGCTTCCTTTCTTTTCACCACCGTCCGACTCTGCAAAAGTTTTTCTCAAAACATTAAAACTTCTGCATAAATTTTGCAGTTTATTCTCTAAATTTTATCTTCACTCTACAATCTGAACCCCGTCTCTGCTGGTTTTCCTCCTGTGATAAAGCTACATCTCTACATTTCGCCTGAGCTGAATCCTCCCTTCATCGTCCGGACCTCCCGACGGCTCCGCGGCGAGCAGACGAACCCCTGCTCTGCACAGGAAGTGGCTGTGAGCATCGGGAGCATCTCTAACAGGAAGTCAGTGCACGCTGTGAATAAAAAAACGCTGCGACAGGTGGACAGAATTCCTGTCATCCCGGAAAACGATTTCCCGACCAAACAAAGTGACACTTGCGTCCTTCCTCCTGAGTCGTACAGTATGTGCCGGGTCATCGATCCTCTGCCGGAAGAAAGCAGCGGACAGACGATCGTTTGTCTGAATAAAGACAGAAACAGTGAACAGAGCAGGCAGAGTGGGAAAAACAATCCACTCACGCCGGCCTGCTTTCAGTCAGACAGGTGATAAAGTTCAGGAACATGAAACCACAGGGGAGTCCACGCCACAGGTGAGACAGAAACCTCCATTAGAATCGACTCTGAAACCAGAATGAGGAAGTTTAAAACCATTAAGTCTCTTATTGCTCTGAGCGGTGAGTCTCACCAGAGGAAGATCAAATATTAAGAAGCTTCCTGATGAAGAAACCGCATGAACGTGAGCTGACTCAGCTATCCGACTGATGGAGAAGTGGACCAACCAAACATGCATCTGCAAACACTTTGATAACCTTTTTTTTTTTAACTGACTCGTCTGCACTCTTTGTAAAGACGTAAATGGCGAGTCAGGTCATTTCTCAGTAGCATCAGCAGCTTCTTTAGTCTCTCAGAGGCCACGTTTCAAAGCCTCCTGCTCTCTGGTGTGAATGAAGCTGGGAGATGAGGAGTAGATGTTCGGCTCGGTGTCTCCTGAAGGAGCCGTTTGATTTGATTCATTAAATAAAACTAAAGATGAGGAGAGAAGAGCTGCCTTCAGGAAACAGCAGGAGTCCGTCCTGAACCCCACCTGATCCAACATGGTGGAGATGAAAGCAGATGAGTGTTTGTGCTTTAATCCGCCTCAGTCCCAACCGAGGGGTCGAAGCACGGAGGCCAGGATGAGAAATCTGATGACGGCTGTAGATGAACACCACGTCTCCCCGCTGTTCACCAGGCAGTGAGCCGACGTCCAATCAGGAGAGCTGCAGGTAGCTGAAGAGCAGCGGCACCAGGAAGAGCGCGTTGAAGCCCAACGTCCCGTAGACGATGTAGCGGTAAGGCAGCTCCACCTCCATGAGCTGCCTGGCCTTCCTCACGTCGCCGCTGGGCACGCCGACGACCCAGCACACCAGAGGGATGGTGACGGCCTTCATCAGCGCCCGCATGGTCATCACAACCAGCACGCCCACCAGGAATCGCAGCATGGCGGCGCCCACGAGGCCGGCGGTGAAGGCGGGCATGGCGAACGGGAGCTGCTCCGGCGTCGGGTCGGGCATCAGGCCCAGGAGGTGGTTGACGTGGGAGGCCAGGGCCACGCCGGCCCCCGTGCCCAGGATCTGAGCGGTGTCACCACGAGAGGTGCTCCAGGTGTCCAGCTTAAAGGAGAAGAGGCCGAGGCCCAGGTGGAAGGAGATGATGATGACGGGGGCGTAGCGGCAGGTCAGGTTGAAGCCGTCGACCAGGTCCAACGCTGGCAGGATGAAGAGCAGGATCAGGACGCTGTACAGGAAGCCGGCGATGACGTCCTGCAGGACAAACAGAAGGTTAACGTTTCTGCAGTTACCTGACAGGCTTCAGTGTGATGTTCAAGGGCTGTGGGTGAAAAATCACTGACAGTCTGAGTCAGAAAATACAAAGGAAAGTTCAGCCCTCATTATTAAATTTGTACAAATTACAAACGATCTTATTAAGAGTTCTTGACTTCCTGTTTCTGTATAAAACATCCGACCTGTGACGTCACATCATCATCTCTGTCAGACAACCTCTGTCATGGAGAAGTTCACTGGTTCATTTTCTGCTGATGGATAAAGTTGGCAGGAAACAGGAAATCAGTGAGCTCAACGTGGCAGTGAACTCTGGGAACAAAGGTCATGGCGGTCGTTTAGTCATTGACCCGCGCGGCAAACCGACGGCTGACTTCCTGCTGCTGGATGTTTGGATTCAAACTCCACATCACTTTTGTGCCCAGAATGAATAAGAAACTGATGTGGGACTGTTTCAAAACTATTTCTGAACTTCTGATTCAGAAAACTAAACTGTTACTTGCGTTTGTTCAGCATCTTGATTCTTAATAAAAGCAGGTTGGATTTAGATAAGATGCTTCAGTGCCTCAATGCTGCTGAGTCAAACTGATTTTTTTGGCCTTTTATCTGTTTATCTGCAGTCTTTAAAACTGTGTGTGTGTGCTGTAGGGTTCATGGTGTGTGTGTGTGTGTGTGTGTGTGTGTGTGTGTGTGCTGTAGGGTTCTTGGTGTGTGTGTGTGTGTGTGTGTGTGTGTGTGTGGAGAGTCTCTCTTCCTGCTGACTGTGTGAGTTCAGTATGTACTTTGCCTTACAGTCTGACAGCAGGTGTGTAATCGGTGTTAGATGTGAAATCAGTGCTTGTTACTGTAAATTCATCCACCGGCCTAACGTTTGACCGTTTCAGCCGCGTCTCTCAGGTCGGCCACTTGGACGGCGTCACTGGAAACACACCACGGTCCTGTTACGGTTTTGATGCCTATTTGGCTGCTTAAGTGCATGTCGTGGTGAATACAAGGCCTGATCTCTCAGTCAGTCATTAACTCGAGCTGAACAACGAGTCCCAGAGCTTCACATGCAGCCTGACCGACCGAACACCGTCCACTGCAGGGACGCATGCCGCTGCAGGGACGCATGCCGCTGCAGGGACGCATGCCGCTGCAGGGACGCACGCCGCTGCAGGGACGCATGCCACCGTCCGACAACTGAGGTGAATCGGCAACAAAGCAACCGACAGGGAAACTTCTCTGAGGGTTTCTGTGATTTATCATCACTGACTTACAAAGACTCCTGGTGCAAACTTTAATCAGGCCTCTGACTCCTGATGACACACACATACTGAGCTCTAAAACAATCAGCTGCTGGTTTAAAAACGATGGACGAGTTGGTACGGATCCCTGAGGGAACAACAAGGTGATTTTATTTGGTAAATGCTTTTCTCTGAAGTGCTTCGCAAAGAAAATAAATGAGTGTTTACGGTGAAACTGTCAGTGAAAACAGAAAAACGTATAATCCTGTGTGTAAAGCCTGAGTCATGATACCCAACATGAGGTTAATCTGAAATTTTAAGGACCACATTTAACTTGTTTAAAACTTCATTCAGGGTCAGTACTTTGAATCCTTAAGGTGAACAAACAAAAACAAAAAGTTGCTTTATTTTCCTTTCAGAAAACATTCACAGTCTCCAGCTGAATGCAAACTGACAGAAGTAAGCGTTCAGATTGGGAATGTGGGTGAAAGAGCTCAGACAGGAGTCTGGAAAAAGGTTAACAGATGTCAACAACATCGTCAGTAGCAGAACAGCTTTTTGTCCGCCAGCTCTTCCTGCAGAACAAAGGAGGAGGAAGTAGTTTCACTGGGCGTGATGATTTCCAGAACACGTTAAGTTCCCAGCAGGCTCGGCGGAGCAGACGGCTAATGGCTCACCATGTGTTGGAGCTCTGAACCAGCAGCAGCAGCAGCGTGCACATGGCCAGGCTGCAGGGCCTCCAGCACAGAACAGATATCACACTGTGTTATCAGGTGGAGATGAACTCTGTGCACACTGACCTTCAGCTCGGTTCAGCTCATGTAGTTTCAGTTCTGAGGTCTCAAACCAAATGTTGTGCTTCTGAGATCCTCGTTTGAACCGAACAAGTTCAAGGTTCTGTCTGAGGTGATTCATGCTCTGAAACTCTTCCAGTTTGCTTTAAAAGAAGAAATTACACTCTTTGAAAAGTCAGATCCGTCCTGTTTTAGATTTGTTACATGTTGCTTGCAGTTATCTCATGGAGACATCCACGTTTTTACCGGCTGATGTAATGATGCTGCACAATAAATAGCATCTCTGGTTGGAATCTTTCAGCCATAACAAGTATGACATAAGCTTCAGTGAAGCCTCGAGGAGTCAAATACAGACTGTGTGCTGTGACACTGAAAAGCAGTGTGAAATAATATGGTTTCTTTGGGTTTAAGGGGACGTTTCAGGCAAGATCAGAGTTTATGGGATTATTTCGATCTTTTAAGTAAAGTGACATCACAAGTTACAGATGGAAAGTAAACCAAAAGTACAAGTGCAGGCTGAGAAGTGACCATGAGGAGGAGCAGCAGGAGTGTCGCAGCTCCAGACGGATGATCTTATCCAGACCTCCTGACAGAGCTGCGAGTGGTTTCAGTGCAGCTTTGGAAGGACATGGAGGAAGACGAGGGGGAGGAAAAGGCTGACTGAGAGGAAGACGAGATGGAAATATGAGGTACAAACTAAGAGGAAGAAAAAGTAAAAGTAGGAGGGAAACAGGAAGTGAAATGGTTCCTTACTCTCAACGGACAAATGCAACACTTCTGTTTGTTTGATTATCAGCGTCTGGATCATTTTACATCCTCTGATGTAAAAAAATCACTCCCTCCAGGATTTTGCCGGCGTTTTTCAAGATTGTTGCGGCCTAAAATGCCTGAATTCGCGGCAGCTTTTCTAAAAAATTGCGATGTAAGTTGC
>JAPZDY010000007.1:1610978-1631713 GCA_029783645.1 Ctenochaetus hawaiiensis | reverse complement strand
GGAACTCACGGGAGGCTGGCCAAAATTGCGGAAAAGTGGCGGTGATTGGACAAAATTGCAAGGTCGCGCAGAATTCATGGAGATTGGTTGAATTTTTGTTAATTGTTGCGATCGCAACATCGCGAATTCCTGGAGGGACTGACATCGGTTTTATATAAGATGAAGTTTGCATTCTGCTCATCTCACTTCCATCAGAAAGGAGCAAAGACACTGATCATCACTGTCAGAAAAAAAACCTGCCAATCCTGCTGATCGCGACCTCTGAGACAAGCAACTGATTCATTCAACAGTTTAATTCACATTTGAAACACTAATCATCTCTAAAATGGAGGAGTGAACTTGCAGTTAGTGTACTGTTGTGATATTTCCACACAGAATATCTGACTTCTTATCAAAGAATCAGATATTTTCTAACACTGTAATAAACTCCTGTTTTTTATGCAGGAATGAAAACTTTTCTTTTATCACCACGTACACTTGAACTTTCACCTCCCACAACAACTCTGACGCCTTTTCTGTCTTTCTGTAAAGTTGGTATCCGATTACTCCATCCTGATGACGCTGATCTTACACTTAAAAAAACCAAAGGATCAGACCATCACACTGGTTTCTTCAGGACTGACCGATCAGACCTGCACGTCGCCTGCTTCCTGTCGAAAACACTCCGCTCACAGCTGACATGTGACGTTCACTGACCTCGCTGCACTGGACACACAAACAGCCGAGCTGCTGCTGCTGCTGAGGAACATCAGCACATCGTGTTTTCAGTCTGACTCAAACCCACACACACACACACACACACACACACACACCTGAAAATCATAGTTTCCCTGGAAACAGCCCAGTGGCTCTATTAAGGTGTAATGAGTGCACCTTTTCCCACCCACATGTAAGAAGGTCTCATGTTACCATGGCGCTGTCTGTCTGATGATTCTGATTGGCTGGGAGGACGAGAGCTTCTCAGGGTTGAGATGAAGAGATAATGAATGAGAAGAAAACAACAACTCGTGGAGGTTAACTTGGACAGAAGCTCCGAGAACAAAGAGAGGAACGTTTCTCTTCCACTGAGCGTCAGCGAGCAGGCTGCAGCCGAGAGAAAACAGGCTGCAAACAGGCGACAAGAGGAGCAACTCCAGTCTGATTTAAAACATAAAGACAACAAAATATCAGGTTTTCAACTCAGTTCATTAAAAATGAGTCTTTATACATGAAGTCTGCAAAGTTGGATGATTATCACACAAAACTGATCTATAAAATGATCCATTTTTAATCCTCTTTGAAACAATATCTGATTAATTAAGGCATAAATAGAGTTTTAACAGTGATGAGAACATCACAAACCAACAGTTTTATATGAATTTCACATTTTTCACTAACTTTTAGCAACATTTTGGCCCAAAGTTGCCCTATAAAGCTTCTGCAGTAAACCTTCTGACATGAATTTGCATCAGGACAATCTGTTGCTGTCATAATAAACTATCTTTAAATCGTATTTGGTCTCTTTTTTCATCTTAATTTCATCCTTGATAATAAAAGTTATCAGCGATAAAAAAATATCCAGCTCTATAATATTATTCTGTCAATGTGAGTGATGATTGAATGACTCCAGACAGAATCTGATTTATAACCTCTGATATCAATATTACATCACTGTTACAACATAATATTCTGCTGAGAATCAGCCATGAACGATCCTCTGTTACATAACGCTGATTTGTTCTGTATTACTGTGAATATTAAAGAAGTCCACAGCGCCTTTTTTTATATTTAATAGTTGTTTGATTCTCTGGAAAAAAAAATCTCAGAAAATTTTACATTTCTGCAGAAATTAGATTTGAAAACGTTGATGTAAAACCATTAAATACAAACAAATGAACAAAATATTTTTGTGCTGTTTGAGCTGATGAGAGAAATTGAAGGAGCAGAGCACTTTCAGCTTCATCAGCTCAGAACAAAGCTTTACAACACTGCCATCTGCTGGTCACAAGCTGCACTGCCACTGAAGAACAGGAGAGCACAAGTCACTGCTGACTGCTGTTAGTTCAGGAAATCTGAACCCATGAATCCCAAACTAATAACCTGCAAGAAACTCTGACTTGTACTCGAAACAGAGCTGCCTGACTCTTCGCACAGCTGATGAGGCTTTGGCAACAACATTTCTAACATCTAAAACTGAGGTTCGAGAGCAACAGGAACTCAGTTAAACTACAAGACGTTTTCCAGAAAGAAGCGAAGGTCAAACAAAACCTCAAACTGTGGGACTTTAATCCTGTTTGGAGGATTTAAAGTTTGATATTCAAACATGTAGAAATCAGATTCGCTCAGTTTCTCTCATGCAAAAGAGAAAACAGAGCCTGACCTCCGACTGAACATCAAATACTTTTGATAAATACTTTTAAAACCATCAAACTAACAAACTGCAGTGATATTTGAATTATCAGTCGCATGTTTGTCGCCAAACAGCTCAAATCTCAACAAGTTTCCGTCTCGACGTCGACGGATCATCGACACCAGAAAGTAAAATCTGCCATAAACAACAACAGGAGACGTCAGACAGTGAAGACCAGAGATGAGAAGTCAGGTTCGCTCATTAAATGTTTTTTCCTGGTTTTTAGAAATAAGACAGTGAAACAAAAAGCTCACATTTGACACTAACGGTCGACCTCGTGGTCTCTGGATTTCTTCCTCTGCTGGCCATGTCTTCACCTCCTTCTTCCTCCTCTTCTTCTCCTCTCTCCTTTCAGTGTTTTTCCTTCCTAAATACAAACTCTGACTCAAACTTTGACCTTTTTTCTCTCCTAAACTCTCCCCTTCATCCCTCTGTTCTCCTCCTCAGCCCTATAAAATCTGGTTCTTCGGTCTGAGCGGATCTGAATCCGTCTGAACCGTCAATCAGTACAGTTTTCCTGCCTCTTCCTGCCTGGGCGCGGCAGACGCCACTTCCTGAACACCACCGAGACACAACAACCCAGAGGAAGGCGGAGAAAGTGACCCACAGTGAACCAAAGTGCAGGACGATGGACTGAGACGATGGAATAATAAAAAAATACAAGAACAAGAAGAGAGAACAAGAAGTTTTCCTGAGTGTCTCACTAAGATGAATCTGAGCTTCACAGTTTATTCTTGATCTTCACTAAAAATCCACTTTTTCAGTGTCATCAGCAAAATCAGAGAGTTTGTAATGAGAAAATGTCAAACTGAACAGAAATCCTCACAGCTCCTGCAGCTCTGTGGAGATTTTTCAGCCTCTTTCAGCTCAAAATTGGGGCTTTCTTCAATATTTTCTGTTTTCTTAAACCTGCAAACAGCTGATGGTTTTAGGAGGCAACTTCCTCCACCAGCTCCTGAAACAACTGGCTCCTTAGCGGCTAAATGCTGCAGTACCTTCACCGGCCACCAGGGGGAGGTGGAGACAAAAAACTGAGCTAAAAGAGAGAATATTGGACTAATATTGATCAGATGACACAAACAGGACTCCATCGTGTCAGTCTGTGACGGCTGCAGCTGTTTGCTTACTTTTCTCAAGGTGCAAATATTTCCTGGGTTGTGGAATTATATCGCCCCCTACTGTGCAGTTTTAACATTGGATGACTGAATTCACCCACTGTGAATAAAACTCAACCCATTTGAAGATCCAAACCTCTGAGGAATCTTAATGTTGCTGCCATCAGCCTGCGGAGCAAAGCGAAAGTGAGACGAGTGTGTGTTTTCCCGTCACGCTCGATGGAGGGCGGCTCCATCAACGGCTCAAATTAACAGGAACAAACACGGATTTCAAGGCGGTTTCAATTTCCTGATACAGCTAATCACACACACACACAGCAGTATTAAATATTACCCATGAGCCCCCGCCTCCCTCAGCCCGTCAGCAGAGGAGAGAGCCATGAATTAGACATCGCAGCAGTGTGAAACTAGGCCACATTAACCAGAAACAGCATCACACACACCACTCACTGCTTCCTAACGTTTAACGGAGCACCAGAGGAAACACGTCGGTGCTGTTCAGCATCTCCCTTCAACAAAACCAGAGTTCACATTTGGTGTTTATTTTCACATTTAAGTCCTTCTGTCTGTTTTTGCCCTCTGAGGCCTGAAGGTTCGAGTCACAGCAGCTTTCAAAGCTGCAAAGTTATGATGAAAAAAATCAGGTCATTCAAATCAAATCCCTCACAGAGGCAAAGAGATGCGAGCAAATCATTTGGGTCAAATTCAACTCTGTTCTCTCAAACTGTGAACTTAATGTCTGCTTGCTGGCACACCTCCAGCTGGCTAGCATGTTAGCCGTTAGCTCGCCACAACCTGCATCACTTCTGCAGCCAAACACACCTCAGAAACACACTCTGATGTGGTCGACTGGAGAATCTGTCTGTAAAACACTTTTCTGTTTCCTGTCAACTGGAGAACAAGATGTTAAATCAAAAATCTCCAACACCTGTATTACCCATCACCACCCTGTCACACCTGTGTCGGCCACGCCCCCTGAGACTGTACAGGTGAACCTGTGACTTCCTCTGTGTTTTAACTCCAAACAGCCAGAACAAAACCAAAGGATGTGTGCGAGTTATTTTGGATTTTTACCCAACAATATTAAATTTGATAATTGATACAACATGTCATGTTTAAAGTAATTACTTCTGTGTAATAGATTACTGAGTGAACTCCTGTATTGTTTGAGTAAAGACCAGATTAAGAATTAATTGATGTAGTAAGTGGAAGTAACTTAATTAATATTAGTATGATTTGTGTGATTTGTAGTATTTTCTTTTGTATCTCTTTGTGTGGAGAAGTCGAATGTTCAGTCTGTTTGCTGATGAAATGAATCCAGACGAGTTTTTAAATTTATTCAGACTTTCTTAAAGCTCATTTATCGGCTCTTTTATGAAATGAGTGAGTTTTTAGCCTTTTTGACCTCATAGTTTGAACACAGCGGAACATTTAGCAGCTTAAGAGTCAGATATTTTTTCACAGGAGTTCATAAAAACTGTCTCACCTGAGTCACCTGATCCTCCACCTGTCTGTGTTTTCCCTTTAGGTTTGTTTACTTTTGTTGTTCACTTTGTCCCGACTGACCTGTCTGTCGTCTAAATGAAGTTTACTTTCCCTAAAGTCACGTTTAAGGTTCATAAATAACTAATGTGAATGTACCTGTGGTCCCAGAAACCTGGAACTCAGGTGTTGGAGGTGATCGAGTGACACACGACTTCAAACAGAGCTGGATGTTTCTGATCAGCAGGACCTGTTCCTCCCTGCAGGAACCCCTCTGGTCTTCAATGCTGCTAGTTTCTTCATGGTTCTCTTTGTTTATTTTATTCACACACACACACACACTGTTCTCCTCCCCCGGCACATCCTACCTGACTGATGCACACAAGCCTTCTGTGTTATCATGTAGCTCTTTTTGTCCGATAAATCACTTATCTGACCATAAAAACATCAGGATGAGTTCCTTTCAGTTCCTTCCAGTTTCAGGGTTCCTCGGTTCTGCATGTTGGTTCTCTGTTCACCTGTTAGAGCTCAATAACTGGGACACTTGAACGCAACAGAGCCACTGGTGTTTTCACTGCTGAATGGCCCCTTTAACTGCGTTTAGTTTATTATATTTACGCTTAACAAACATTAATATGTAAGCAGCCTGGTTATAATGCAGTCGGTTCCAATACTTTTGTTTGCTGAACTCGGTGGCTCAATCTGTAACGATGCAATACATTTTTAAAGTTCATCTCATGTTTAGGATCTAAAATCTTGATCTGCACAGCAGAAAAATATAAAGATGCAAAAAATATAAATACTAGCAAAGCAGTACTCTGCAGTGAAGTAATAATTAAATGTACTTCGTTACATTCCACTGCTGCCTTGCGATATTATTCAAAATGGGAAAAAAACAGTGCGTTCACCTGTGCAGGTGAGCCTGCAGGTGTTTCTCGTTGCGTTTTTCACGCTGCTGCTGTGCGCCAAAGTTGCGGCTTTGGCAAAAAGCGCAAACGTTGTGGATTCTCCGCAAACAAGATACCGTTACTTTTTGAAAATGTTTCACGATGTTTCGGACCAACTTCCGACATCCTGAAGGTTTTAAAGTCGACTTGAAAATAATCGACTAATCATCAAACAAAAGAAAGAGGGAAGGAAACTTACGAAGCATTCGTGCAGGAGCGAAGCTCCACCTGGAGCAGGTTACCTGCACAGGTGTGACAAGGTGAACCAAAGCTTCCGTTTAATTCAGGCGAGACTGCGCGTGACGAGCGTCAGGTTCCGGGTCTCAGGAACTGAAGCTGAACGGTACCGGATGCAGAACGAGTCGATCACATCCAGAGGAAGAGGCTGACGTGACGGGCGGCAACAGGTGGATCAACGACGCTGGGAAGGTGAGGGGGCCGTGACGTCACGGACGGAATGCGCTGCATGATTGGCTGAAACGTTTGTTCATACAGGCAACCGTTCCCATGGTAACGCAGCTATACGGCGATGTGGACATCACACATCTCCATCCAGGTTAAAAAAAAACACACACAGAGAGACGAGTTCATGTGTGAAACCGAGTCTTCATCCTCTGAAACATGAGAAGATGAGAACCACAGCCTGCTGGCTTCACATGATGATACATTCATTTCGCATCTAACACGAGGAAGTGTTTTTTTTTAGTTTTGGTTTTAATGTTTGATTGAAGGAAACAATTTTGTTAGCTAGTTTTTGATTCAAGAAGAGTTTGAGCGCTTAAATGAAGTTACACAGTTCATGAAGAGACAGAAAATGCAGGTAAAATCTGGTCTTGCAGATTATAAATATTATATTATTATATTTACATGGCTGATAGAGAAAAAGCAACAAACACTCTACTGAGATGAACGAAGCAGAAAAAAATCTTGAATGGCCAAATTTATTGCTCACAGAAAGTCAGAGGATGTTGTGAATCTTTTCAACTTCATGCAGATTCAGTTTCTTTAAGATATCACAGTTTGAGGAGAAAAGCTCTGCTTCATAAACTTGGTGGTGACAGACGACATTTTTAATAAACTGCAGGATGTGAAGTGAAAACGATGAAGGTGGGCGCTTTAATGTTGTTGTTCAGGAGGGAAACCTGTTGATTATCTGTCACCCAAACGCCTTTATGAAGATTTATTGACCTGACAGTAGACCTACTGTAGATCTACTTAATAATTAGAAGTTTAAAGAACCCAAATTTGATAAAATATGCTTTAGAGGAAGCAAAATCAAGCCAGGAAACTGATTATTTATGTATTTCATAGCCTCTCTATGGGCAAGAAGTGCTGAATATGCAAACAAAAATATGAGTTTGCAGATTAGAGTGTGTCAAGAGTCTGAAATACTCTTTTCTGAAAACTCTCCTTTAACTTTTTAAAGCATCCTGGTTTAACATCAGATTATAAAATCAACTCTTGATTTGAAGGACTGAAGAGCACACATTATAAACTTCCAAGTAAAGTCCCCGTTTTCAGGACTGACGGCAAGTTCCTGTTTTGTCTGTGATTCCAAAGAACTTCAAAGATTTCATCATAGTAACAGATAAAAAAGGATAAATCTGACTGCACAATGATGAAGGAAGAAAATATGAATCTCTCCTGTTTATTCCTTGGATGTCCCACAATTTAATGTCCCTTTTATGTTCCTCCCAACTCAGTCTCAGTTCTTTCAGGCCTTTGATTTTTTAGTTTCTGTTGCATCATAAAAGCAGTTTTCTACAATCGTTATGATCATGGACAGTAAATGTATTAGATTTGGAGGCTCTATGCTTCTTTTAAGAGTGTCTTTTATTTAAAATGACACTTGAACAGACAGTGGTGTTAATGTAAGTTATTGTAGAGCATCTACTGTCTTTTAAAAAACGCATTATTAATAAACGCATCATGAGACACCACAGGGTGTCTTTGAACTCATCATGGAGTGAACAAAGGCTCTCAGCAGGCCTGTGTGAGGATGAGCATGATCTGCAGAGAGAATTCAGGCATATCTCATATTTTGGCACAGGAGATGTAAAAATAGGTGTCCGTGAAGTGGCCATGATGAGGCAACTATCAGCTCTCCAGAGTGCCTCAGTTCTCTCTGAGCCCCCGCAGGAGCGCTGCAGGAAAATCAGACATATTTATGTGTTTGGAGGCTGATAAAGACCCTAAATCATCCATAATGTGGCCAAAATGCAATAAAACAGCAGTTATAGGTAAGAGGAGAATGAATTGGCCTACACATCCTGTCGCTCTGTCAGTCAAACCTCCGAATAAGAAACCGGAGGATCGCCTAGAAACAGCATCCATCACCGGCACCGACACGGGGAAAAAACCTCCTCAGAGGCGGTGAGACGGTGAGCAGACGGTCGTACTTACTGTCCGAGGCCATGGCTGCGGTCCTTTCCCTCAGACTGACGGCGGAACCGGGCGTTTGTTCGGCGGAGCAGAGGCAGCAGCGTCCCCGCCGCTCCTCATCCTCCAGACCCGCAAATCTGCAGCCACACAGCGGTGAGCGAAGACCACTTCACGTACTGTAGGGAACCTCTAAACTCAACGGGTTTGAGTTCATCTCGTTTTCTAATTTAGGTAATTTAAACCTTTAAATTATGACTTTTACCAGGTAAATTAGTCATACGTGGACTAGAAACTTATAATCATGCTCTAGAATTGATAATATTTCGGAAGCGATATGTTACCTCTCACATAACCCACGGTCCTTGAACTTATGTATCCCTGCAAAGCCGATGAGCAGGAAATAAGCTAATGCTAAATATTTAGTCTAGATTATGTTAAAAATTGAAATAAAACTTTTTTTATGCTGCTTGCTGGCATAGTTTTAACAATTTAAAATAGAAACAGATATATAAGATGGCAAAGAAAAAAGCTAAAACAAAATAAAACAGTTTAGTCCAGTTCAAACTAGCTAACTGGTGAATTAGCCTCATCTAGCTTTGGCTAATAAAGCTTTGTGTGTGCTACTTTCTGTCCTATGAACTTTAATTAAAATAAATCCGTTTTGATTGACTAAAACATTGTAAGTCATCATAAATAAGTGATAACTAAGTGAATATAATAATGGGTTTTATAGAATAAAGCATTTAAACTCAATATTTTCACACTAGCAACAAATTAGAGGCCAAGGAAATCTAGTATGAACTTTTTTAGAGAAGAAGTGCACATGATTTGCAAACACAAACTATGTTTCCTTCACAGTAAATATATACGAAGCAGGTTCAGAGTCCATTTTCAATAAGTGACGGCTGTCAGACTGTGAAGAGAAAAGCTGGTAATTTATTCAGCTTTGATGAATTTGCCAGTTTTTTTACATTTAAGAACAGAAGCAGAATCCAAACAATATTTTTTCTTTAACAGGCCGGTTTAGATTTTAGCCATTTTAAGACTCTACTCATCAATATGAAACATTTGAAATGTAAAAGCATTTAACATATCTATAAAACAGAACTGGTAGCAAAAACATTTGAGATTAAAAAAATAAAAGCTAACATTTTAAAACAAAAAGTAAAATCTACTGAACAGCAGCTCCGGTCAGGACGCAGGTTGACTCCTGATTTTTCCTCATCAACTGGTCTCTTTCCTGGAAATTCTTGTTTTTTCTGAGTGGAGGAAAAAGAAATCAGTGTAAAAAAATGGCAGATTGTGAGTTGGCAAGAAAAAGTCCATTTATTTTAAGTTTTATGATCAAAGAAGACGTGCGGCTGTTCAAGCCTGGAATAAAACATGAAATCTTTCTGATATACTGTGTAGCTGCTGGCTGGTTACCTTCAGGAACAAAGTTCAGCGCGGTGAGTCGGTTGATCTTGGTCGTCTCCGTGGCGTCTTTCCACATGTCACCTGACAGGAAGAAGTTTCACTTAGTGAAGATTTTTTCATGAAACGTTAAAACTAGAAGATCAAACCTCAGAGGCTGATGTCCCTCTGCCCGACTTATCCTCCTCTAAGAGAGGAAGAAGAGTCTCATACATTTTTTTTACTTCTGTTTTCTCACAGTTATAGTATTTATTCAATTTTTATCATAAATTTCAGTCTTTTCCGTTCAGTCACAGATGATCCATCGGTCTGTCAGGTAGAAACTATATTGTGATCATTATAATTACATCTTTTCTGTCACTAAATTATTTATACACAGTTTTATTACTCACATCATTACTCACATAATTTATTTAACCATTAGATATTAAAGGGAGGTTGAAAATGTGATTTACCTGAGATGTGTACGTTCTCTAAGGTTCTGACTTTAAGTGATGGTTTATATATTCTGCAGTACTCTGACGAGCTGGACGGTCCGGCCTCGTTACTCGTGAAGTCCATCTCCACCTGACGATGACGCCGTGACTTGGAGGCCTGAGAAAAGATTGAAAAGAACACATTTCACTTAACAAACAATTTACAGGAAAAGAAAAGGAGGGAATGTTCATTTGTAACATATTTAAAGAAAATATGAATAAAAATAAAGCAAATTCTCCAACGTGAAACACAAACCTCTGTTGCCTGTCCGTACGCTTTCGACTTGATGGAGGCGAGGAGGTCGGCTCTCTTGGTGCACTTAGGACACAAAACATGAAGACAATCAACATCTCTGGACACACTTACTACAACTTGAGCTAGTCTTTTTCTTTTTATCTCAAACCCTCATTGAGGGGAACGCCTTCATTTCCAGTTATCTTGAGAGTAAAGACAAAATTTTTATTCAGAAGGCTGTAGTTGTTTTTATTACAAACTGCAGTAAGGACTGTAGAAAAGGTAGAAATCAAAGGCCCTCATGTAATTCACCTCAGAGTGAGTGTTTAAAATCCTGCAGACACAAAGTGATGCTTTTAAGTCACAAGTTAAGTTTCATGTGGTGTAACTGACCTCCTGCTGAGATGACGTTCCCTCATTACTGTCCTCATCTTCAACAGCCCCGTCCTGAGAGAAAAGGCGCATCAACAGCAGCCAAAAGACCATTATTTTAAAAAAGAGAAAGAAAGAAAACATGGAAAAGCATTATTATCTTTTGCAGTTTCCAAACTACTAGAATAAACGTTTTGTTCCTGTGGCTTTTTGTCTCAGGAAACACAAAACATAACTGTATTTTACAAAAGACACACAGAAAAGTCTCACCCTCCTTTGCTGCCACTTGTAGAAATCCACAACAGTGTTGCGTAGCTTAGGGATCATGTCTTTACGGATCAAGTTCACGGATGTAACCTGTTCTTCTGAAGCTGAGGAGACGGAAGTCTTCAGCTTCTCGTAAAGCTCATGAATGTTGGACAATTCCTGCAAGAAGACAAAAAGCAAAACTTAACACTTCCACATAAATCTGCTGTTCCAGAGTCGGATTTGAGTCTCTGCTCACCTCCAGCAGCTCGATGTTGATCAGCTCCTGTGGACGAGACGCTCGCTCCAAGAACTTCTCATACGTCGCTGCCTTCTCCACCTTCCTCTTCTTGTTGAAGGTGAGCTAACAGAAGAGGAGAAAGAGTCAAGAAAGAGGAACAAAGAGGAGAGAAGGCAGTGTGGATGAGTGTTATATATTGAAAACGATGGTGCAAGGATCCTGAGACAAAGACTTCAGTTGTGAACAAACAAACACGGGAGCTCAGGAACTGTAGACTTCCATCTTGTTTTAAAACCTGAGATTTATCAGACTGTTGCACCGTCTTTTGTTCACTTAGTTTACTTATGTGAAGTTAATTGACAGAGTTCATCTACTCTTCGTGTGTTCTTGATGTTCCATATTGTAGCTGATTAAATAAAACCAAGGATTTTTCTTATTCATCTATTTAAAAAGTAAAATTTGAATGAAGGGTTAATCAAGGTTGTTCACCAAATAGGACACTTTTGTTCACTCCAGCATGAAGGTCTCTCAGCCTCTGAATCACCAAAGTACACTGACAATGTTCCTGTATTAAACAATAAGCAGCTTTGAAGTGAATAGCGAATGTGAATGTGTTAGTGTAAGGTAGGCAGCTCACTTGAATGGGCATGGCAGTGAAAAAGAAAGCCTTCTGAGACATCAGCTGACGCAGGATGTAAACAGCATCAAGGTGCTGAGCATCCACAGCGTCCTTCTCAAACTTCTTCACATCCTCCCAGTCCCTCAGTGACAGACGAATCTGCAGACAGAAACACAAAAAAGACCCAAATATTCACTTGGTATCAAACAGATCTTTACTTTAATGTCTGACTGACCCTTCAGAGACTGTGTACAAGTGTTGTGGTGCTGACCTGCTCTGGAGGCGACGCAGTCTGACAATGATACAAGCTGTGCAGCAGGTAAAGTCCTCCAACTCTGATCTGGAAGCTGAACGGAGGCAAGAAGAAGCTGTAAGCCGTGTCCAGGATCAGACGACTGAAGGCTCGCTGCTCGTGCTGCACAGCACCGCTGCAAAAACAACAAGCAAAACACTGAGTTCAGTACTGAAGGTTATTCTGCTGCTAAACTGGTGTTAAGGGTTGTTATTACAGTTAGGCCATATTTTTGCATTATTGGTTATGAATAAATAAATAATAAATGAGGAGCAATGAGTGAACTTTTCTGAGCTGCATAAACTGATTATTAGTTATTGTTCTATAACGATGCTATCTTTTTCAAATAAGTTCAACGAGGTTGTAATTACGAGAAACATTCAAGCAAAAATAACCTAATATCTTGTATATCTTGTAAGCCATAATTATGAGACATAAGTTCCACTAAATGATTTTATATAAAAATTAATGATACTACAACTGTCAATTATTGATATTTCACACTTAAACCTACTAAAAAATCTGCGAGAACTTCATTTCCTTCCATATTCTGGAGAAAATCTCGAAGCGGACCGACCCGGTCTTCTGGAAGCGGTTCAGCAGATCCTCACAGTCGGATTTCACCTGTTTCCGGTAAGAATTCATCTCCCGCCGCTTCTTCCGACCTCTGAACGTTAAAAACGGTTTATAATCAACATTTTTCTACCAGAAAACGAACCACAATCGTGTATTCCACAATGTAAACACAACTCTGCAACGACTGTCGGCAAATTATTACGTCATCAGTACTCGACGCACGCAAGCGCTGTTGATGCGTTCAGGTGTATAGATATATTTAAGAGATATAAAACTATAGAAAAGGGATGCGTTAATATGATGTAATCATTATCAATCAAACTAATAAAAGCCATAATTAATAATAAACAGTCATTATGGAATGCTATTGTGTTTATTATAGATGTTTATAAACTTTTTTTTTTTCATATTAACGTCAACAATGATCGAGTTCCCTGTAAGTACGTGAATGCACCACCCGGATATGGGTGCCTTACGTCCTGCGGAAGTAAACAATCCCCAGCTGACGTGGAGCAGCAGACTCACCTCCGACAGGACGGACAGGAACAACTGGAACTGGTCTCACTGCTTCGGGGACACATTTATTCGCTTCAGTCGGTGTTTTGTGTTAAAATTTAATAAATGGACTCTGTTGGCTTCATCTAAACTCTCGGGATAATTAACGGCTCTCGTTAAACTCTTCACTCCTCAGTAAAATGGCGGCAGCGGAGGAGGCCAGCAGACCGTTCGCCGGGCTGTCAGACGTCTCCATCTCGGAGGACATCCCGGTGGAGGGAGACATCTCCGTGCCCATCGGCTCCTCCAGGCGTGAAGACGAGTTCTCCACGCTGGACGAGCCGGTGAAGGAGACCATCCTGCGGGACCTGCGGGCGGTGGGGAACAAGTTCATCCACGTCTTGTACCCGAAGCGCAGCTCGGCTCTGCTGCGGGACTGGGACCTGTGGGGCCCGCTGCTGCTGTGCGTGACGCTGGCTCTGCTGCTGCAGGGCGGCGCGGCGGACAGCGACGAACAGGGGGGGCCGCAGTTTGCAGAGGTACGGACTTTTATCTCTTCTAGGACTGAGGAAAGATTACTGACTGTAAAATGAAGACAGAAGGTCTCAGACCCACCAGGGTTCCCAGAAGACCCGAATCCTCATGCAGTGTTCTTTGTGTTTGTTGGCTTATTTAATATATTCTGATTAAAAGAAAAATTCATCAGGGAATTTCCATCACAAATATCAAGGGATGTATGTTCTGTTTGATGTTGCATCTAATTCAATTGATTGTTTTTCAAATGATTTCATAATAAATTATTTGGCCTGAAACTGTCAGATCGCAGTGAAAATGAAAGTCTGTCTAAAGCTGAAGCTAAAGTTTTCAGATTTCCAGAAAGATTTCAAACTTACTGTTGGAGAAGATAAAAAACAAGCTCATCCTCACAATCAGGAATCAGGACCTAAAGAAATATCCGCATGTTTTCTTTAAAAACAAACTCGAATGATTAATCAAATATCCAAATTATTGCCTGTTGTAGTTGATGGATTTTAAAGTCAGTTGACTGACTCGTCGTCGTACCTCTTGAGCAGCTTTAGGACTTTTTCTTGTGGCTCAGTCTTGAATCTGTGTTAAAATCCAGCCTTAAGACTTCAGCTTATTTCTATAGTTGCTTTAACGGTTATATGTTGTTTATATAATTCAACACGTCTCTCTTCTAACTCCTCACTAAAATGTTTTTCTCCATCCAGGTTTTCGTCATCGTCTGGTTCGGCTCCATCATCATCACCCTCAACTCCAAGCTGCTGGGCGGCACCATCTCCTTCTTCCAGAGCCTGTGTGTGTTGGGATACTGCATCATGCCCCTGACGGTGGCCATGGCCGTGTGCCGGATCGTCCTGGTCGGCGGCTCGGGGGTGGTCAGCTTCGCCGTGCGGCTGGCCGTGGTGACGCTGTCCTTCGGCTGGTCCACCTTCGCCTCCACGGCTTTCCTCGCCGACAGCCAGCCGCCCAACCGCAAGGCGCTGGTGGTGTACCCGGTGTTCCTCTTCTACTTTGTGATCGGGTGGATAATCCTGACGTTCACGCCGACGGAGTAGAAAGGCCGGACAGGGAATGGATCAGAGCTGGACTGACAAAGATGAGGGAGGTTTCTGTGGAGTGAAAGAACTCAAGCAAACACCAGTATCTGCCTTTGAACGAAGATGAATGACTACTGAACCGTCTGTGGGCGTTTCTGGGCTTCTGATACAATATTTAGACTCGTGAAACACCAAAATTGTTCCAACAAACTCTTTCAGGTGCAGCAACGGCTCCTCTCAGATCAGAGAGGTCCAGCTGATGCTGTGCTGCAGATGAAAAGTTGAAAAGCTGATGAATAAGTTCATATTTTTCCAGGTTGTGGCCCAGATGTGTAAAAATGGAGCATGGATGTGGAAAACCTCTTTGAATGTTTGAACCGACAGGGCTACCACATTTTATTTCTCTCCTCTGATCTCTCGGTGTGTTTGAAGCCTGTTTCTGTTCTTGAAGACTGTCACTGACCTGACAGCTTTTGTTTTCACTCGACATTCTTCATGTTTAGACGTTTAGCAGAAGCTTTTATGCAGCTCGATCACGGTCGACTGTCCAGCTGTTGTAGATTTTGTCTCTACTCGTCCCTTTGAAAGATGTTTCTTTGAGTGTTTGGGGGATGTGTTTAGTTGTGTTTTGTTTTTAGAGATGACCGTGGTGTGATGACAGGAAATGAGACAGGAGGGAATTCCATGTGACAAAGATCTGTGCTCAGGTCCTGAAACCTGTAGATACAACATGTTGGTCTGACAGTGGACGCCGTCAGCAAGGGAGCTCTTAAGCTCAGCACAAAGACTGGAGCTAGCTAACGAAACTAAAACCCATCGATCAGAACGTCTCATGTTAACTGAATAATTCATGTGATAATTCTTCTTTCATTTAATGAGGATTAAACATCAGAATTGACCAAATTTAGACGTGAAAGTGGAATCAGTCTTCTCTTTAAATTCTTGGCAAAAGAGCCAAAAACTGTAAGTATGTATGAAAAAACAGACTCGCTAATAAAAAGGCAAACTGCTTTAGTTAATCAAAGTCCATCAAAGTTGGTTTGGTTCTGAAGTTTTTTTAAAAACAGCTTAAAGAGGTAAACAACAGAGTTGTAATTTGCAAAACAAATTACACAGTTTCAGAGACAATGGAAAAACTACAGCTCATAAGATTTTTTTATGTTTCAAAAAACTGAGATTGTGTCATTAAAAAAAAGCTAATTATCGATTTTCAAAATGTCGTACTACTAGCTCCTATGTGACATTTTCACACATGCAGAAAGTCATGTCACGTGGATGTTGGGACTTTTAATTGGATTTAAATGTTAGTTTAGCGACACTTTTTCTCCAGAAACAAAACAGCACTGAGTGACGACGTCAGAGTTTAGCACAAAGCTTCACAGTGAAAACTTCTGAAACCTCGTTAACCTCAATAAATGATGTTACCTTCATCATTTAAATCAAATGATGATGCCTGATCATCAGGAATTATTCAATTATTATTATTAGCAACAATTTCCTCTAACGAAGCTCTTGACTTGCGTTCAGTCGCAGCTTTGACTCTGTGTTTGTTCGAGGTCGGCTTTGTGTTTCAGGCTGTTGCATTCAGTGATATGAGGGAGGAAACCAGAGTCTCTTAGCTTCAGAATCCACAACAACAAGCAGTGAACAGGTTAGAGCTTTCTCGTAGAAGAGAGACATGAGGAGTTATGATTACAGGATGTAGACGATCCGACAGTTTGTTTCTTTTTCTGGAAGAAAAATCTTGTAAAAAAGCAAATAGGTGAGGTTGTTTGGCTCCATTTTCATGACTGACTGACTGACTGACTGACTGACTGCAGCAACAGCAGCAAAGTTTCAGACTCCTGAAACAGCAGCAAAGTTTCAGCCTCCTGAAACAGCAGCAAAGTTTCAGACTCCTGAAACAGCAGCAAAGTTTCAGCCTCCTGAAACAGCAGCAGGAAAAAAAGGAGGGATTTCTGTTGGAACATGGAAGAGAAAAGTGATGTGTGTTTGTGGGCTCATGATGCCTTTTGTCTGTCTCGATGTTCCCTCTTTCTTTGACTGTTTACATGATGACATGTTACCCTGTACCAAGTGAGGTGAAGTGAGGCTTTCTGGGAAATGTAAGAAATCAGTAACTGCTGTAGAAACGAGTGCAGCAGGTTAAAGGTTCAAAAAAAAAAAATCAAGTAAAATCGTAAACCTTCATTATAGAAACGTCACCTGGAGCGATGGAACACAAACTGATGATCATTTAGTTCATAAGTTTCAATGTGATGTGAATTCGTTCCAGGTGACGTTTGAATTTCTGACTCTGCTTCCTGTTCAGGATGATCTTTCACCTCCTACTAACCTGTCTGTTGACCTTTGACCCCTGTCCTGTAGACAGATAACCTGTTCTTTATGTTTCCCAAATCACTGGGGCTACTTTTGATGATTTCTGTTAATTTATGTTTTCATTTACATGAACAAATGAAAAATATTAAAATATATTTCATCATTGGTGATGAATGTTTATTTTTCAGTCTACAGACTCGGCTAACTTTTAAACTCACCTTAGTCATTTTATTTGTATTTTGTTTTGTTTTAAATGCAATCCCATTTCTTATTAACATATTAAATACACTCTGAAGACTAATCCAGTAACACAGAATGCACAGTTCACTACTACACTATGCCTTGTTCTGATTTGGATGCCTCGAGCATTTTGCTTGCTCAAAAGATACATATTTACATGTCTGGTCTGGAAAAGCCTCAGGATCCTCCAGGAGGAGCTGGAAAACACTGCTGAGGAGAGGGATGTCTGGGATGCCATGAAAAAGAAGAGAAAATGGATGGATAATCATTTTTTAGAAATTTGATTAGGAAGTCAGAGGTGAAATCAATAACGCATGAAGCAGTGATGACACCTTTGTGAAAGATATGACATAATTCAAAAGTATATAGGAGTTAGAAATAATTGAGGTAAATGTAGGAGAGAAGGTGTTATTCTTCTTACAGATTAAAGTTGTGACATACAGGACTCAGCTACTTTATACACCAGGATGGCAAAAGTGCAAATAAACTGCTGAACATTTGCTGATAGGTTCTGGTTTAATGTAGAAAGAGAAAGATGGAAGTGCAGAGAGTAAATATGGGAAGAAAGAAGAGCTTTAAAGGTCTTTTACAAAAAGGACACAAAAGGTGAAGAAAGATGGATTTAAACATTTTAAATAAAATATGTTTGTTATCCAAAAAACACAACAAAACTCCCAGGAAATCCAGGATGTTATGTGTCCGATACGGTAGGCGGCGGCATACGCCTGTAACATGGTTTGTTGCCCACCAGTAAAACCAAAGAAGAAGAAGAAAGCGGCTGCAAATGAGTTAGCAATGTTCGCAGTTCATGTTAATATTAATAACAGCGCCGCGTAAATGCCGCTGGCAGTTTTTACACTTTAATAACACACATTAAAAGTGTCTGTAGCTTTAGTCTGAATGAGCAAATGACGAGTTAATGAAGCCGCTTTCTGCTCCCCTGAAGCGGCGCGGACGTTAGCCGTTAGCCGCGGATGTTTACTTCGCTGATGGCGGAGTTGACGCGGCTTCCTCCTGAAGTTTGGGTTTACGTGTTCAGCTACCTGAGCACGGAGGACAGACACACGGTCCGCACCTGCTGCAGGTACCTGAAGAAGCTCATCGACCACCCGTCCCTGTGGAGGGCCGACACGGTGGTGCTGTCCGACCTCCGCCGCTACACCTACGGCTTCTGGGACACCCTGCGCCACCGCAAGCTCACCCGGGTGGCGGTGCGACACCTGCGGCGCAAAGAGTGGCGGCGGCTCGTCAAGTTCCTGCCGTCTCTCACCGCCATCGTGTTCGTGGACGGAGGGCGCCTGTACAAGGAGAAGTACCTGGACAACCTGTCGCGGTTCCCCGACTTGCGGGACTTGGGCGTGCGGAACGCCACGTGGGACGAGCCGATGCTCGGGCGCAGCCTGAGCGAGCAGCTGCAGGAGCGGCTGACGCACCTGAGCGTGTGCAACGTGCGGCTCACCTGCACGGTGGAGTTCATCAACACCGTGTCGCACCTGGTCAACCTGCGGTACCTGCTCTTTCATCAGCAGGGGGAGGGCTACGGGCTGGACACGGTGAGGCCGGTGCCCCGCAGCGTCTTCCACAACCTGCTGCTGAACCTGAAGAAACTCAAACACCTGTCCTGGGGGATGCGGGGGGAGCCGCCGGAACCGCTGCCCGATGACTACCTGAGCCCCCCAGACCCGGAGCAGCCAGGTAACCTGCAGCGGGTCACCTGTCTGACGTCATGTTTACCTGAAGCTCTGCATGTTTGATACAAATCACATTTACTTTTATTTAATATTTAACTTTTAGCTTTTAACAAATATTTTTATCACTGATGATTAGAATTAATGATTAAGAATCAGGCTTACTTCAGATAATCCATCATCTTGTTCATCAGTCCCTTTAATAACGACAGAAAGGTTGGATTACTTATTTTTATTTCGCCTCAGTGTGGTTAAGTTTCTTGATTTATCTCCTTCAGGTCATTTCCATCCTGTTATTTCATCTACAGCCACTTTTTCAGCTCAATTTTCTCATAAAAAGTGAATCATCATCTTTAAGCATCCCTGTAATTTGTTAACAAGTTTTGACTAGTGCTTATTTTTATGTTTTATAAAAAAATTACATTTGTTTTATTGATCATTTCAAAGCCACAAAGAAGAACAGTTATTGGTCAGCAAGGTGAGATTAAATAACATCTCCAAATTTGGTTAATTATCATGAAAATGTTGCTTTTAGGTGTAATATTTTATTCTTAACTACAACTTTATTAAACACTAAAGATCTGAAGAGACAGAGCGAGAATAAAACTGCAGGAAATTCATTTCTCTCATAATCAAACAGCATCATTATCAGTAATCGGTGAAAAGACATAAAATGTCAGAAACAAACTCTCCTCTCCGGTTCTGCAGGAGCGTCCCGGTACGGCGGCCCGGCACTGACCAGTCTGGAGCTGGTGGATTACCCAGAAACCATCCTGCCGGAGAACGCGCTGAGGAGCCTGACCTCGCTCAGGTCTCTGACTGTCCGTTACAGGTACATCAGGGACGGCATCGAGTGTCGCCTCCCGTCCTGGCTGAGTCCGCTGCAGCAGCTGGAGACGCTCAGCATCATCGGTGAGATCATCACACCTTCAGATGTTCTTCTGGTTTTGTGAGAACGGAAGTTTAGTTTAATCTCGATGCTCTCAGGTGGAAATTCTCTGGCCACCTACACGACCACCATCCCGTCCAGCGTGACCAGGCTGACGCTGCGTGTTGCCATAACTCTCAAAGACATGGACTCCATCGCGCCAAAGGTCCCAACACTGGAGCACCTGGACATCGAGCAGAACCGGTCCAGCGGCAGCCTCTGCAGACGGATCCCCATGTTGTTCCCTCGGCTCAGGACGCTGCGGATACGGTGAGCCAGAGGGGGAGGATTCAAGGTTACAGAGGCAGGAATCAAACCAACAAACAGTCTCACTTCTGTCCTAAATTCTCCGCATTGAACCATCGTTGGCTGACATCAGTGTGACTGTGACACAGACGCAGTCAGCAGACAGTCTGAACACTGAAGCATCTCCAGCTTCGCTTCACTCAGTTACTTCATCACAAAATTACTGTAAAAAGTTACATTAAGTCTTTATAAGTTTTCCACATTTAGTCACTGCTGACCTTTACTGACATCCAGTGGATTTTAAGGTGTATTGCATTTATCCTGCCGAGGTGTTGGGAAAGTAAAAATCTGATTTGTGCTGCGCTGTGATTGGTTCTTACTTGCTAAAGCTTCATCCTTCCAGCAGATTTCTACGGAAGCCCTAAGCGGACATGATTTTTTTTTTTTTTTACAAGCTGTTTTCTCGAGATAA
>JAPZDY010000007.1:1593326-1607988 GCA_029783645.1 Ctenochaetus hawaiiensis | reverse complement strand
GAAAACACTCTGAAGGAGCTCAAACATGAACTACAGCAGCTGTTTGCGCCGTCGTCCCTGCTACACCTGTGTTGTGATGACCTCACCCTCACCTGTCAGGTATCTGCGGCGATCTCGGCTCCTCAGGAGGTAAATCTGATCCTGGATCAGTTTCAGGTTGCTTCCTCTTCCTGCTGCTGCACTGCGGGCAGCTGTGGATCCACTGCACCACATCTGGTCTCATGGTTTTCCAGAAGAACCTGTCAGACATCACGAGCTGGTTATTGATACGATATGAACGATTTCAAAGATAAAACCTGCAGCGACTCCAACATGAAGACTTCAACATTAAACTGACTTCTTGCTCTTCTACTTGTTTTTATCGGTCACTTTAAATGAGAGTCATGGTGCGTTTTGGTGTCTCGGCTGCCGTCGTCACCTTTCGTTCAGCAGCCTGAGACACTTGGTGACGTTCAGGTGATTCAGCTCATTGTGAAAATCCACCAGAGCAGCTTCCACCTGCCGTCTGCTCCTCAAAACCAAACGGACCCGATCTCCTCTCACCATGTGGAGCTTCTCGTCTGAGATACAAGTAATGACAAATCCACACATGAAAAAAGTAAATCAGACCTGAGGAGATAAACTACATTCAAGAAGACAGACAAGGATTCGTACATTCAGGTTCCTACAAACCTTTGATGGTGAAGTTCTTGCAGAACCTCCTGAAGGTGTTCTTCTCGACGTAGCTCAGTCCGGGAGGATACGTCCGTCTGCTCAGGTAGAGCTCCACAGCGTCGAACTTGGCAAAATAGGCCTGTAAAACGAGCGTCGTTCACATCATCAGGAGAGAAAATCCCATCAGCATTTCGCTGAAAACTCACAGCGGACATGAATCGTGTCTGAACGAACCTCCGCCGTCACAACCGGCTGAGCCAAACCTCCGGATGGAGCCTGTGAAGGAGAGACACGACTCAAACTTCTGCTTTAAAACAGCACAGACCGTGTTTGTTCTTCTAGCTGCAGACTGCATGCGTCTCTTCATCGTTCCTCACCGCTGAGACGCTGTGGACCAGCAGCGTCGGCACGGCGTCCGGACGCACGCCGACCTTCTCCCCGCCGCGGTCGAAGCAGTCCTCGGTGAAATGAGCCGAACAGACGGACGACCAGAGACGAGGATGCCAGTGTGGACGACCGGCGGCCTTCAGCCAGCGAGCCAGCAGGGCCGAGTCGTGCAGGGGAAACCTGAGGGTCAGAACGAAGAACCGACACCGTGATGGAGTCAGGTTACAGGTAAATATGAACAACAGGTGCTGCTGTGACGTTGGTTACTCTGTTAAAAACCAAATATTTGATCTTCTGTTGACTGATTCAAATAAGAAACCTGTTTTTTCTCAACTGAACTTTAACGGTTAAACAAAAGAAAAGAAACTGTGCTGAGACTGTCGGTCAGTTCGGTGACTTTTTGACCTGAATGGTTGTTTGTCACGTTCAGTTCCTCCTTTAAAGTATCGAAATCAGACACTTTATTGACCCAAATGACAAACTTCAGTAATAAAAACTGATTTATAATAATATTAGCTGGTTGCATCCGTCCCTCATCTCACAGTAAACCACTGAACTCTGCAGAAACGAGCTCATACTTGTGGAAGGTGATGCCCAGGCCTCTCTCCACCGGCCCGCAGCAGTTGGTGCAGTTGGAGACGCTGCAGCGGAGCCACCTCCTCTTGGTTCTGTTGAGGCAGGTGCTGCAGCTGGAGATCCAGTGGGCCAGGTCCCGGGTCAGACTGGACCAGTAGAAGTGCTTCGTGATCTCCCGCTGGCAGATTCCCTGACCGTAGTGACCCTGGTTGTCGTGAAACTGCTTCAGGATGGAGTTCACCTGGGGTCAGGTAGCAAGGTTACTTCACTTGTCACGGGACAAAGGATGTTCCTGAGCTGTGTGGATTTTTCTTTTTTTAAATTAATACAAATACAACTTCAGTTCAAAGCACTTTAGTGAGATTCAAGCACCATATTAAAATTCAAGAATTTTCAAGGCCCTCCAGTCTGTTTAAACCCGTAACTTTTAAAATAAGATGCATCTTCTACAGAAAGAAAACTACAGATGATGGTTTGTTGCTCTACATTCACTAAAAGCTCCGACTCAAAGGCAGTTTGATGCTTCTGTTTGACGGGAACGTTTCTGGCCTCAGGCTGCTTTTCTTCACACCAACAAACTCTGACGTCCTGCAGCTTCACCTCACATGATCAGTCTCAGCTTCATAATCACATTCTCAGTGGATCAAACGAACCTCCTCTCTGCTGCGCGGCACTCTGAGAGGAGGAGAGACCCGAGAATACATCAGCACTCCATCTGAAACACAACAGAGATGTTTCCTCAGCTTAATGACTTCATGTCGCCTGGTTAAAGCTCCAGTGTTCAGGATTTAGTGGCATCCAGCTGTGAAGCTGCAGATGTTAGCGTGGAGAAGAACCTACGTTGACTGCAAAACATGAAAAACACACCAGGCCTTTTTTGCAGCCAGTGTTTGGTTTGTTTGAATCTTATTTTCAGGTGATGAAACACCATGAAAACATGTTGATGAACGTGTTTTCTCATTGAACACAACAGATGCCCCTGAATCTTTCACACTGATCTGAATCTGAGAATCAAAGAAGGAGAATAAAGTGAGAGATGCTGCTTTGCACTCACCTTTCAGGCAGAAGCGCTTGGCCGTCCTTTTGAAAGAAGACCTGCTGTGTTTGCTCCACATCGGTAAAACTCTGTGGCTCAGAAACCTGCAGCGACAAAAGACTAAATATTTTTTTAAGAAAGTAACTCGTAACATGTGACTGAAGTGGTCAGGTGATCGTTCATACCTGGCGATCTGGTTGTAAACCTCGAAGCTCGGCTCGAAGGTGCTCTTCCTCCTCTTGAACGCCTTCTTTATCAGAGCCGCCGTGGAGTCCGGATCAGGAGCTGGGAGGCAGTACTGGTGTTCCTGCAGCTCCACGGGAGTTTCAGAGGGATGGAAGGGCAGTTCTGAGGTTTCTGCAGCAGCGGCAGCAGCAGACAGGAAGTCCTCCAGGCTGTTCGACTGGAGGAAGTCGTCGTCTGAAGGGAGAGGAACCTGGAAACAGAGCAGGATCACCTGATCAGGTAACAGCAGGTGACTCAGGACAGGAAGAGCAGATCAGAGTCCAGTGTTGCAGTGAAGGGATAAAACGTCCTAACTGACCCTGGTGATGCCTTATGGGAATGATAGATTATTTTAATTTTGCCAATCTAATGTGGAACAAATGGAAAAACAAACTACACTTTAAGAGATGCAGGTCTTTTTCTAAAGAGGCCAGCAGGTGGCGTTTCTGATTACAAATCCTCCCTTTAATTACTTTTGTGCACTGAATTCATTCGTCTCATTTCCTGAATTTAGACATTTTTGCTGAACTTCACAAAAAAAGGAATGAAAAATGAAGTAAACTAGGATTGTGCTCTGATATTGACATGAAAGATCAAATTAAAGGTAGAAGTACATGTATTTTTGTGTATCTCCGTCATGAAACGATCAGATTTCTGACCGTCGCTGACCTCCACCTGTCATTCTAAAAAGAGGCGGGTTCAGATTAACAGTGCAGAGACCGTCGCTTTGTGCCTGTTTGTGGTCTGCGTGGCGTCACCTCGTCCTCCTGCGCTGTCACAGGGACGATGGTGGGCGTGGCTTCTGCTGAAAGAGTCAGCTGACCCTCCTCGTTGGCCGTGAAGCAGGACGGCTCGAAGTGTCTCGAGCAGAGGTGGGAGGTCACGCGCAGCGAGCCTTCGTCCCTCTGAGCCACCGCCAGCCACGTCCGCCGCCGCGCCGCCTCCTTCGGAAACCTGCAGGAGAGACAAAGAGAGCCTGAGACCAGCTGAGCAAAAGGAAACTACAACTGCAGAAAGTTTCCAATAAACATCCTATTTTATTCTCTTTTAATATGAATCATCTTCTTTTTTATGCAGACGATGGTCTGCTGATTTTTCTGGTGCTAACTGGGAGCTAATTTAAAGCTAAAACTGAAGAAACAACTGCAGTTTAGACAAAAGGAAACTGAACAAAGTCTCATTACACCACAAGACCAACTGCAGCATCCTCTTTTTTTTTTCTCAAACGAACTGGTAAAGTGGTGTTTGACCTGTGGAAGCTGAGCTCGGGGTTGGCGAAGCTCGAGGCGTCGCAGCCGTAGGCCAGGCAGGACTGGATGGGGGGGTTGGGGGGGTTTGTGGGTCTTTGGCCCTGACAAACAGCACAAGCTTTGATCCAGGTCTTCACCGCCTCCGTCACTCCGACCCAGTAATACATCAACTGGAGGAGGAGGAGGAGGAGGAGGAGGGAGAAGGTTTCATAACAGAGTTTAGATCTTTTAAAAATTCTCCTGATGACGTTCCAACATTTCATCCAAACTCACCATGATCTCCTTCACCGCTCGGCCCTGGCCAGCATGGTTGTTGTTGTCATGGTAACGGGTCAGGATCTCTCTCACTTCCTTGTCGCTCCTGACGACGCGGAGGAGGCGGCCTCGATACCTGCGCCACAGACAGCCATCTGCAGGAGGGAGGGGGGAACTACAGTCAACACAGTCAGTTACAGAGAAACCAAAACCTGATTTATGAACTGTGTGTGTGTGTGTGTGTCAGCTGTTCTTTATGACACACTCGCCGGCAGCACCAGAAACTACGTTGTCAGACTCGGGCAGGTCTGAGGTTGGTGTCAGAGTGTGTTGTTGTCACTCTTCATAAGAATGAAAAACGAGATGGAAAACTTTTTGATTGAAATAAAAAACAAACATGAAGTTTTATTTAAAAACAGGATTTCTAAAAGTTTAAATATTCTATTTTAAACAAACTAACAAACTTTAACTAAGACCTCTGAGTACTTGAACAGAAGTAATGTCCATGTTACTGTTTATCTGCAGTTTTGGCCCAATCCTGGATTAGCATATTATAAATTTTAGTATATTCTCTACTGAAGGAGCACTGCAGTCCTTTTTAAAACTGTTTTCATTGAGAACAGTGGAGGGAAAATGACCTGTGTGAGGGTTCAGGCTCTAACTGTTCTGTGCTGAAAGAATAAATGTTTCCTGGTGTGCTTTGAAGTGTGTCGCCTGCCTGTGTGGCTCTAAAATACCTTTATACAGGAAGTGTTTGCCGGCAGCTCTGGTTACTTTCTTTGAACTCTTGGATGTGTTTGCAGGAAACGTTCCCGACCGAACAAAAAGCTCCACCTTGTCCAGAAATTCAAAAGAAGGCATCTGTGATTGGAGACAAAGACAGAGAGGAGATGCCAAGAGCTTTAACTGATTAACCCATGCAGCCACCAATTAATCGATATGTGATTGATTTGATATTTTAGAGGGGCAAGTTTGTCATTGCTGCAACTCGTATGAATTTTTTCTAACCTTTCTATAGTTTGTATTAAAAATATTTGGGTATTTTTAACTAGTTTTGACTGTTTAAACAAATATTTAAAGCTAAATAAATAAATTTATAAATAACATCTGAGGACTTTCTGAATTTTAAATGTATTTTTTTCTAGTTTTTGGGTGGTTATCATGGCAATTAAGCATCTAAGTGCATCAGATCGAGCATTAGAAACGTGATGGATATTTATTTATTATCACTGACAATTTATAACAAATATTTAAAGCTAGCTGAATTAAATCATGGCAAAATGAGATGAGAAATGTATCAGTGAAACAGCTGAAGTTTCCCAGCTGTCAAACTGTTTCCTACCGTGGGACATCTCCTGTCCGGGAAACACAAATCTCCGTTACACCGTCATCAACTTTCAGCAAAAAGTCAAGTTTCCGTGCGTTAATTGTTAAACTAAACGATCCAAAATATAACTAATGTTATTTTCCTTCATTTTGCTGCAGATGTAAATCCTTTAAAGTGATATATTTCAGCTCGAAATGTGGTTAAATGTAACGTTTGGTGCTGTGCAGATTTAAGCTAGCAGCAACAACCTTATGACTTCCGCTATGCGAATTTTCAAAACAAAGGCTTAAATTCAGTTTTACCAGCCACTGTTAAAAATACTAATATCCATTAGCAGATAAAGATTTTGAACTTTGCACAATAAATTTGCCTCTGTGGTTTATTTTTAACCAGAATTTCAAGATTTTTTTTTTTTAAGATTTAAATCTTCAAAATTTCAATTTCTGAGAAGATTTGACACCAAGTTAAATTATGATTACAAAGAAGGAGCATGAATGTTATCACAGATATATCTTAGATTAAGTCTATAAACTTCATCATATTACAGGATGACATGAAAAGCCAATTGTGTACAAAATCATTTCATGCATTCCCTTTTAATGTGCTTTTATTTTGGAGGAAATATCATATGACCGGAGAACTGATCGCTGACTGAGGAACATTTTTGACGCAGGTTTTAAAAATTCTTGTAACCCAAGCCTACTGAGTTCTGTATGTTTCCGTTTCATAAAACACAGCTTAGCTCCCCCTAACGGCCCGGAGGAGACAGGATGTTGTAAATTATCTGTAGAGTGAGGATAAAATAATAAAAACAGTAAATTATTCCTTACTTATATGTGTTTAATTCATGTATACTTCTACTTTAGTGTAAATTCTTTATAGGAGTTATTCAAGTTATATTTAGGTTTTAATTCATATTACAAAATATCACGGTGTTGCAGGATGAAATGTCTCCAGGACTGTAATGATAAACTGTGAATATATTACATAAATACACTAAAAGGCCAGGAGGATGTGAGGATGTAAAGATTACAATAAGATCTGATAAACCGTGTGATTTTCAAGTGACTGCTGTTTTTCTGGTTTTGAAATACTCACTCACCTCTGTGGTAGAGTTCATAAAATTACATGTTACAAATCTGTGTTATTTTGTTTATTTTTTACAAATGCAAAAATCAGAAATCAGAATATTAGTCTTAAAAACTGCCAGTGACTAGAACCTTATTGGTAGATATTTAAACATCAATCAAGCAACAACTTGGACTTCCTCGATGGCTGGAGCAAAGCCTCGTTCCTCTTCTCTCCCTGTGGTTCAGAACTCCATCAGGTGTGTGTAGGGTCCGTTTGTGTCGAGCTTCAGCACTTGTCTGTTTCCATACGTCCCATGTTTCACAGTGACTTCAGCTCCGGGTTCAGCTGAAGCCGTGGCAGCCGTCAGTTCCTTCTCACACAGAGAGACAAAGGCGCTGTAGAGCTTCAGTCCGTCCTCTTTGCCGATGTTGTTGTGGTACTGCATGGCTCTGCCTTTGGACCTCCCGCCCAGTGTGGCCTGAGGGACGATCAGCAGGCTGCCGGGGAGCTCCAGCACAGACTTCAGCTTCCCCGAGTCGGACTCACACAGCCGCAGGTTCAACAGTGTGGACACTGAAGGAGGAGGAGGAGGAGGAGGACACAGCGTGAACATCTCACAGCAAAGAGTCAAAACGTTTAGATCTAAAGGTCACTGACCCATCTTTGGCAGGATGTCTTCTGTGGCTCCTTTAAAGAAACAGATGTAAATCACCATTCCTCTGTCAATCTGAGAGGAAAAAAATAAACAAAAGACAGATTTTAGCAAAATTTTGGTACAGTTCTGTGTTTTAATAAATGTTTTGGAATTTGACCCTTTTTCTTCTACAAAGAAAACTGCAATAGTTTGCCTTCTTGCTCCTTAATTTCTGTGACTAATACCTATTCAATTAAACTAATTAATTAAAATTTGCATCATGTGCATTATTTTGCTCCCTTTCTATATTATTCTTTAACTTTAATCAAACATCACTGTAATAAACACTGTAGTGCATTTAGACGTTAGAATAAAGATGACATCAGTATTTCAGACGCAGCAGATGGACTCAGTGACACGGTCACCGGTTCTCACCTGTTCTCACCTGTACAAACTGAGCCTCCGAGTCTTCCTCCGCCGGTTTCACCTGAAGCCTGGCCTGCAGACACTGTTGCAGCACCGTCCGGGCCACAGCAGCTCCGCCTTTCTCCGACATCTCTCCTCGATTTTAGGTTTATCCTCTTTTCTGTCTCACAGGTTCAAACTCTGTCCGCTTCACACACAGCGGGACCAAATGTAACCCTTTATCATCAAACTAAACAATAATGAGTCTAAACTAACAGAAATGTTCAATGAATGGTAAAGCAAACCCAGAGAAAACTCATGCAACACACTTCCGGAATAACGTCAACCAAAGTCACCTGAAGGCAGTCAAGACTGCGCACTGTTTTTGCAGCTTTTCTTTCTTTCTTTCTTTCTTTCTTTCTTTCTCTCTTTCTTTCTAAATTCTTTGCCTGTTTAAATAACCATTCCCTGGACCTTTACTCAGCTATTTGTGAAGCCAAGCAATAATTAAAAAAAATAATTTATATTTCATGTAGTTAACAGCAATTTAGTATAAAAACATACACAAGATATTACATTAAATATTTAAAAAGAAAAGGGACAAGGCAGGCATTATCGAGGGCAAAATAATTTTTTTTTTTAAATATAAAACAGGTTTTTAATGTAACTATACATTTACTTTTAATAGTCTTATGTTAGTTTATCATGCCAGTATATATAGTTCATTATTTTTTACTTGAATTAAACTGATTTAAATTAAAATGATGAGACAGTTAAAAGTGAAAGTTGGTTTGTTTACAGGAGGAGAGAAAACCGGTTCACATGCGTGTTTCAGCGCAGGCTTGATGCGCACCAGGTTAGCTAGCTGCTGAGCATCATTGCAGCTAACGCCAAACATGGCTCAGTTCACGTACAGCAGATTTTCCCATTTACTGAGAATATCCGTCAATAAAGCTTCAGTGTTACGAAGAGGGACAGAAATAAACCAGGGAGCCGCGTGCTGTGTGCAGTTTATACGCTGTCAGGTAACAAAACTGTCTGTTTCTGTTAGCATAACACAGTTCAGCCTCAGTAAGCTAGCAAACAACACGTCAAGGTAGACAGAAAGCGACGGAGCAACCGGAAGTGTGTATTCAAAATAAAAGTGAATAACGGTAATATAAAGCAACATAAGTATAACGAGCTTATGCCGAAACGAAAACACACGTCCAATTAAAATGTCCACACATTAGTTTTTGTATTTGATCACGTGTTGTTCGATGTATTTATAATGTCGTGTGTATTGACTCTGCCTGTTATGATCAAACCGGAAGTGCTTCTGTTTTGGTGTGAACTTCACTTAAACACACAGCTTCTCAAAAACTCACACACCAGGTTCATAGAAATCGATATAAGATAGGAAATATATGTGGTGATATTTTTATTCTTTGTAATTTTATAAAGTGAAATAATTGCTGCTTTACAGATCGGTCAGTAATAAAATGTGTTGCTAAATAACCCATAAATCAAATTGTGTCTGTGTATCTTAAAGTCATCAAATCTGCATTTATAAAGAGATAATTTCCTAAAGGTTCAAGTCATAAATATTAATGACCTTTTTCCAATCAGATCTGGTTTGGAAACCAACTCTTAAGCCATAACTTCCTCCCCTTCGTGTTGTGTTCATGGTCTGCTGTGGTTGTTTCTCTCAGAGGTCGGTGGACAGTAAAGCACTGCAGGAGAGGCAGAAGCAGCAAATGGCCAGAGGTCTCCCCAAACAGAAGCCCATCTCTGGGGTCAAACAGGTCATCGTTGTGGCTTCAGGGAAAGGTGGTGTAGGCAAATCCACCACCGCAGGTACAACAAGAACTTACCGCAGAGCTGAGGAACCTTTCAGTGAATTTATTCTTCCAGAGCAAATAATTTTCTTTTAAGTTTTACTAATGTTGGCCTCCGATACAACTGATGTTCTGTGATGTGTGTGTGTTCAGACGGGGTTTTGAATTTAGAAATATTCATAAAAAGTTATTTCAAAAAGCAAAAAGAGGTCGGAGGTGTCAGAAATGTCTGTTTTCTGTCTCTGCAGTGAATCTGGCTCTCGGACTGATGGCCAACGATTCGGTGAGGAGGCTTCTTTTTTTTCATTCAAGTTTTTTCTTTTCTTTTACATTTTAGCCGGTTATTTATTTAAAACCCAACAGACAGTTTTGGTCTTTCAGGACTTAAAAAGTTGTGCAGAAGTTGTATCCCTCATCAGGCTGATAAAGTGTAAAATATACAGTAGTTATGAGGGAAGACGTGATGTTTTAACTTCAGACATTTGATTGAACAGCAGCTGTGAAGCCTGTTGACCTGCTGAGAGTCTCAGATATTTTTTAAGAATAAATAAGTTATAATTACATTTTCACATCTCAAGCATTGTAAGGTGGCTGTTATTTTATCTATTTTGACTCGAGCAGACAGAAAACCATCTCTCTGAGTCAGATGTACAGTGCAGGAGTGAGTCCATCTTTCCTCTGAATGCTGAACTCTGTCAGACGTCCTTCTTTCTTTCTCTTTCAGTCGAAGTCGGTCGGTCTCTTGGATGCTGACGTTTACGGTCCGTCGATTCCCAAACTGATGAACCTGAAGGGAAACCCGGAGCTCTCTGACAGTACGACATGTTCTTTATCTCGATCTTGGGTTCATGCTCACTGGCTCTGAATGTAGTGATGCTGTGCTTCTGGATGCAGCTGTGGGTCTCTGACATGAAACATCTGTAACTCCAAACTGACTTCAGCTGTTTAATTTCTCCTCCAGACAATCTGATGGTCCCGCTCACCAACTACGGGATTCCTTGGTGAGTCTCAGCATGACGTCATCTTCTCCTCACATTCAGAGTGAAGCTGTAGCTCCTCCTGTGACTCGTCTTTGACCCTCCTCTCCTCTCCCTCAGCATGTCCATGGGGTTCCTGGTGGAGGACGTGGCCCCCATCGTGTGGAGGGGCCTGATGGTGATGTCAGCGATAGAGAAGCTGCTCAGACAGGTGAGAACGTCTCCAAACATCTACCTGTGTGAACGACGTCCGGCTGACTGATCTCTAATAGGATGAGATGTGTGTGTGTGTGTGAAGGTGAGCTGGGGCTCGTTGGACTATCTGGTGGTCGACATGCCTCCTGGCACAGGAGACGTCCAGCTGTCAATCACCCAGAACATCCCGATAGCAGGTCGGTCTCACACACACACACACACACACACGGGACTGATTCTGACTGATGAGGAGTGAAGTCACGTGTCCTTGTTTCGTTGTGAAGGCGCTGTCATCGTGTCGACGCCCCAGGACATCGCCCTGCTGGACGCCCGCAGAGGAGCCGAGATGTTCAAAAAAGTCAACGTGCCGGTGATTTAAACTGCTGTTAAAAATCTGACCAATGAACAGCCACGATGACCTCACCTGCAGAGAAAGCGTCTCAGTGACGGTTCGGTCTGTTGCGTCCCTGCAGGTTCTCGGCCTGGTGCAGAACATGAGCGTCTTCCAGTGTCCCAACTGCAACCACCAGACTCACATCTTCGGCTCCGACGGCGCCCGACAGCTCGCCGACACTCTGGGAGTCCAGTTATTAGGTAAGAAGTAACCACATGTAGGTGAGGACAACTTTATGAGACGGGGGGGGGGAGTATGGACCCAAATGCAGACACACCTGAAACGGGTTGAATTGGTGATGAGCTTTAATCAGATTCAGCAGGGAATTCAGCTCACGGAAAAAGCAGGTAACAATAAACAGTCAGAGTTCTTTCTCCAAGCAACAATTATAGTAATTGTGTCCACATTCGGACACTAGCATGCTAACATTCTATGAAATTTTCCCTTTCTATGCCAATTAAAATGGTATTTAAATGTTTACAGTCAAAACAGTTACTGTAAAAGTAAAGTCTAACTTCTCACCTTTCCAGCGATGTAATGTTTTCATTATTTCCTTTTGCTCTGTGTTCATCAGAGTTGTTTAAAAAGCGCTAACGCTGCTGTTTTGGCCGTTTGCCACTATGGTCCATAGTCAGACAAAAATTCCTTCCTTCAAAATAAAAGACTGTTTACTCATAAGGATACAGTGTTTTAGCAGTAAAGTTAAAAAAATCACAGAAACTTCCGTTGGGACGATTTAAGTGTTCTTAGTGCTCGCTCTTATCACAATCACTTTAATGTTGTAATTAGACATTTAAATGTTTCTGTAAGCACATGAAATTTGACATGTAGATTACTAAACATGTCTAAAATACATCAACTGACGTTTGACTGGCGTTCTCCCAACGGTTATGACGGGAAAATACAGAAAGTCCCTCTTGGCCGAAGTGTCCGATTATGGACCATAGTAGCATGCTAGTGTCCGGTTGTGGACACATATACGCTAAGTTGGCATTGAGGGTGAGGAATGAACAGGCAGGTGAAAGTCTCAGGTGTGAAAGCTCAGAGACAGACAGGTGAGCTGATGATCTCCTCCGGTGAAACAGAACCGCAGCCTCAGGCAGACAAAACCTGGGAATGACAGAGCCAAACTCGAGGTCAGGAACACAGGGCAGAGACGAGGAGGAGCCGAGTCGAAACCAGGAAGTCAGGCTGAAAAAAGTCTGGCATGAAAGCTTCAACAATCTGTCAGGAAACAAAGGCAGACTGAGGCCGATATAACCTGGGGACAGGTGCAGGTGGTTGAGACTGATTGTCTGAGGGAGGAAGGGAGTGATGATGCGTTCAGGGTGACAGAGAAACCAGTGGTGAAAAAACTGAAAACTGACAGTTTCTGGGTAATTTGACAGAAAAGCAAACACAGGCACATCTTTGGCTCTCTCACAGAGGACACGACCAATCAGATCAGCTCCTCTCATCCCCTGTAAAGCCTCTGCGGTGCGGCCTGATGTCGGTTTTTAACGGCCGATAAAGGAGCAAACTGAACTTCCTGCGAAACTTTATGCAGCAGGAAACTGACAGACTTGTCGGCGAGCTTCAGCCTCTTGTTGATGTGACCAAACTTTCACCTGGCGGAGTTTTAAACCTCCGAAGTTTGTTTTCAAGCCGTCCTTTGATGATCCTCTTCACCACTGAGACTTCGAGTCAAACAGGGCAGAAAGTGCTCTGTGATGTGCTGAATGTTTGAGAGTAAAATCATCCTAAAACATTTGTTTCTGTTCTTTCAGTCGGAGCAGCACCTTTGTGTCGAAGCTCGTTTTTATTTCATGTTTTCTGTTAATTATTTCCAGCTTTGTCGAAAACAGAAAGATCAAGCTCTCGCTTTAATTTCCTGGTTGAAAACTCTGTTTCTGAACGTTTGATGATTTCCTTCTTTGATGTCACACTTCACCTGCGTCTCCTTCCAGGTGACGTTCCTCTTCATCTGAACATCAGAGAGACGTCAGACAGAGGGAAGCCAGTGGTCGTCTCGTCTCCTGACAGCCCAGAGGTCTCTGCTCCTCCACGTTTCGTTCTGTTTGCTTCTTTTTGCTTCTAGTTTCCATTAAAAACACATTTCTCTGCTCTTCTCTGTGTGTGTTTCCTCTAGGCGCTGGCGTACAGGAAGGTGGCGTCAGCTGTGGTCCAAAGACTACAGGAAGTGACCGAGAGCCTCAACAGGAAGTCAGCATGAAGACACCGAATGACACGTGACACACAAACATGTAAACAAACACACCGCTGTCGAAACGCACAACAAGTTCAAACCAGAGCACCACGAAGAAAAGTCCTCGCTGAGTACCCTGAGTACTCGTACTGCAGTATTACTGAGTCACTGTGATTCCTGTAGTTTTGTGGTGATGTTTAGTAAAACTGAGCTGAAGTTCGTTTATGCATTTCTGAATATTACACTTCGTGAATGTTTGAAAAAACTCTGCATATTAGAGACTGTGTAATGTAGCTAAACTTCATTTCCCAGAGTTCCATGCAGTTGGAATAAATAGCAATAAAATAAAAAATGCACAGATTGAATGATGGACAGTAAAGTAATATTACTTTCTGCAGTTTGGTTTAAGAAAACACTGAATTTGTAATTAAATTTCAGAAACATCTGCAGTTTTAAATCACTGAGTTTTGTCGACTTAAAGGGACAGTTCAGGTTTTCTGAAGTGGGGTTACAGGAGGTTATTATTTTATTATCTATAATCAGCGTTTCACCTGCAGCAGACGTCAGTGAGCAGAAGAGCAGCAGGATTATTCACATCTTTGTCACTGAGGCACAAAACCTTCTGTAAAAACCTGAACTGCTCCTTTAATGTCACATTCTCTGTGTCATCCTCCAAAAACACTGTGTTTGTCTTGTTTCAGTAAATATGAACCGAGAAGCTGAAGCTGATTGAATGTTGAAGCTGTTGGCTCTTTACTGTCACCATGTTCTGTTTGTTTGTATATTTTGTAATATTCGTATGTAAATGACTTCAGACTGTGAAGGATCTGATGATTAAAACGGGTTTCGATTCATTCTGAGTTTTTACTTCCTCTGATGATTCAAAGTTTTGGTTTAAATAGAAAAATAAGATCCAGACTGAAAGTTTCCTGAATGATCCTTTAATGTTGCTGGATTTCCAACACCGTGCACTTCCTTGGACAAACAACAGAGGGCGCCGTCGCATATTGAATAATTAAAAAGAACATGTTGAAACGTCATAACAACATCAAATATTTACTTCTCTCTCTTTCATCTGAAGCTGAGAAACCTGGAGGACTCAAACACAAACTCCCAGATTACAGTTCTGTAAAGTAATCGAGTAAACTCGACCAGTTACTGAAATGAGCCCTCTGAGCTGAGGAGAATCATCTGGAAGAGGAGGAGGAGGAGAGGAGGAGGAGAGGAGGAGGAGGAGGAGGAGGAGAGGAGGAAGTGGCAATGAGAGGAGGAGG
>JAPZDY010000007.1:1559273-1571450 GCA_029783645.1 Ctenochaetus hawaiiensis | reverse complement strand
CAGTTTGGATTTCGCTCATACGTCTTGATTCATCTCTTCCTGTGGGAGAATAGTTGTCTGAACCCAAAATCAGAATTCTTGTTTGTCTGAAACAAAATGAGTCTGTGGCGCCTCATTTAAAGTAGGTGGGCGGGGGGGACTCTTCTCTTTTGGAGCTACACTTTGTGATTTATGCTCAGCAGAAAAATAAAGTTGATTTTTACCTAAACATCCAGCTGGGTGCATCTTTTTAAAGGTCTAACATCCTTGGCAGTGTGTTCTGCTCTGCTTTCAAGGCTTAACAGCATTTAGTCATCACTAAAACCAGCTTGCCAAGTGATACCTTAATCCCCCCCCGCAGCCTCGCGGTGAAAAGACTAATCATAATGCACAAGGCTACTTTTAGCTATTAGTGCAGCACAAATGTAGTTCGGGCTGCAGAGTTGGCTGTTTGTGGTAAAAGGACCATGCCAGGCTCCATCTGTGTGTTTACATTATACAGCTATCTGGCACTGCACTGCTGCCATTCATCTTATCGTGCATGTTAACATTTATTCATGAGTCTTTTATTGACCCCAGTGTTGACAGCAGCGTGAATATAGACTTTGATATTGGCTAATAAAAATGCAAAACAGATACTTGGATTTGGGTGACTGCTCCTCTCAAACACTGTCGTCGGGATGGGAAGCAGAGAGGAAGAATGTAGGGCAGGAAAAATCAGTTGGTTGGAGAATCAACAGGAAACTAATAGATATCAGTTGTTGCAATTGATGTTTTTTTGTCTGTTGCCAACTAAGGATCCCAAATGTGTCCTAGTTGCAGCGAGAAAAGTGGCTCATTTGGTACAGTTTAATGTCATAAACTCAATATTAAGGACAGTTTTGGCTGCTGGTCGGACGAAGAAAGCAACTGGAAAACAGCACTTGTTAATTTGTAAAGGCTATTTTTGCCCGTTGTAAATGAAAATTAATCAATAAATGATTAACAACCTGAGCAGATAATAAATGCATGTGCACACACGTAGTGCTACACCTGTTTATAAGCTCAGATACACTTTTTCCCTGGCTGCCTGCTTCAGTCAGGTGTGGCACATGAAGCAGCACAGAGTTTATTGTAGGGGCTCGTGGTTACATATGTAAACCTGACTGACCTGCTGGTCGGTTTGCTCTCTGACATCATCTAATGTATCAGGTGTGTTTGAGGTGCTCTTGTTCGGAGACGCCGGAATTATAAATCAAGTGACAAGACATTCAGGCGCAATTACTGCAGGTCATGTTGCAAATTTTACTCAAAGGTCATGCTCGCTTGTATTTGTAGTGTCACAAATAAGAAAAAAGAGGCTTGTGATCTCTTTTATATATTAGATAATTGAATTCAGTGGAGAGCATCTGTGTCTCCTCCTTGTTTTGGAATTCTGAAGAAATACAAATGCTGTTTGTTTCCTCAAGTTGTCGTAGATCTGCTGAGCTCAGACAATTTTATTTCCTTGAGCAAAGCCCCTGCAGAGGCGACATTTTCACCCCGGTCTTTATAAACAGTCAGGGAAACCTCATTGCTTCGACTCAGTGGACTGAATTTTTACTCTGGTGCAGTTTCTCAGGCTCAGCATGGCGTCGTGCTGCAGCTAGCAGTTCCAGCTCAGGCAAATTCACTGGCTGGTTGCCATCTTTCTGTTAAACACAACAATGACTGCAATTCTCTCTAAAGTTATCAGCCTGTAGTTAGGTCATCGAGTGGTTCAGCTCATTTGACTGTGGCAGTTTCGGATAATAAAGATAGAAAGGTTGCATAGTCGGTCAGACACACGTGTTATATTTTTGCCACAGTGGTAGTTTTCACAATCTTCTAACTATTGGTATTGTCAGTAGTGAAACATTTTGTTTTGCCCAATCAATTTGGATTGAACAAAGTGCAAGCAGCAAAATAATTTGTTCTAGCAAGTAATTAAGACTGTCAGTTAGGATTAATAATCATGACCAGAATATCAGGCGCAGTATATTACTAGAATGTCTGGCAACTAGTCAGGATTATATGTTTAGTCCTAATCATGTAGCTCCAGGATGTGCTGATGATGATAGCAAATCTGTGAACTGATTTATTTTCTCTGTTTCATTCTCACAGCGAAGCAAATCATTTCTAGGTCAGTGACTGTCAAAGGGCTGGAGTTGCATGCCATTTTTATCCTGCCTCGGCACAAATTGGTTGAAAGCACTTCTTTTTCTCTGCGAGGGGAAAAGTGACATTGCTGAGCATGGTTCATGATTGAATTACTTTCCCTTTCTCTTATATAAGTTGTACTGTTTCACTTTGGTCTTTGTTTTCTCAAAGTTCATTTTGGTATCACATTTTTTAATACTGAATTTCTCTCATTTTTTGAGAAATGAAGGAGAATTCTTCATGACATTTTTATATTAGGTTGTGCAGGACCAGAGTGTTTTATCTCTCACACATGAAAAGCCAGTTAAACCCTTTTATTAAGTTTTTAACACTCTCCTGACAACTCTGTGTTGCCGGTTTGACATGTCCGATTTGTGACCATGAGTCACCATAACAAACATATGTCTGTCCCAGAGGGATATGCATAGAAATAAAAACCTAATTATTTTATTTGTGATAAGGAGACTGAAGTGCTCTGAGGACAAATCAGTGCAAATATGTTTTTGTTTGTTTTGCATTTACTGTTTCTAACTGTGAATTCTGTGTCTTGCAGGCAGTTGATAAAAGGAGGAGCCGGCTGTTCTATCCCAGCTTAATGAAGACCCAGGATAGAAACTGAGAGAGATAAAAAGAGTTGGAGGGGGGACTCGCCGCTGCCAAGGGAAAAACAGAATGAAAATGCCTCTGCACCACTGACAAGCAGAATTGGAATGATATCTTGACCTTTTTCCTGAAAGTGACCAAGTTAGCGATGAACGGGGGGATATAATGGCCAAGAACAAGGATGCGCGCCCCCCGACATTCGCCGTCAGTGTGGTTGGCCTCTCAGGTACGGAGAAAGAGAAGGGAAATTGCGGAGTGGGCAAATCCTGCCTATGCAACCGATATGTGCGTCCTGATGCGGACAGCTACTACTCGGAGCACACCTCAGTGCTGAGCACAATAGACTTTGGGGGACGTGTGGTTAACAATGACCACTTCCTGTACTGGGGGGAGGTGTCCCATCGAGGGGACGATGGGTTGGACTGTAAAATTCAAATCATCGAACAGACAGAGTTTATCGATGACCAGACATTTCTTCCGCATCGGAGTACCAACCTGCAGCCGTACACTAAACGGGCGGCGGCAACCAAGCTTCAGTCGGCAGAGAAGCTCATGTACATCTGCACTGACCAGCTAGGCTTGGAGCAGGACTTTGACCAGAAGCAGATGCCCGATGGGAAGTTGAACATCGACGGCTTTTTGCTCTGCATTGATGTTAGCAAGGGTTGCAATCGGAAGTTTGATGACCAAATGAAATTCGTCAACAGCCTTTATTCCCAAATTGTCAAGTCAAAGAAGCCCATTGTTGTTGCCGCCACAAAATGTGATGACTGTGTGGACCAGAACCTGAGGGACCTGCAGGCCTTCGTCGCCAGCAAGAAGAACCTGATGCTAATTGAGACGTCAGCACGCTCTAATGTCAACGTGGAGCTCTGCTTCAACGCTCTCATCCAGCAGCTGGATAAAACAAGGGGCAAGCCAAAAACTGTGCCATACCTGGAGGCCTATAAAATCCAACGGCAGCTTGTTGCCTCAGTAACAGAGAGATTTGAGAAATTGATGGTACACTCGCTGAGAGATTACCACACCACGTGGAAAACAGTGGCCAATAATCTCAAAGGCCAACCAGACTATGATGAGTTCATCACCTTGGAGGGGTCAAGGAAAGCACGCAACATGTTCACAAAGCACATTGCACAACTGAAGCAGGAGCACATCAGGAAGAGGAGGGAAGAGTACCTGACAACATTACCCAAAACCCTTAACAACCTCCTCAATAACCTGGAGGAGGTCGAACACCTCTCGTGGCCTGAGGCTCAGAGTGTGATCCGAAACCGATCTGATTTCCATTACTGGTTTGTGGTTCTGGAACAAACGCCGTGGGACGAGACGGACCACATTGACAACAGCGACCGGAGGATACCCTTTGACCTCCTCGACACACCTGATGGTGAGAGAATTTACCATAACCACGTCCAGCACCTTCTGTCTGAGAAGAGAAGAGTGGAGATGAAAGAGAGGTTCAAGAAGACGCTGGAGAGGGTTCATTTTATCAGTCCAGGTCAGCCTTGGGAGGAAGTCATGTGCTTCGTCATGGAGGACGAGGCCTACAAGTACATCACAGAATCAGATAGGAGGGATGTTTACTGCAGACACCAGCAGGAAATAGTTGAACGGGCCAAGGAGGATTTTCAGGAAATGCTTTTTGAGCATGCTGAGCTATTCTATGACCTGGATCTGAATGCCACCCCCAGCTGTGATAAGATGAGCGAAATTCACAGTGTACTGAATGAGGAACCCAGATACAGAGCACTGCAGAAACTTGCCCCAGATAGAGAATCGCTCCTCCTCAAACACATTGGATTTGTTTACCATCCCACAAAGGAGACATGCCTGAGCGGGCAGAACTGTGTGGATCTGAAAGTGGAGCAGGTTTTAGCAAACAGGCTGGTGCAGCTCGACCACGGACGCACTAATGTCTACTATAACAGTGCCAACATTGATAAGATCAACCTCTGCCTCCTGGGAAGGGAAGGTCTCTCGCAGGAATTAGCCAATGAGATCAGAGCTCAGTCCACAGATGATGAATACACTCTGGATGGTAAAATTTATGAGCTGGAGCTCCTGCCAGTGGACGTCAACTCCACACTGCTCTTTAGCCACTCATGGGTCAACACTTTCAAACCGCACGGCTGCTTTTGTGTGTTCAACTCCATAGAGTCTCTGAACTGTATCGGAGATTGCATAGGAAGGATCAGAGCAGAGATACAACAGAGCAGGAGAGATAGGTTTGCTCAGCCGCTACCGTTCATTCTCATTCTGGCAAATCAAAGGGACAGTGTTTGCAAAAATATTCCTATCCTGAAGCACCAGGGCCAACAGCTGGCAAATAAGCTGCAGTGCACCTTTGTTGACATCCCCTCAGGGGCTTTTCCTCGTAAATTCACAGAGTTCCAGATTAAACAGGGTCTCCGAGCGGTGCTGGAGGGGCTGAAGCATAACTTTGATGTCTTGGCCCCGCTGCCCTGTATCAAAGACATGTCTGAGACCGACCTTAGGATAGTCATGTGCGCCATGTGCTGGGATCCCTTCAGCGTCGACCTCATCCTCTCACCTTTCCTGGACTCACACTGCTGTAGTGCAGGGCAGCCGGGCCAGAGCAACACGCTGATACTGGACAAGATCATCGGGGACAGCAGGAGGAGGATCCAGGTCACCGTCCTGTCCTACCACTCTGCTATCGGCGTCCGCAAAGATGAGCTGGTGCATGGCTACATACTGGTCTACTCTGCCAAACGCAAGGCCTCTATGGCGACCCTGCGGGCATTCCTGGCCGAAGTCCAGGACGTAATCCCCGTCCAGATGGTGGCGATCACAGACAGTCAGGCGGACTTCTTTGAGAATGATGCCATCAAGGAGCTGATGACGGAGGGGGAGCACATCGCCACAGAGATCGCTGCCAAGTTCACAGCACTCTACTCGCTGTCACAGTATCACCGTCAGACAGAGGTTTTTACACCCTTCTTCAATGAAGTGCTGGAGAAAAAGCCGAGCATCGAGAGTTCCTTCCTCTTTGACAGCTCGTCACGGGAGTGCACCACGGGTGCCAGCGAAGACGTCTTCCCCACCTCGCCGCATAGCCATTCCCCAGCCTACAACACCTATTATCCAGAGTCTGATGATGATAATGAGGCCCCCCCACCTTACAGTCCCATAGGTGATGACGTTCAGCTTCTCCCCACCCCCAGCGAGCGGGCCAAGTACCGGATCGACCTAGAAGGCAACGAGTACCCGGTCCATAGCACGCCTGTTGGAGACCATGAACGCAATCACAAAGTGCCTCCACCTGTCCGACCCAAACCAGTGCTCCCCAAACCCAATGTCAAAAAGCTGGACCCCAACCTGCTCAAAACCATTGAGGCTGGCATGCGGAGCAACCGTAGGATGCCGCGTGGCCCGATCACACATGCCGAGGACGTGGAGGCGTCAGACAACTATGCAGATCCTGCAGACACTTTGCTCAGGTCCAGGGGCTTTCACAACGATGACATATACGTTGTGCCTGATGAACCACACAGCCGTCTGGTTAAGATAAGAAACTCCTACGGCGGCTTACATGGCCTTCATGGAGGAGGAGAGGAAGAGAATGGATTTGACAGGAAGTCTCAAGCAGCACGGCGGCCGTCGAAATACAAACATCGCTCCAAAATCTTGTTCAGCAAGACGAAGGCCTACCAAAGACGATTCCAGTCCGACAGCGACGGAGAGGAGTCTGGACCCGCCACTCAGAAAAAGAAAAAGGGAAGAGCCCACCGAGGCAGCGAGGAGGACCCACTGCTTTCCCCTGCGGATCCCTGGAAGGGTGGGATAGATAACCCCGCCATCACCTCTGACCCGGAGCAGGAGGACAAGAAGATGAAGAAGAAGAAGACACCCAAGACGAAGGAGCAGAAGAAGGTGAGTCGTGTTTGTCATGAATCAGACTGTTGAGAGTTTTAATGTTAGGTCACTATTACCACCGAAAGACTTAAAATTGCTTTTCAGAGCAACATTAGATAGAAAGAAGCAAGACAGCAAAGAAATTATAGTCTCAGAGAAGGTGAACCGCTGCTTTCTTGTGTTTTTTAAGAGAGATTCAAAGAGCTTCGGTGCGTTGTGTGAGAGAATGAAAGAGTGTGTATGTGAAACAGAGCAGAAGAGATTGTAGGCAGGAGTGTGTGGGTGTGAGATATGAGCAGATTTCTGTTTTTAATAGGCCTGGGACTCATCGTAAGACTAAACTAATTTGATAATTGATTGATCAGCCCCGCTGCTGAAATGGTTTATGAGCCTCCCCATCCTACGGGCCCCACACAACCGTTAAAAATCTTGATAATAAAGACGCATCATTAAAGACAGTAGGACTCAGTCTGTGTAATCTCAGGGCGAAGGCTGCATCTGTGATATGATGCTTCACAACAGCTCTCCAATGACTCAAGACACACAAATATAGTTTAACATCAACTGCATTTGATTCATCCACTATTATGTGATGAAACTGTGCATGCACACGTATGAACCTGTCACTTTTTATGAAGACAGAAACACACAAATGTTGAAACACATGTACAAGAAAATGCACATAAAAGCTTTGACAAAGTATGGATAAACACACACCAACTTATAAGCAAGCTCATAAAGCAATAAACTGATTCCAAACAATTTACTTAGAAGTGCATTCAGATTAAAGATAAATGACTGAAGTCTAAAATAGCGATGGTGTTTTTAAGTCGGCACTAGATGCTCAAAATAGATCTCAGTCAGTTATATTAAAGAATTGTCAAAACAAGCTTTAAATCTTATTTTGATTAAAAATGTATGCTGTCACTTGAAAAATGTAACACACAGAAATGTTGCCTCCTGGCAGTTCTGCCATTTAGCTTTACATGATTGCACAAACACACACACACAGATGCGAGCGAGCAAATCTGATAATAGTGTGCAAATCAGTATAGAAATGGCCGCCGGCGCTACATGAGCGTCATGAATGCAGGGCATTGTTGGAACATTCAAACTGTCTTTGATAATCAGAGGGGAGAGCGAAAAGAGAACCACAAGGTACAAAATGGAAGGTGTTTAGTCGCCGTCCTGGCCAATTAGAGAGGAGCCTGAACCACTGTAGGCATGACAACACTTTGAAGAGCAGAGGAGTGTGGGAAATCAAAGCCACCTCGCTTACTTGTTTCTCATCCCGGCTTCAGTCTTGAATAACCGTTTTTATCTGTTGTTGTCTTCTTTCTTCTTGTCTTCCTCCACATGGACCTCCCTCTGCTTTCTCCCTCTCTTTCCCTTCATCCCACTAACTTTCTTTCTGATCTGCGTCCCGATTGCCCTCCTCCTCCTCCTCCTCCTCCTCCTCTTCCTCTCTGATATATTTTGCCTTCTCATCACCCTCTCTCCTCCATTTTTTGTTCTCCCCGGTGTCTCTTTCTCAATTCCCTCTTCTTAAATTCCTTTCCCCTTTTCTTTCTATCTCCTCATGCTTTGCTTTTTCTTCTTCACTTGTTTTTCCCTCTCTACTGGCTGCCTTTTTTTCCATACATTATTATTATTATTAACCCAACCTGCTCGTCTTTCCTCTTCTCTTATACCTCAATCTGCTCTCATCAACTGATATTACTTGTTTCCTGTATTGATACTTCCTGATTTATTTGATGCTGTTTTTCTTCCCTCTTCATTTCCTCATTTTTTGCCCTCTCCTTACTACCTTTTTCCTCTCCTTTCTAATTTCTCTTCCTCCTCTCCTTCCTCTTTTTATCCTATCTCTTTCTGCTAACTTCCTTCTTTCTTTTTCTCCTTCCCTCTTTTCTGTATTACTCCTCTCATCCCTCTTATTCTCTTGTTTCCTATAACAGGCCAGATCATCCAAGACCCCCAAGCCTCTGTACCCTCCCACCCGCAGAAACTGGGAGAGCAACTACTTTGGCGTTCCTCTGCAGAACCTGGTGACCCCGGATCGACCCATCCCACTCTTCATCGAGAAATGTGTTGAGTACATCGAGCGCACAGGTGAGTCATGCCTTTTTCATCAGTTTCTATCTGATTCTCCGACTTAAATCCCACTCTCTCTTTTGTTTTTGTTCTGTTTTTTTTTCCTCTCTGTCTTTTGCTCGTGTGTTCAGGTTCAACCAGACTCTCTCTGGTATTTTGTAACTTCTGTGAGGTGCAGCTGGTTTGTTGTTGTTGTGTGCAAAAGCTTTTGTGTTTGTATGCTGTGAAAAATACCTCTCATGTCTTTCCAAATGAGTAATTGAACGAGCGACGGATGGATGGAGGATGATTTAAGAGGAGAAGCACGTGAATCTAGTTTCTTAGAAGGTTCAGTGTTGGGCTCTGATGTCACTTGTCGAGCGTGTTTTGTCTGGTCTGTCAGCTGGCCTGCCAGGCTGCCACTCAATACAAGTCAATTTCAATTCAATGGGCTTTAGTGGCACAGCGTTTGATGTGTTGCCAAATCACTGCTGGGATTATTTCAATATGAGATGGTGGAAGATTACCAAGATCAGAGGATTGATGGAGGACTGGCAGTAAAGAGATTTACAAAGGTAAATGCCACCTATGAATCAACGACAAAAATGAGTTGATACTTGTACAAACACTGAGGAGGAAGTCAAGACATTAAAAAGCTGAGGATAACCTGGTGACAGCTGGTGACCTTTGTTTTGTCTGAAAGCTGGTACAGTTACGCCAACATGCATCAAAACTACCAAAAATTAGCTTGTTCTAGCTTCAAAAGTGTAAAGTTGTTTTGCTTTTCTTTGTTTTATTACACTTTATATTTTATAAATGTGAGTTTTGGATTGTAAATCAGGCAAATAAAGCTCATTTAAACATGTCACCTTAAGCTCTGGCAAATTGTGATTGTATGTGGCAGATTTATCAATAATAAAGACAATCGATAGGTGCAACCACAGCTGGAAATAGCAGCTTTTACTGTTAGTAATGCTTTGACTCTCCCCCATCAGGCAGCATGAAGACAAAGTTTTCGTTCAAATTGCTGCTGGACGTTTGTTTTCGCCTACAACAAATAAGAGGATTATTTATCTGTTAGTGCTGCTCCTCTGTTTGTTTTGATCCTTGCCAGAACTGTGCAGCCAAGACACTGTTTGGGACTCTGAGCTATTCACACTGTTCATTTAAACTGTTAGTTCAGAGCCTCAGACCACCCAGGAAAAGTTAGTTTTGAATAGAATTTTCAGCAAAAACTTGAACAAGTTTGCTTGTAAATGATGTTAATAGAGTGAAATGTGAACTGTTTTCCGCTCACAGGCGAAGGTTGAGATGCCTTTGAGCAAAGCTTGTCATCTTCATCATCATCACATCCATCACTTCCCCCTGAGACAGCTCAGTTAGTCACATTCAGAAGCCTGTGGCCTGTTTACACGTGTAGCTCCAACTGGTGACGCAGGCACCCAGTGCATGCTGGGTATTTGATGGCTTCCTGCCCAGTTGTCCAAAATAAGGCCTCTCCTAAAGTCGTGGATCAGTGTGATAGATATTTATGCAACATGAGATGGACACTTTATCCCGAGTATCTCTGAGTGTTTTCAGAGTGTTTATTTTCTCGGTGGATGACTGCAGTGAGCTTCAAACACACACTTGAGCCAGTTTTGATTGTTTCGCTCTCATGTGTAGCTGTAGAAAGCATAAATCTTCCACTCTGCAATGATCCAAACCGGAACTTTTTTCCCTCTGACCGCGGAAATGAATATTTCAAACATATTTCATATTTTATGAGCTTGTTGCATAATGTATTTACTCATGGTCCAGTAGCCTTTTTCTATATTCAGTGCCTTTGAATAAGCACTGAGAAGCAAAAGTGTCTCTTGCTGAAAGACCTCGAAGCAACTTTTTCCCCCAGTCGAGTTCTTCAAAATATCTGATGACGTGATGTTTCTTGTCGAGTTTTTGCTGTTGCATGTTTGTGCGATCGGTGGGGATAATGTTGACTTTGGCACTCGAGTGTGTTTTTTATTGTGCGCTCAATCAGGATCAGATGTGGTATTTTGTGAAAGCTGGAAAAAGACTCTTTAAGGTATTTTGAACTTTGTTTTTAGGACAGTTTTTATTTCTTTATGGCTGAATGAATGTAGGAACCTTTCAGCTGTAAACATAAAGATCCCTTCAACACAAGACTGAAAACACATGTCTTATCATCTCCTTCCCTCCTCTCCATCTGAAGCCATATGTGCAGCGCAGTGTGTCCGTTAAAAGGAGGTATTTCCTGTGTTCCTCCCTGTCTTTTACAGTGAGCGAATGTTCGGTTCTGTTTTTTGAAGGTAAATTTGCGCCTGAGCTCTCCTCGTTCTGGGGGCTGTTAATTCCTGTCCTGAAAATCCCTTCTGAATATGTTTTGATACTCAGCTGGATCTACATGAGCCCGTTGGTGGCTGCCAACCAAATTTAGGATTAATCCCAGCGCTGTATGTGTGTGGATTTGCGTGCGTGTGTGCAGACGCCTGCCAGCTGACAGCAGTGTATTGGAGATTTCATGGCCGGTGCTGTGAAACCCTCTAAGTCCAGACGGTCTGTTGGGTGGATTTAACAGCTTTCGCCCGCCCTTCTTTTTGTGGAATATCATTTCTCACCAGATACAGTGAGAACATCTTTGTATTTTTTTTTTTTTTTTTTAATAGCCTCCTCTTGTAGAAGGTACTTCATATCCAGACGCATGATGAAGAGCTTTTACAACTTGATCAGACCCTTCAGGTTGTTTCTCTCACAGGTACGCAGCCTGGTAGTTTTGGTGGAGGTGTGTAATCTGCCTGTATGCCATGTTTGAGTTTAAAGCTCACAGGGTTGGATTGTCCTTTAAATGTAGAGAGTTGTAAGTGATTGTGGGTGTTGGTGTGATGGCTCAGTGGTTATCGAGGCCTTTCTTCAGTGGAAAAAACCTCTCTGTCTGCATAGATCCACCCAACTTATGTCTGCTATAATAAGACAGTGAATCAGAGCCAACTGGAAGGCTGCTGCTCTACGTGACCTCTGACCTCTGAGCTGAGGGGGAGGGAAGAGACTGTCCCAATGGAAATCATTAAAACATCTCTAATATGTTGTGTTGTTGTTGTTGTTTTTTCATCAGACATCAGTCATGTTAGTCGGTTGTTAGAGTCAAAGTGTTAAAACACTCCTTTTCTTAACGGTGACCCTTTTAACAGCGTTTCTTTCTCTGGAAAAACACTCACAGAAAAACACATTTTATGTTTCACGTCTGCGTCACCTTTTAAACTCAAACTTGATCATTTTAAAGAAAACCAAGCTGTGATACCTTTCATAATGTCTGAGTGAATCTGTAGAAGTGCAGATTAGACATCACTTAAAGAACGGTAGAGCTGAAAGTTGGACCAGTAAATTAATCAGTTCCTCCAGGATTTCGCGGGCGTTTTTCAAGATTGTTGCGGCCTAAAATGCCTGAATTCGCGACAGCTTTTCTAAAAAATTGCGATGTAAGTTGCGATG
>JAPZDY010000007.1:1516019-1526170 GCA_029783645.1 Ctenochaetus hawaiiensis | reverse complement strand
GAAAAGCTGCCGCAAATTCAGGCATTTTAGGCCGCAACAATCTTGAAAAACGCCCGTGAAATCCTGGAGGGACTGATATTAGATTTATTCCTGTCAAACTGCAAATAAAATATGTTTTTGCATCTTTGTTGCTTCAATGCATAAAGATAACAACTTTGGACTTTGTGAAGTTTAAATATTTGACATGATTAACACCTTAAACCTCCAAACTGTCTAACAAACATGGCTGCTGCAGAGTTTTGTGCTGCCGGACGTTAACGGCTCGTCTTCCTGCTGCAGGGTGAGCCAGCACAGTAAGACCAACCTGATGACGGCCGACAACCTGTCCATCTGCTTCTGGCCGACGCTGATGAGGCCCGACTTCGAGAACAAGGACACGCTGTCCACCACCAAGCTGAACCAGGCCGTCATCGAGTCCTTCATCCTGCAGAGCAACTACTTCTTCCACGGCGGCGAGGTGGCCGAGAGCTCCAGCAGCGAGGGGACGCCGCCGCCGCACTGCCACAACATGGTGGAGGCTCTGCTGCCGCTGCAGCTGCCTCCGCCCCTGCAGCCGCAGCAGATCCAGCACACCCTGCACCCCGACCCGCTGATCTAAGAGCCACAGGAGCATGCTGGGAAATGAAGTCCTGGACGGGTTGAACTTGCTGCCGGCTGCTCTCGGCCGTCGACGGCGTGGAGGTTGTGATCTGCTCTGTGAGACGTTAAAAAACAAACAAACAAACCGCGGCTGTCGGTGAATGTTGGGAAAACGAGCAGCTGCTGTTTGTCTTTGACTTTGAGGTGAATGAGGTTTGGGCTTTAGAGACACATCGACCGTTTGTTGGATTACGGCTAATCTGCGAGATCGGCTCATTCTGCGAGTTAAATCCCTGGATTAGAGAATTACAATCAGACGCCACCTTTTGGAACTCGTTTTCTCCGATCCGACCGCCCCTTTTATGACACGAGAACTGAAAAACCACGATGACGATGATGATGATGATGATGAATGAACTGATCTGATTTGGCACATAAGGACAACACTAATCGTTCAGCAGGGTCGGACTCGGACACGTTTAGGGCAAAAAGAGATTCAAACTGAGAGGAGAGGTTCTCCTCCGGCTCTCCCTCTCATGGAATAGCACACTGGGCTCCTAAACAAGTCCCTCCTTAAGCCCCGCCCACCTCCTCCTGCTCCGAGAGAGACGAGAGAAAAGGGAAATATAGACTGAGAGAGGCTCCACCACTGACTGACTGACTGACTGACTGACTGACTGACTGACTGACTGACTGCTGGCTGTCTTCCTACACAGGAAAACATTTCTTCTTCTTCTTCTTTTGTCCTCCGTCGTTGCCCTTTGACCCAAAATCAGTCGGTAAAAGGAGGAAACAAACCCTCGACAGCGAAATCTCGCAGAATTCTGAGGAACTGTGGGTAATTTTTTAGTCTCATGCAGGTGGAGGCGGTGGTGGGAGGGGCTCTGATTTTAAATACTAAAAAGACTGATGAAACGACCTCTGGCCACTACATGAACTTTGACCCCTAAAGGACAGCACATGCACGACTCGCGTCGACGGTCCCACATGCAGATGTGACGTCTGTTTGACTAGTTTTTGTTTCATCATTTCTTTTTTTTTAAATTTGTTTTTGTACTGTCTGATTTCTGCCTAGTGTGTGTGTGTGTGTGTGTAAGTGTGTGTGTGATGGCCGTGGTGTGTGTGTGACCTGTGGTCTGCAGAGGGGAGGGAGGGAAACAGGAAGTGACATCGCGGACTGACGGACTCGTGACATGAGCGATCAGACTTCACTGACAGATTCTCTCGACTCTTTCGAGCCTCTGACTTTTAATGCAACGACTGACGTGAGGAGGGACGCCTCCCCCTCCGCCCCTCCACGATGGCACATGAGCGAGGAAACCACTACGCCGCAATGCATCCTGGATCTGTTCGCTACGAGGAGGCGTCTTCCGCGTTGGATCGCGGAGGAAGACGCCTCCCACTTTGTCATTTCTCTTTTTTTTTTTTTGTTCTGTTGGTTTGATGGAAACTAAAAATTTGCATGTCTCTGTTTCACCACTTAGTGAAAAAAAAAGAACTTTAAAGTTTAAAAAAAAAGAAATGAAACTCTCGTGGAGATTTGCATCGTTTTATCTGAATCTTTTTTTTTTTTTCGGTTTAAGGGGAACATTTCCACAGAAAAACTCATTTGTTTCTTTTCTGTCCTGCAAGAAAAACAACTCCTAATATCATATTTTTGGTTATATGTTGAATAGTTTTCCCTAAATAGAGGAAAGAAGTATATATAAGTATATATATATAAATATATATATGAATTAATCGGCAGCAGAGGTTGCTGATGTAGTGAAATACCGCGGGGTACTGGACTGTAGAACCTGTCAGAAGCTATAATCATATTTCTTTGTGGTTCTGATGGTGCAACTGAAACCCATCTTTTTTTCTGTTGGTGTGTGTGCGTGAGTGTGTGTGTGTGTGTGTGTGTGTGTGTGTGTTTAGAGGGGAGGGGGTTTGATAGCAGGTCGATAGGTTTTAATTCGTCTCTGAGAGAAAAGAACGAACCCTCATCGCTTCATTCATCCGCAACACTTTGAGTGTGAACGAGCTGCGAAACGTGGAGTTTGACTGTAAACTGTAAACTCCTCCGTCACCTGAGGCCTCGTCTGCTCCTCTCAGGTGTTTTTAAACCTGCCGAGCATCTTTTTTCTGAAGGATACATCACTGACGTTCAACATTTCTCACAGATTTTACAGAATCTTTCACTCTTCAGTCCATCTGGATCAAAAAGATCCGTCTGCTGAACGACAACAAACATTTTTATTCTGTTAAACAAAGACAAATAAAAAAAGATAAAATGAGAAAATTTTACATCAAGTATCACTTTATTTTGAAATCTTTTAATTTCATGTTAAATTCATTTTCAGCTAATCTCCTTAAAGTCACCTGGAAAGAACCTTAACTCAGTTACCAAACTTAAGGGAAAACTTAAGGTACTTTGATGTTCATACGTCTCTTATTTGTGGTGGAGTATTTTTCACCTTCCAGCGTTGCTGCTGTAACCCGAGTGTTGGATCTAAATACGTCCAACACTCTTAATTTGGTACTAATTATAGGAAGCATAGAAAGACACTTTTAATCAGTTAATTTCAGTTAATTGCTGGCATCACCGAGAGAGTCTTTTAATCAGGACACGGCAGCTTCGGCTCGACAAGCTGCCGAGAAAAACATGTCTATGAACGAGCAGATCGACAGATTTATAAGTAATGAATTAATATTTGTTCGATTTTCATTGGAGTATTTATTTTAAATAAAAGAGGAATGACTTTTCACCTAAAAACAAAAAACGAAATTATCTCTTATAAGTTTTTCCAACAGTCAGTCTTCAGTTGAGATGATTCACTTTTCTTCTTCAAAAAACTTGAATCTTTTAACAAACAGAACATTTTGTGTTTTAAAATCTCGTTCACGTTGAACCTGGTTTGTCGCTGTGGTGCCTGAAATCAAATGTTTTTCACTTTAATGAGTTTCTTTTGTTTTTAATACTGAAAGTTTCAAGTTTCTGTAAAGAAGACAAGTGAATTGTCTCAGCAGAAGTCTGAAGGTCGGCAGCTTTTATTCTGTTTTTTTTTTAGTTTATTTCTAAAGCTGAGAGATTAAATTGGAGTTTTTTTCCAGCAGCTGAAGTTCCTGGATGTTCATGATTTTGTGGCAGCAGCTTTTGTTTTGATGACAAACAGTCTGAACTGTGCGAGCTGATGTTAAACGTCTTTGTGTTCAGGAACCTGATGGAGTTTTTCTTTGATCCACGTGTTCTGAAGAGGTTTTTTTTATCTTAACGAGTCTGAAAATAACTAAAAACAACGTCGAGTGTCGTCAGACGACTTTGCGTTCAGCGATTGATCGGAAACAGATTCTGAGCTCTGACATGAAAACAGCAGCTAGTTTGTGAAGGTACAGAACAATTTCCTGAATATTTAAGTAGCGTGAGAATCCTGATGAAATACACGTTTATATTCACAGTTCATAACCAGCCGCTGCCTCCTGATCCTTTTTACAGCTTTTTGATCCGATGTTTTCCTGAAACTAACTGGAGACTTTTTTTATTGGAGGTTTTGTTTTTAGTTTTTGGAAAAAAAATCTGCATGTAGAACGTTCTTTCATTAACTTCCCCTTAAACTATTGATCCTTAAACTCAGCGTCCATCAGCTGCACATCATTACCCAGAATGCACGTTTTCAACAGGAACGTTTCCGGCTCTTCCTCGGTGTTTCAATGAGTGTCAGCGATGAGGGATGAATCCAGTTCAACCGTAAAGTCAAAACGCAGCTTCGTCCCGTTTCAGACGTGTTTTCTTTTGTGTCCTTGTGTGATGGGTTCAAACCTTCAGATCCAGACATCAGAACATCACAGTTATGCTTTTATCTTTCTTTTTTTGTAAAGTCTGGCAGTATTGTTCATTTATTGGCATGTTTTATCTTCTCAAGTGCTGAAATAAGAAAATCTGTCAGCAGAAATTAAGCAAAAAAACAACAACAAAACCCAGACATTTGCCGACTCACCATCAGATAAACTTATAGTTTAAAACAAGATTTTGAAAGATGAAACTCTGGAATCTGTAAATTTCTGATTCGATAAATCAAAACACTGAACAAGCAGAATAATTGTAAGTTGTAACTCGACTTCCTACGATTTCTAGCTGAAAATTTAAGACTTCTATTACAAAAAATATCATGTGAGGTCTCAAACTTTGAAGATAGAGAAAGAGTGTTTGTCATCTCATCGTGGAGTATTTTTTTTATTTTAATTAGAGGAAAAAGGAGCCAAAAGGCTGAGTGAACACGGCCGCTAATCTGCCTGAGTGAACTTTAAAGGGCACTTTGAAGGGGACACGTGTCTGAAATGGGACCCGCTGCTGACAGATGAGGCGTAATTTTCCTCTGAGATGTGAATGAGAGGGTGAAGGATGCGTCTGAGGCGATAAATATTCAGAATGGAACGTAGCCAAAAGTCCATTTTAAGGTTTCATGATGTTGGACTGAAGAGGACGGTGAAGGGCACATTGAAGGGAGCCACCAGCTTCCTGATCCACACGTTCAAGTCTTTCTTTTTTGGGGGGTGGGGGTTGTTGGGGATGGGAGGGTGACGGGGGTTCAGCAGCTGCTAGATAATAAAAGATTAAACTGTTCGTTTGTAGTTTTTCATCAATCAATCAACTGTTCGTTTTTTTTTTTGTTTTTTATCATTTCTTTGATAAGATCTGTTCTCATCCAGTCACACAGGTGTACAAACCAACTGACTCTTAACTTCATCCGCTGTGTATTATAGTAAATAAAAAGGATTTTCTGAAATGAAAAACTCTAAAACAAGTTTTTTTTTCTCTGTTTTCTCTCCATAATGTTTCCAAATAAAGTTTTCTTTTTTCCAAAGCTGCTCTGAGTCTTTCTTTCTGCTTTTTATTGATACATAAATATCGGTCATATGTTATGTGTGCAATTTCTCAATCTGTAAAATTAAAAAATATTCAGTGGAGGAAAGCATGATTTCCTCTTAAACTGTAGTGGAACAGAAGTATAGTTACAGTAATTGTACTTAACTGCTAGAAGTAACTTTTTGGCCTTTGATAACAGTTGTACTAATATAGTGCTTTTAGTCATGATGGAGGAGGAAATACTTTTTAAGTAAAAGTTCTGCATTAAAAACTAAAATTAATGATGTATAAAATCATGCCAATAAAGTGTACTTTAATTATGAAAAGTAATCAGTACTTTATATGACAGTATTATAAAGTGAAGATCAGTCGTAGCAATATGAGTACTATAAGAAAAGGATTTCCACTCGTGATGTATGTCTGTTCATGTTTCCCATCTTTTTAAGACTATTTCAGCTTGTGTCCTCCTGCTCAGTCCTGCATGCACTCAGATGTTAAGAGGGTAAATGGCGCCATCTAGTGGTTAAAATCTGAACTGCACAGCATAAAAGCCACAGCAGGAGCGTCTTCGTCAAAGAACTATATAATTGTAAATTACACTGGACTGTACAAATCTATAAAGCCAAAACTAGTCAAGTGAAATATAAGCTGTTTAAAACCTTTAATTTCTCTGAACACACCTGTGCTCTTCCAATTCCTTTCTCCAGGACGACTTCCTTATTTTTACAATCATTTTGAGCACATAATCAGCGCAGGTACAGATATCCGAAGCTTTTTCAACAGCTTTTTGGTGTTTGACGGTGCATATATGTCAGCCGATATTTTCAGAGGAGATGATCGATTTCAGCAAATGCATCATAACGTGTCAAAATTTATTTGTTAAATATATTTTAGATAAACAAATTAGAAAACGGCACTTTTCTGACCGTTGTTTGGCGCGCAGTGTGTTCCCGGAGGACCTGCCGCGGGGCTGAGGATGAGGCGTTGGAAAAGCCGACTTAAGCATCACGGTAAGCTTTTTACTACTAAAACATTAGACAGAGTAATCATCAAAATTTACCTTATAGGCTGTTGAATAAAATATCAGCAACTGTTACAGGTTTTAAAGTTTTTTAGGACCGTAAGTTACCGTTAACTTGTTCATGTAAGTTTACCAAACTTTTTAATATTTGTTTTGTTGTCATTTTTTGCCTCCTTTAAGACTAAAACAGAATATAGTTTTAGTTTTTTTATTATTTGACACCGATTTTCCATCACTTGAACATTTACGTTAACTTAGTTACACGAAGTAACTCTGAGATGGAGGCTAGCGTTAGCTTAAAAGCTGGGAGAAACTAGCCATTTCTTAGCTAGCTTACCTAGCGTTAGTTAACGGTCTTCCGTATTGTTAGCTAGCATTAGCATTAGCTCAAGCTTTTTTTCAGGTGTCTTGTCTTTTGTTGACTGAAAGAATAAAATAAAAAGAAAACTTTTAATATAATAATTATTGCTGTAAACATTTGTTGTTCACTTCAGCATTATATCAGCTATAGAGAGGCCCCTCGAAGTGCTTTAGCTTCTAAATTAGCATTAACAGCTAGCATTGACATTAGCCCTGCAGAGGCGGAGCAATGCAACGCATCTGTGATAAACATTTAACTGTCATCTGTTAAAAAACTCTGACACAGATTATTCAAGAACAACAGTCAGGCTTTGCTGAAAAGGTGCATTTAAAAAACAGAGTAAGAGAAATGTGTTTCGTGTAATTATCTCCACCCAACACCACCGGTGCTTCGTGGTGACAAAGGCCCATCAGTCCACCTGCCGGGGCAGAAACATCACCTGGATGGATCGGTTTCATGGGAGTTACACACGGATGCACTATGTTGTGGAGTTTTAACTCGCCAGCAGGTGGCGCTGTTAGACAGTTTTATGTACAAGTAATTTTATAAGTCATTTACAAGTGTAATTTATTTATGTGCCATAAGATAAATGTAAATTCAGATTGTTAAAATTTATTGTTTGTGGCTGTTTTTACAAAACACACTCATCTTTTTAAATTTATTTTTTCTGTGGATTAACAAGCAAAAAACTAGATAAACTTCTGTCTCATGAATCATCACAGAAAACTAGCCAATTATATTAGAAATTAAATAATAAATTACCAGAGGCCTTTTTTAAATAAAATAATGTATACACATTTTACCATTTATGTTAATAATTTAAATATCTTACTACCGTATGAAAACATCGCATCATTCTCTCATGTGTGCATTCTGCAGATTCTGTCACCTGCACTTCCAGGAGCCACCACTCGGGGGTGTCGATGGCTCCCTGTCATTCCTGTGCAGCATTTTGTCCTGAGGCACAGAAAAAGAGAGAGCAGCTGCTTCTCACATCCCAGCCTTTGCTCTGTCATCCCCCACCTCCCCCTCCCCTCTCTCAGGAAGGGGAGCACCACACCCTGTCAGCCAATCAGAGCTCGGCTCCACCTTCTCCATCACATCATCTCAGTTTCCAAGGTAACAGGGCACCCCTCTCTCTCTCTCTCTCTCTCTCCCACTCCCTCTGTTTCCATACTGAAAGGTGCCGCATCATCATCATCATCCCTCCCATCCGTCCATCCCACCGTCCCATCCTGAGCTGGTGGCTAGTTTAGCTTTAGCCTCCTCTCTGTTAGCACCATCTCTCCCTCTCTCTCTCTCTCTCTCTCTCTCTGCAGTGGGGTTGCCACAACATCAAAGGCACCTCCCTCTCCCTCTCTCTCTCTCCCTCTCTCTGCATCCTTCAACGTCCAACACTCAGGAGAACAAGGAGAACGACATGGACTAAAGGAGAAGAAGAAGGGAGATGTGGTACGTACAGCTGAACCTGCTCTCTGCTGCTCTGCATTACCTCCCTCCTGTTGTGTTTATAGGAAAGAGGAAACTGTGTGTGTGTGTGTTAGTGTGTGTGTGTGTGTGTTGAGCCTAATCCTTCATGGAATGCTGATTTAATGAGCTGTCTGATGCTAATGCTACAAGAATGATGCAAGTGAAGAGGGAGACAGATAAAGAGAGAGACAGAAGCAGAGGGAGGTGACTTCCAGTCTCTCTCTCTCTCTCTCTGAGCTTTTGTTATGGAGGCCTGCTCTGCAGAAGAGCTCGCTCTGCCTGCTGCATACAGAAAGAGGCCAACACCTCTCCTCTCCTCTGTGTTCCCAGTCCGCCGCCCTGCCTCATACTGGGCTGCAGAACTGGTTCACTGGGCCGCTTTCAGTCTCTTTCACTGGGTTAAAAAGCCTCATATTGTTGCTGCATGTGAGGGAGATCCTCCAGAAACAGAACGTGGTGGTTTCTGATCAGTGTTTACTAGAGAGCCTTTCCCACCTGACCTCAGCTTCTCATTGCCTAAAGTTCAGGATTTGAACAAACTGGGATGAGTGGAGTTTTAACTTTGGGTTTTTCTTGAAACCTTCTTGTGTGTTTGATGTGTGTTTGATGTGTGGTCCGACCATGTCTGCTGTCTCACTGTGTTTGTACACTCACAACTGCCCAAATTGAAAAACTCAGTTGTTCTAAGGGGGAATGAGATGCAGTTATTGTCGAAAAAGGGAAAAATTCTTTCAGACAGTCGGTTTCAATGAAGGAATTCCAGGTGTTACACCTGTTCGTACACACAGGAAGTGTCAGAAGCAGCTGTGTGAAGCTTGAACAAAGAGAGCTCGATGCAGAAGTTCAGACTCTGACCACCTTCTCACCTTCACACATGGAGCTTTTTCACTGCAGACGTTTTGACTTGTCATAGTAGGAAAAGCAGGTTTTGTTGATGATGACTCAGTTTGGTCCAGAGATCCTGGAAGCCTTAATGCACAAAACCAGGAAACTGTGACTGATGAACTGCAGGTGTTTGTACTGAAAAAAATACAACCTGGTCTTTTCTTGTGATGACATGTCAAAGAGTCTGCTGTGAGAGAAGACGTCTTGGAGGGACGTGAATGTTTGAGAGTCTATTACAGAAAGTTAAACATCGTTTCAGTCTGAATACGTCAGACGATGAGATAAGGTCTTAATGTTGTGATCATTTCTGATAACCGCTGAGTTCTGGAAACATGATGACATCCCTGAGAAGTCTCACAGAAGAAAAAACAGGATCAATCCGCGATCGGAGCGATTGAAAACTAAACTAGGTGGGTGAACCTGAAATGATCCCTCAGGTGGATGTTCAGGTGGCAGAACGTGTGTTTCCCTGCAGATCCTCACCTGCTGCTGTTTGTTGAATTCAGCTGTGGATCTATTTTTTATTTTAACTCCTAAATTCTTGACAGACTGTTCTGATTGATTACTATAATGTGAAATCATGACGTGATCGGTGTGATTTATCTGAGCTGAATCAGACTCCTGCATCTCCTCCCTGATCGATCTAGTTATCCGTTAATCACCAGATATGAACCGTTCACTTAATTATTTTGTGCTCATGGAACAATTTTTTGTTTTCTCTTCTAAATTCAGTTGATCTATCATCGTTTTTTCCTCCCCACAGTATTTCAGAGTCTTGTGTTTTAAATGTTTCTGCCACAGTTTCTAAAAGTGTCCCTGAACTCACCTGAACGTTGTTGTTTCTTTAAGTCAAATTCAATGAGAACTTAGGGCTGCACGATACGGCCTAAAACCAATATCTCGATATTTTTAGGCTATATCGCGATACACAATATATATCTCGATTTTTTGATTTCTCCTGTAAATCACTATATAAATGTTAAATTCAA
>JAPZDY010000007.1:1256431-1259080 GCA_029783645.1 Ctenochaetus hawaiiensis | reverse complement strand
CGAATTCAGGCATTTTAGGCCGCAACAATCTTGAAAAACTCCTGGAGGGACTGATTCTCAGTGCTAATCAGTCCAAGGTTGATAAATCCTCACAGAGGAGTTTGAAGGTTCAGAGCTTTGAGCCTTTTGTCCTGCGTCTTATATCAGTTTAAAGCAGTTAAATTACTTTAGTAAGTTTGAGGTAAAGATGCAGAAACAAAACACGTCTTATTTGTTGTCACTGATCATTTTTATTGCAGTTTTTTCTACCCTAAAGAGAATTTCAGCGTCTCATTTCTGCCTAAACTTGTTTCCTTCACAAATTTAGAACAAATCAAAAATGTTTCTGTGAAAAAAGAGAAATAAAATCTGTTGCGTTAAGAACAAAATCGGGGACCAGAATCATTTTGCAGTGTAAAAAGTGACTCTAGTTACACAAACTTTACTAACTGAAGGAAGTTCGGACTCTTAAATGGTCAAATCTCTGCTCTCTAAAAATAAATGCATCGAGTGATGAACCAACTTTTAGTAAGTGAATCAAATCACCAAATAAAACCCTTAAACTTCAGTTTGCACGATCAGGTTTTTGTGGTGAAGCAGATGAAAAACATGGACAGTAAATGTTTTGCAGGTTTGTTCAGAAAAGGTTTGAAAGTTTCCTGATTCTTATTATTTCCATCTTGTTTTTGACATCGAGTGTGTGTCTGTGGCTCGTATGCAGCTGCAGAGGAGATGATTGGCAGATGATTGTCAGGAAGCTCCGGTGCTGAGGAGCTTCACTGTGCTGCAGCAGGAAGCTTCGGATGAGACTCCGACTCTTTACGTCTCCTGATGGAATAAAACACTGAAGTTCAGGTTTCAACGCAGCATCACTTCATTTCCAAACCCAGCTGGAGTTTCTGACTTTTCACTGCAAACGTCCTTTTTAACAGATCAGTTTTTGTCCCTGCCGGCTTTCCGTCGTCGCACCGAGAGAATTTCACCACAAGAACATCCAGACAAACATTTGAACTCTTCGTTTGGCCTCTCTTCAGATTCCCGAACACTCGCCTGTCAGCGAACGCCACATCACTTCTCAAACCTGCAAATCCCTCACCTGCGATCACACCCGCATCATCCTGATGTGGCGGCGACTCATCTCTGACACGTGACGCTCCCGGGCGGCGGCGTGTGACGTGGCTCGGTCCCCGCGCTGCTTGCAGGAAGCTGCTTTAAAGTGACATCTTCTTTATCGTGGATGAGCGTCGAACCGCAGACTTTCCCCTCGTCTCCGTCTGATAACAACTCCCTCCTCTCCTCATCCATCCCTCCTCATAACCGCAAATCCCTCACCTCATTGGACAGCTACCCACCTGTGGCGCCTGCGAAGGAATCAGAGCAAACACACTCATTTTTATTCCCACAACATATATTTATTTTGCCTTTTTCCGGGGCTTTTGTTTACAGTGAAAAGAGTTGACTTTCACCTCGTCTTCACCTGCCTGCGCCGCTGCTCGCTGTTGCCCGCGGCGTTTTTTCCTGCATCGCCCCGACTTGTTACTGCAGCGAGATTCCCCCCCGAGGAAGACGGAGCGCCGGAGAGACGCCGCGCACATGAAATCAACCTGCTGTTTTGCTCGATTTTGGTGCCTATAGATGTGTTTCAGCGTTTTAACAGGAGAGGAGGGAGTTTCCTGTTTGTTTCTGCAGCACGCCGTTGGTTTTGTGGCGTTAAAAGTGAGACGGTGAAACGTGGGGGGGGACGAGGCCTCGGAGGACGTCATCCTCCTTCAGTCTGATTCATGTCTGAGGCTTGAAGGAAGAAAAAATCCACCAGAAATCAGTTCACTTACTGTAAATGCAGCTTCAGTCTGATGCTGTTTGTTGGTTTTAACGGAGTTTCCTGTTTTAATTTCCGTCGATCAAACTGAATCCAGATTAAACCTGAAGCATTTCACTTCATTAAAATGTTTTATTTTTGTCTCATTAATGAGAAAAGGTCTTTTTCTTGCTGTTTTTTCAGATTGAACTCAGCAAACACAAAGTGAACCTGCTGTTTCGGCTTCTTGACGTGTTTCAGACTTTGTTTCTTTCCTGTTTTGCTCTCAGAGAAAGTTCTTTTTCAGTCTTCAGATGAGAGAAACGATTGATGTTTCTCTTAAATTTGATTCTTTTCTGCTGCGAGTAGAAACATTAAATCTACATTAAATCTTCAGTCTGATGTTTGATTTTAAAACATCTGGATCTTCATTAGTTTGTCTCCTGTCGTCCTCTGGTCATGTCTTTTGTTATTCAGCTGTAGAGACACAAACAGAGTTTTTCATGTGATTTCATGGCACAGACGACACTTTCGTCTCTGTGTTTAAACATCAGAGTTCTTGAAACTAAACTGGTCTGAAGCAAACATGCAATGTGTCGCTGAAACAGTGACAGTAGTTCTGTCAAAGTCTAACGCAGATTTTTTCTCGCAGCCGCAGCGTAAAAGTCTTCATATCTTCTCAAATACACAAACCTGTTTGCTTCACCTGCCGGTTTAAATCTGAAATAAAGACTCAAAGAACATGAAAGATATTTTTTAAAGGACAAAAAGCTTTTAGATAAATCAGCCTGTTTGTCGATGAACTGCAGATTTTCAATTAGTGACAGGTGGTGAAAAAAGGCTGTTTGAGAAAAAACCTCCAGACGGGCAGA
>JAPZDY010000007.1:1248931-1251431 GCA_029783645.1 Ctenochaetus hawaiiensis | reverse complement strand
CACCTCCTCCTCCACCTCCTCCTTCTCAGCAGGATCTCAGCCTATTTCTCCCAGTCATGGTCCACTTGCTGCATGGAAAAGATTTAGCTGGCAATCCCTCTGTCAGATAGACCCGAGCAGCAGAGGACTGAGCCGAGCCGAGCCGAGCCGAGCTGAGATAATACTTAAAGAGGTCGGAGTGGTCAGAGTGCTAATGTCGGAAAATTAGCTGCTGAAGGTTCAGTGCAGTCAGAACTGTGGTGTGTGCAGAGTGTGTACCTGCAAACCAAACTCCAGTTTAAATTCTACTGTTTTAAGACATCAGCAAACATTTACAACCCAGAATGACTGTTGGCACAAACACCAGTGATTTTAAGCACAGCACTTTAATAACAGTGTTAGCAGCACGGCAGCATTAGCAGTAATAAAAGCAGCGATGGCAGTATTATTAGAAAGACCAGTAGTGTTAGCAAAACTTAGACTGCAGTCAGTATCATCAGGCACAGTAGGCTAATAGCATCTGTCGTATTAGCTCCAGTCAACGTTGTGTATGTGTGTAACAGCAAAACGTTGCAGTTTATGGTTCATTTAACTAAGAAGCTGTAAAATAATATTATACTTGTCCTGCATGTTTTCTTCAGTTCAGACGTTACAGGGTTACTTGTAATGTCGTATGCTCTTGGTGATATTGCCAAAAATACCACTTTATCGAAAGACAAACCAGTTGTATTCAGAGTGTTTGTTCACAGGTTTGCAGAGTGTTTAAAACGTCCTGTTATCTAAAGTATTTGCAGCAGCATTAGCATCGTTTCCAGGATCAGTTGCTGCATCATCAGTCTGTCCTCCGTGTGGTTTTTGTTTGTTCTCTGTCTTCATGAAACCAGTTTACAGGGTTTTTAAGGTGGATCGATCACTGATCCTGTTAGCCAAACACTCAGTGCGGCTCCTCTCCGTCTGCCCGACTGAAGCTGACTTTTTATGGAGTCTTTTAATTATCAGCTGCACGGTTTTTACTGTGGCGGCGTGACTGCATTAGCTGGGATTGGAAACCAAACGGGGTGAAATGTATAAAAGAGGCCTTTTACTGCCCAGTTAAACAGGCCGTGTGGATGGAAACACAGGCTCGTTGCTGAGCTCGTGATTTACACTGTGTTGTTCTCGTTGGTGGTAATTTACTAATTGGCTTCATGCATAAACTCAAATAAAGAATAAAACCTAATTTGTTTGCTGCGGCTGAAGTGCTCTGCACAGAAGATAATTGAATGAAGAACTTGATTATCCACCTTAGTTTGTAAATTGTCTTCAGTTGTTGGTTTATTATGATGATTACGTCTTTCCTTGACATTTCACGAGCTGAAACACTCCTGATAGCAGATATTTGATGTTTATGACGGAGTTTACTGCAGACGAAACTCCATCACTGATTCTGTGTGATGAGGAACTTAAAACTAGTTTGTTCTCTGATCATCGTTTATGATTGATAAAAGTTTTGGGCTTTTACAGGAACTTTTTCCAACCTTGGTGAGGGCGTGTCCCAAAAAAGTTTTTAGAAACAAGCTTTACTTTTGTACAAACACACTGAGGATTGTCATTAAACACCTGGAAACCACCTGAAGTGTCACCTGTCTGCAAAAACACAACAGTCAGAATCTTAAAATGAAATATCTCAACTAAAAGTTTATTTAAGTTGAGATATTTCTGAGTTTCACAGTCTTTATCAGTTAATCAACTGAAATAAGTTTCAGATTTTGTCCCACACCGGCCACAACAACAACAAAGATTTATGGGTAGCTCAAGATTTCAGTATTCAAAAAGTTTTTGTTTGATTCTAAATAATTCAGAAATCTAGTAAAAAACAAGAAAAATCCACAACTAAAATCCATGAAAAAAAACAAAAATATTGATGATTTTTTTTAATTCATGTGGAATTTTTGTATGAAGGGCACAGATTGTCTCCAGTGTCAAAACAGTTCCCTTTCACACCTGCCCCGTTTGGTCCGGACTTTTGTACTTTTCAGTTTGATCCGAACCAAAACAGCAGGTGTGAAACCTCTCCGGTCCATGATCCGAACCAAACAGCTGAACCTTGGTCCGACCAAAAGAGGTGGTCTCAGTCCGGATCAAACTGAACCTGGTTCAGTTCGTGTCCAGTGTGAAAGCAAAGGTTCGGACCTACGGACCTTCGTACCAATGACAAGTTACAGCAGAATACCCGGAAAACAGAAAACCAAGTACCATACTTTGTGGACTATAAGCCGCACCCACTAAATTTAACAACTAACTTTTATTCGTTTTTATTCGTCCATAAATTAGCTGCATCAGAGTTTAAGCTGGAAGGTTCAAAGTGTCGGAAAAAAGTAGTGGCTTATAGTCCGGAAATTACGGTAACTGTTACCAAAACAAAAACTGAGCTGATGAACTTCATGGAGGGAAGAGGTGACCAGATGTCTTATTAACATTTGGTCTGAAGACTTTATTAAGAACCAACTAGAAAAAACTCATGAAGCTACAATCAAACTAC
>JAPZDY010000007.1:959175-971094 GCA_029783645.1 Ctenochaetus hawaiiensis | reverse complement strand
AAAGCGGAGTCACCTTTGATTTTTAATGAATTATACAAAACAAAGAAAAAAAATGCAACTTTTTAACAATTTTCACTGTCTCCCGCAATTTCATCGCAACAAATACGCTTAAAACATCGCAACTTACAGCACAATTTTTTAGAAAAGCTGCGGCCAATTCAGGCATTTTAGGCCGCAACAATCTTGAAAAACGCCCGCGAAATCCTGGAGGGACTGAAAGACCCACTCAGTCCTCAGACGAGGTCTAATCAGGCTCAGTGAATGAAAACACCTGTGCAGGTTCTCCTCACGTGTCAACCAACATTCAACATTTGAGAAACTTGGCTCCTCCGGTCAGATTTTCAAAGGAGTTTCTGAGGAAAACATGTTTTTATATGAAAAATAGTATAATTTTGCTGTCAGTATCCAAACCAAGGTATCGTATCAGCTCGAAAATCTAAAAATATCAACAATATCTAACTGACAGGCTCTATAGTCACCATCTTCACAGCTCGGCCAGCTGCGAGAAGACAGCAGCGGCTGCTTTTTCTACAGGGGAAATAATGAAATGCTGTGTTTTGCATCTGAGGCCCATCACTCTGACACAAACTTTAATTATGATAAATTATCAGCTGTCAGCAGAAAAAACAGACTGTATTGATCCCAAACTGCTGCCTGCTCGTCGAACCACAGCAGAGAAACTTCTCCTGCCTTCAACAAGATGCTTTTTCTCTCTCATGTCTGATGAAAATCCACTGAGCAAATCTGACTTCCATCAGTTTGGAGGGTTTAGATTTCCCTGGTTTGTTTTTAGCTGTTTGTGAACTCACTCAGGACCAGAAATGATACCTGAACTCTCTCATTGCTTCCTGTTTCATGGAGAGATTTCGAGTGACACTTCACATCCTCTCAGAGTTTGCAGCCTCAGTTTGTGTGTGAGCGCAGAAAGGAGTTAAAGAGCATTTTAAAGTGAAACCTCACAGGTAAAACTTCAACTCCTTTACGTGTCGCAACTTCAAAAACTCATAAGATTCAACATCTGAAGACTTAAAAACCTGACAGACGAGCAGTTTTTCAGCAAAACTTTTCAGCGATAGTTTGTTTTTCTGTCAGTTTTGAAAAGTTTGAACTTCTCTGGCTCGTTTTTCAGGAAAAGTTGGTGACATTGCACATTTTTTTAAACTTGGATGATAAAAATCCGAACCTGAGACATTTGTATTCGCTGTCTGAGCTGCTCTCACAGGCGGCTGATTCCCTCTTCAGTGTTGTCGTTTCGTCAGCAGGAGTTCTCGTCGCTGCCAATGAATCCTGCTGTGTTTTTGTGAAAACAGCTGGAGGATGTTTAGGCTCAGATGGTAATAATGGCCGCCGGCCCGGTCACAGCTCCGTCAGCAGCTGCTTGTCTCTGATTTAAAATCATTTTGGAAAAGAGAAATCTCTTCAGGATAACACTCAGAACCAAAGCGCCTGTTTTTTCTTCTTAAAGATGTTGAATACTAAACTGCTGTTCTGCTGGATTTTAATGTTTTTTTGCTTTTGTTTTCTTTTGATTTTAATGTTGAAATAGTCTTCAGGTGAAAATGCTCCTCACCTTTTATATAATATTGATGTCAGCGACTGAACATTTTGTTCCTCGGTGAGACGGCGTCTGTGGAGCAGGAGCTTAATTGAATGATCCTTATTCCTCTTGGACTTCATCGACTTTCAGCTCTTACATAACATGCCTTTCATTTTTAGAGCCATCAAGGCTGAAATTTATGAGTGAGACCTGTTTGCAAAAAAACAAAAGATACAGAAAACTGAAGAGCAGAATTCATTTTCACCTCAGCTGACACTTTAACAGCACGCATGAGTTTACAAAGCTCAGAAAAACTAACATTTAAATGTTTCATCTGCGGTTTTTCTGCAGATTAGTCAAATAACCGGCTGGTTTCCTGCAGTTTCAGCCACAGTGGAGGACTTTCAGATCCGTCCACACTGTCTGTTCGTCCACTCGTACCGAGCTCCGGCCTTCTGCGACCACTGTGGAGAGATGCTGTGGGGACTCGTCCGACAGGGACTCAAATGTGAAGGTGTGAGCACGCCGGTGTCGTTTTTCTGTGTGTCAGGCTTTACGTGTGTGTGTCGAGTCCTGAACGCTGCTGTCGTCTCTGCAGGCTGCGGTCTGAACTATCACAAGCGTTGTGCCTTTAAAATCCCAAACAACTGCAGCGGAGTGAGGAGGCGCCGTTCGTCCAACGTCTCCCTGACAGGAGGGCTGGTCAACATGGGCCGGCCCCTCTCCGCTGAGCCCTCGCCCCCCCACTACACCGACGACGCTCTGCTGGTCAGTTCGACCCCAACGAGGCCAGGTCACATGACTCTGACAGGGTTTCCGACTCATGTCTGCTCAGCTCATCTAATCAGATCAGAAATCTAAAGACTGACACCTGCTTTGATTGATTATAGAAGCTCAGTGATGATTGGACAATCACTGCTTGTGGGAGGGGTTTACTGAGCAATCCCCCGGTTCTGGCACCAGTCGACCAATCAGGAGCCAGTTCTGGTCCTCATTAAATAACTGAAGGAGTTCACCTTCAAATCATTTTCACAATAGACAATAATCACATGATCAATACTTGGAAGGAGTTTGAAAATCTAAATCTGTTCTCAGTTTTTAAAAAGCTGAAACCAGCTTGAATGTGTTTCTGAGTTTTTAGCAAATTCAAATAAAATCTAAATATTTTCTGATATTAGAACCTTCAAACCTGACATTAATAATCTTTTGTCTCTTGTTCTGTGTCTCTGGTTCTGTGTTGCTGTTCAGTCTCCTGTCAGTCCCGGCACTGAGGTAAGTCACATGACTTCTGCTTGATGATGACGAACTGAAGGAGAGCAGATCTGATGCTCTGCACTGACTCTTAAACCTCCATTTATGCTCCTAATTATCCAACAAACAAAAGGATTTTAAGTCTGGTTTTCTTTCACTCCGTTAATGTTCTGTTTAATTCATCGTGTATCTTCTTGTCAGTTAGATTAGTGTTGTTTTAGGTATGAAATTACTCTAATTGTTCCTTATTAATCTGATTTTTTTGGGTCTGAAACTCAATAAGAACATTTTTTTTATCAGAGTGATTTGAGCTTTTGGTTCAAAATACAAAATTGTGTTTAAAGGCTGAAAAGCAGTTTTTTTTCTAAGAACAGATGTGAATCTGAAATATTTTACCTCCTGATTTAGACTCAGCTTACCTGAGTATAAATCAGGACTTACCTGCTTTCAGCTGTCATTTGAAGCCACTGTGAGCAGCAGTGATCATGTGACATGCTTGAAAATGAATCTAGTTACGTGGTTGAACATGTTCGTCGACATCATGACTGCTCCTCCTCCTCTGATCTTCATCTCCACGTCTCCTCACAGCAGAAGAACCAGTTGGATTACTTCCCCGGCAGAGAGCGGCGCTCCAGCTCCCAGTCGTACGTCGGCCGTCCCATCGAACTGGACAAGATCCTGCTGTCGAAGGTCAAAGTTCCTCACACCTTCCTGATCCACTCGTACACTCGACCCACCGTGTGTCAGCACTGCAAGAAGCTGCTGAAGGGCCTCTTCAGACAGGGGCTGCAGTGCAAAGGTTAGCACCATGCTGAAGCGTTCTAGCGACACCTACAGGCTGCAGGGTGCACGACAGTCACGATATAAATGTGATGAACTGAACAAACAGCATTCTGATCGTGTACTTTAGTCCTGAGGATGAGGTGGAGCCACCAAAATCCAATGAATTTATGAGTTTATGAATTTTTATGGACATCTGGCTGATAGACGTAGAAGATATTTCCCGTTGCGGTTTGACAGATATTTACGTTGACTGTTGGGTGGAGACCCCTAGTGGTTGTAGCATTTACGAACTAATTTAAGGATCGATTTGGATTTTAAAGAACAAAACAATTCATGTAACAGATGTTGATTTTCTGTCTCACTAACAAGCAACATGGACAGCATCCATGTTATGTTTGCCAGTTATTTGTTTCTTGTCATAAAATGTGATTATTGAAGGGAAAGATAATCAAAACGTAGGTGGAATGAGTCATGTTTATTCTAAACCTGCATAAATGAAACAAGGTTTGGATCATTATTCATCATTATTGATGATTATTGCCTGAATCAGACGTTGGATTGGCTGCTGACGGGCTGATTCTGGAGCCGGCTGAGTGTCAATCAAATCACAGTCAGACTCTGAATCTCATCTTTTGAAAACTCTTCTTCTTCTCTGGTTTCTTCACTTCCTCTAAAATCCTGTCTGAGGTTCTCTGAGCGTTGATGTTGATGGATCATGTTCAAAATAAAACACAAACAAATCCGTTCATTTGTTGTGTCTGATCCCCAGTTTTCAGCAGGGATAGAGTTTAGAAAAGGACTACAGGTGTTTCCAGCTGTTTGATCATGTGACCGGCGCCGTGTGAAGCGTTGATCATGTGACCTGACGGCTGCTCTCCCCCATGTTTCTCCCTCAGATTGTAAATTTAACTGTCACAAACGATGTGCCGCCAAAGTGCCAAACAACTGCCTGGGAGAAGTTTCCAAAAACGGAGGCGAGTTTAAACACACACACACACACACACACAGACGCTCACACACACTCACACACACACACACACACACACACACACTCATAAACACAAACCTAAACTCACCTTTGGTTGTGTCTCTGTTTGGCAGAGCTCCTGAGCCCGGGGGCGGAGTCAGACGTCGTCATGGTGGAGGGTTGCCTTGACGACCATGATATTGATAGAGGTGGTGGCCTGTTGGACGACATGGATGAAGCTCTGACATCAGAGGGGGGTCTCATGCTGGAGGCGGGGCCTAGTGACCTCTGTGACCTTCATGACCCCGACCTGGACGAGTCCAACCGGGCCATCAGGTACAGAAACACACACACAGACACACGCTAAGAAACACACACACATACAGATGACGGTTTGTGCTTTGTCCCGCCCCCCTGCAGCCCGTCGACCAGTAACAACATCCCTCTGATGCGAGTCGTCCAGTCGGTCAAACACACAAAGAGGAAGAGCAGCAATGTGATGAAGGAGGGCTGGATGGTCCACTACACCAGCAAGGACACACTGGTACTCCACCTGTCTGTTTGTCTGTCTGTCCGCCTGTCTGTCTGTATGCCTGTCTGTCTGTACATCTGTCTGTCTGTCTGCCTTACTATCTGTCAGCTTGTCTGTCTGTCCACCTGTCTGTCTGTCCGCTTGTCTGTCCACCTGTCTGTCTGTATGCCTGTCTGTCTGTCCGCCTGTCTGTCTGTCAGCTTGTCTGTCTGTCCGCCTGTCTGTCCACCTGTCTGTCTGTATGCCTGTCTGTCTGTCCGCCTGTCTGTCTGTCAGCTTGTCTGTCTGTCCGCCTGTCTGTCCACCTGTCTGTCCACCTGTCTGTCTGTCCGCCTGTCTGTCTGTCCACCTGTCTGTCTGTCCACCTGTCTGTCTGTACATCTGTCTATCTGTCCGCCTGTCTGTCTGTCCACCTCTCTGTCCACCTGTATGTCTGTCCACCTGTCTGTCTGTACGCCTGTATGTCTGTCCACCTGTCTGTCTGTACATCTGTCTGTCTGTTCGCCTTACTGTCTGTCAGCTTGTCTGTCTGTCCGCCTGTCTGTCCACCTGTCTGTCTGTCCACCTGTCTGTCGTTGAGTTACCTGGTTGCTGGTTTACCTGTCGTCACTCAGCACATCTGAGTCCTTCATCCTCTCCTTCTGTGTTTCAGAGGAAGAGACATTACTGGCGGCTGGACAGTAAATGCATCACGCTGTTTCAGAACGACACAGGAAGTAAATACTACAAGGTAAAAAAGAGCTCCGTCTCCATCTCCGTCTCCATCTCCGTCTTCGTCTCCGTCTCCGTCTCCGTCTCCGTCTCCGTCTTCGTCTCAGCTCGTTTGAAGGAACTCACCTGTTTACAAATCACAGGTTTTCCTTTAGAACAGCAGGAAACTCACAGTCCTTTCAGCTGCTTCAATAACAAATCCTCTCACGTCCCTGCAAGTCTGTCCTCAAACGCTTCACTGTGGAAGAGAGCAAAAATATTTAGAGCTAATCGATGTCAACTTTTTCACATTTCCACAGATACAGTGCAACAGAAGCTGGAGGAGTTTTTGACTCCTGATGATCCTTCTGTTCTAGGACCTAACATACAACAGACAGTGAAGTGCCAACCTTTGAAACTATTGATAACACAGAAGACGACAAAACAATGTGTATTTCCACTGATGGTTGTTGATTCTGTCAGATTACATCGGATAAAGCTAGCGAGCTAATCGATATTAACTCCCTGAACCTCTCTGAAACGAGTTCATTATAACCTGCAGACAGGTTTTATACAAATGAATTTAACGCTTACATAGAGGTCACAAGTTGAGGCTTTTTGAGGGCAAACAAAGGTACAAACTTCCACAAAGTTGGTTTGCGGTCTTGTTGGATGGGAAGCTAACAAGTTCACATCGATAGATTTGTGGTACATTATTGTACCTTTGCTGCTACATTCAAACTCCAGGGGGTCACAAGTTTTCTTACAACATCTGCAGTAAGTTTTTAAAGGACAATGTTCAACCTTTTTTGACAAAAGACTGAGATGTTCATCTTCTTTCTCCCTCTCTCTCCTCCTCCTTCTCTCTGCAGGAGATCCCTCTGTCGGAGATCTTGTCTCTGGAACCAGCGCAGACCTTCTCCCTGCTCCCTGATGGAGCTAATCCCCACTGCTTCGAGATCGCCACAGCATCACTGGTTTACTACGTCGGAGAGAACCTGCAGAGAGCTGAATCATCTGTGACTGGCAGCAGCATCCTGGTGAATAATATGATGCTCTGTTTGCAGACAGATAGGTCAGTTCAGGATGTTAACAAGCCTGGAGGCATCCTCTCCTCCCTCACCGCCTCCAGAGAGTCCAGCTCGACGCCTCCTGCGATCGCTGAGCTGAACTCTCCGACTCTTTCCTGTAGTAAAGCTGCGGCAGCCAGTTCACCTCCTCAGTAACTGTGATGTCTGAACATGTGCAGAATGAAGGAAAGTTTGGCCAACTGTTTTTTCTGTGAGACGTGTTTTCACTGATGACTTGTTGTCCCGGCTGGTCTCAGGTCAGCGGGGTGGGGCAGGATGTAGCCCGGATGTGGGAGATGGCCATCCAACATGCTCTGATGCCGGCCGTCTCCACGGGAGTTTCCCACAGTTCTCACCACAGCGGACACAGTAAGACACCGTCAACATACGGTTCAAAACATGAACACGTGTTGATGTTTGTAATCATTTTACTCTGTAAATCTGCAATGATTTATTATTCATGTTTGTTTAGGTTTCAGTTGGTTTTTATTTAAATTTTATCTTTTTTTTTACTGTCTGAAGTTAAATTATTTGGTAACATTCTAAGTAAACATGAAGGTTCAAATCAAAGTGCAACAAATTTAACTTTACAAATCGATGACCATCATGTGAAAAGTTCACCAAACCTGACTCAAACTGTTCTGTTGGTCCCACTTTGTCTAAACTCAAAACTTCTTCTTACTGTCAAAATTAGCCTTTATTTCTGCCACAGCTTTTAATTCTGGATTTAGTCTTTGTACGGTACGCTGAAGGTTCGTCATCTGTAAGGAAAGCAGTGAGTTCAATCGTATGCAGACGACATCCATCTCTCTGTAGCTGTTGATCCTGATGACATGAAGCTTCTTTACTGCCTTAAAAACTGCACAATTCTGGACATTATGATGTCTTTTTATACTTTACAACTATGAAAGCAACATTTGCATGTTGTTCCCTGTTTTAAGCCTCAATACAGGAGCTGAGTCCAACCAACAGGACATTCAGGTTGTTGGGATTTTGGTGGTTTGCAAACCTTTGTGACCTACAGTCACTCGTCACCTTCGTCTCTGCATTTATTACAACAGAGACCTTTATTTAAATCTTGAGGAAATTTCAGTTTGTACTTCAGTCACTAAAAACTTAAATTGCACATTGCACCTTCCCAAAGTCCCCCAAAAAATACACAAAACATTCACATTTTTTGGAAGAGTTCAGTCTCAAAGTCGTGGAAGCGTCATAAAGTTAAAAAAAGGGGAATAAAGGATGTCTTGAGGTTTGAGAAGCTGTTGTGTTTCCTCTGTAACTTTAACATGAACGCAGGCTTCCTGTCATGGCAGCTGAGAATCCATTAGAAACGTGGCTGGACGAATGTAAATGTTGTTCTAGTTTTATCCCGCCGGCGACAGAACGCAGCTCAGGTATCAGCGTTCACGTTGCTGCTGAATTCCCCTGCAGACTCTCAGAGGGCGGACGCCGCCCACACGAAAGCCATCAGAGATATTTCAGACCTTCACTGACGTCAAAGTGGTCATGACTAACACTCCACCGTGATCTCAGTGCCTTCTCTCACTGTGTGTGTGTTCACCTGTGGGGAAAGTGCACCGAAATAATACAGAGTCTGAGCTGCCAGAAGGCAACAGGCTTCATGTTTAAACCATTTATTATTAACACACACACAGAAAACACACCGCTCAGACAGAGGAAATAAACACGGTGATGCACTTCAACAGAAGCTACTGCGAGGAAATTATCTGCAGGCACCGTTTTTAAAAGTGAAATTTAATGTTTTTGCATGATTCTTTGTTGTTTTATTGATTATCTTTGTCTTTTTATTGAATGATGATTCCATCTGAATGTTTTCCTTCATTTTTAACTCTCATCATGTTTGTGTCTCATCAACAGAGGAAATTTCCATCAGTATCTCCGTCTCCAACTGTCAGATCCAAGAGAATGTGGTGAGAACACACACACCACACACACACACACACACCACACACACACACACACAGGTGAGTTGGTGTATATGCAGCTTTATATCCATCAAAACTCTGCAGCTGGACAAACTGTCAGTAATCAGTAAGACAGATGATCTGTGAAAAAAATGCTCCTCTTGATGCTCCTGATGGTGTTTGCATGAAATCACCTCACTGGATGAAAACAGCCAATCAGAGGCTTTGTGTCTGATGTCAGTATGTGATCACCTGGACATGAGACTCAACAGTCAGCTGTCTTTCTGCCTGATTCACCTTTAAAACCTGAGAACAAACTGGAGACTGTTGACTCCTTCAGGAACCTTCAGCTTCTGTTTTTTTCTTCCCTCCTTGAACTTCTCGAGTTTTAAGACGATCACAAATGTCTCTTTGACCACAAACTGCTCGTGTGTCTCCTCCTGCCGTCTCTCACTCTTCATTCATTTGCATTTGGAGACGAGGAGACGTAACGGTTTCGTGTGGAAATCAGACCTTCTGCACGTTCGCAGCGTTCAGCTCTGCACTCAGATGTCTCGAACTCTGTTCATGCAAATGCGACCACAGAGAACATGGAGTCCCGTCTCCACGCAGACGCGCTCACCTCGCCGTCTCCAAGGTGAGCACGTCTTCGAGCACCTCAAATGGAGATTACTGTGATTACTCACTCAGCCAAGCGGTTTCCATGGCGACGGATGGTAATTAGGCAGCGCGCTCGGGGGAGGGGGAGGAGGTTTATAATATTGTATTTCTGTCCTCTTTGCCTGAGGTGTGATATTAGGCTGTCAGCTAACGGGGGAGAAAAGGGAGACGTGATTGCAGACAAGGAGAAAATATTTAGCAGTTTTGGTGTCGGAGCTGTGGCAGATCCCTGACGCTCCGCAGCTTCGCTCGCTGGGCTCTCCTCTGCAGAACCCCACTCTGAAACGTCTTCCACCGGGTGACGAACTGATGAAATTCACTCTCTTTTCTTTGTAAAAGCCCACATCTTGTCAGCCAGCTTCACCTTCCTCCACCTCACTTACAGCAGTTTTCAATCAGAGGAGCTCGACAGCTTGAAACTGCGGCTCGAACTTTCAGGAGCTTTTTGAGTTTCTGGCTTCGTGTTCGAGTGTGTTTTTCTAATTTAGTTTGAAATTATGAGACAAATAATCTTTTGTCACTGTTTTCATCGTCTGCCAGCTCCGTTTTTAAATCTCTCGTCCACACAGCTGCTCCCTCTGAGGGACGCCGCCTCCTTCAAAAGCCCATCAGAGCTCCGACCTCCATGTTTGTCCACCATGCACCTTCAGTTCCTTTGCTAAAGAAACAATTCAACATCTTAAACAAACACAGTTTGATTTCACTGAAGTCTGAAGAACATGAATCTCATGTTTATCTGAGGGAGCTTCCTGTTGTTTCCTGTTGCATCTCTGCAGTCACAGAGTCTTTGTTCCTTTCACACACCGGTTTCCCTCCAGGATCCTCCTCATTGATCAATCTGAGTTGTTTTCTTCCATTTCGGAGCCTGAATTTGACTCTCGGCTTGAACCATTTTGAATGTAGATGTGAACTCAGAATTGTTCTCCTGTTTTTCAGGATATCAACTCTGTGTATCAGATCTTCCCAGACGAGGTTCTCGGCTCAGGACAGTTTGGCATCGTCTATGGAGGTAAAACTCACCTGAGCACAGTGAAGAGGAACACGTCTTCATTCAACAGCATCGTTCAGAAAGTCAGTAGAGAAAATATTTAACCTGAAATAAATTATTTTCTTTGTCAAATCAGGAAAAAGTGAAAAAATTCATTATATTTACAAAAATCAGCATTAAAGAAGGAAGTTTTCTCTGAAATATGACGATTAAACCAAACAACACGACAAACTGTAACATTTGGAAGTTTAAACGATAATAATAATGTCATTATAATTATAATATAATGTGGAATCTAATTACAATTTATTTAGTTACATCCAGCAGCTGGTAACAGCTCAGTGTGTGTGTGTGTGTGTGTGTGTGTGTACGTGTGTGTGTGTGTGTACGTGTGTGTTGATGTTTGTGTGTTTTGTAGGTAAACACAGGAAGTCCGGCCGAGACGTCGCCATCAAGATCATCGACAAACTCCGTTTTCCCACCAAACAGGAGAGTCAGCTGCGCAACGAGGTCGCCATCCTGCAGGTGCACACACACACACACACACACACACACACAGAGCGGTGCTGCACAGGGGCCTGATGGCGCTGAATGAGACTTCCTGTCGTGAACGGCTTCATTACCGTGGCAACACTGTAGGGGTGTGACATCCTGTAATATTTCAGCGCTGCTCAACCTGCAGAAGCTGCTGCTGCGACACACACCTGCACATGAAACAGCGTTCAGTGTGTCTGCGTGTGTGTGTTCTGGCCTATCGATCAGCTGAAACACTGATCACGAGTCAGAGGTTGTAATTCACTGCAACATCAGTTATTTTAACAAACATACAGCAAGTTAACAAAGACGTCACGTAGATTTAAATCTGTTTTTACACCTTTTTTATCATGAGAAAAAGAGCACTGTGATGTAATACCACCTTAAAGTTTTTCTCTTCCACGTTTTGAATGGTGAAGTTTCGAATGTGAAATGTCAAACAATTTTAAAAGAATTAATGATTTCTTATTTTATTATTTTATTTTAACATTTCAAAATGACTCAAATCAACCTCCCTAACTGTTCAGATGAAGGTCACTTCTCCTCCTCCTCCTGCAGAGTTTGCACCACCCGGGCGTCGTCAACCTGGACTGCATGTTCGAGACTCCAGAGAGAGTGTTTGTGGTGATGGAGAAGCTGCATGGAGACATGCTGGAGATGATCCTGTCCAGCGAGAAAGGACGGCTGCCTGAGAGGATCACCAAGTTCCTGGTCACACAGGTGACTCACCTGCAGCTGCTTGGCGCCTGATGAAAAACAGTTTATCTGGTGTCAGAACAAAAGCTCACAGCTGAGAGGAATTAAACATTTTGTTCAGGTGTATTTACACCTTTTAACCTCTGAAAAGGACGACTCTAAGCGTTCCATCATATTTGATTTAAACAGCCAAATTTTAATCAGTCTTAAATAGGGTTGCACATCTCTTTAAGATAGACGATTCGATACACATCTAGATACACAGGTAACGATTCGATTCAAAAAC
>JAPZDY010000007.1:944841-957069 GCA_029783645.1 Ctenochaetus hawaiiensis | reverse complement strand
CCGAAAGTAAATATTTTTTATGGGTACCCGGTACCCGCCGTTTTTGATTCGGTTCCTACTTGGAACCGAATTTCGGTGCCCAACCCTAGTTATGTTGCAGTTTCTCTCGTTTGTTAATAGCATGGATGGCCGTTGGTATAAAGCTGTTTTTGTAACGTCTGGTTTTACAAGCAGGTACCATGAACCTCCGACCTGATGGGAGCAGCTGAAACTCACCATTAAGAGGGTGGGAGACATCTCTTACAATAGAGTTAGCTCTCCTCTGTAGCTGTTTAGTGTACAGGGATTCTGGGTGAAGCTGAGACTCTCCAATCAGCTTGCTAGACCATTTCACGATTTGGTTTAAACAGTTTTTGTTCTTTAAGGACACGTTTCCAAACCATGAAACAAGACAGAAAGATAAAACTGATTCAATAAAAGCACGATAACACAAGGTCAACATGGTCCTGTCAATGTTAAAAGTGGACAGGTTCCTCAAACCTGAGTCTCCATCACACAGAAGTAAAACATCAGCTTGTGAAACCACGTGAAGTTACAGCCTGACAGATGGAGACGTCCTCTTCTTTGTCTCGCTCAGAGTCAGATGAGAGGACGAACGTCAGCTTGTTTAATGCAGAGACGTGTTACAAAAGCTATAAGACAGAAACCATTCGATTCCTTAAAGAAGAAAAACCCACATCTCAACCTCTCTGAAGCTTATTTACACATGGTACCTTTTTATTGAAGAGGTGTAGAGATAAAATCTCAAAAACAAGACATTCGGGTTTTCAGCAGCAGTTTGCATCGGAGCAGTTGGTTGATTGACAGCTGACAGTGTGACAGCTGCAACATCCCAGAAGAAGAGGAGCTTTCACAAAGTAAGAGAAGTCCAGGTACAGAAGATTAAACGTGTCAATCAAAAGGACTGGATCTGAAAAACAAAAACGATGCTGATTTTTTCTGAACGTTTGACCGAAATGGCACCTGAAGAAAAAAAGGTCAGTCCACCTTCATATGAGCGCGCACCTGAGCGAGGAGCCGCGGCCGCGATAACAGCAGCTCAACCCAAAATAGCTGTGAGCATGAGTGAGGATGCTGTGGAGAAGTGATTCATCACAACAGGCCTGCAGAGCGAGCCAACGCGTCTCCGATCACTTCCATCTTTCTCCTGAATGTGTGTGAATCATCGGCAAAGATAGCAGCCAACAGCTCTTCACTGTCAGCAGCTTCAACACTCATCCTCCCGCCTGCGTCTCCATCCAGACAGAGCCGCCGCTGCTGCTGCTGCTGCACGGCCAACTGGATGATCAAAAACTATGATTCACATTAATGAAGACTCTGACCTCGTCTTCCCCCCGCTGAGGCTGCGGCGGGGCGAGAAACACCAAATATTTCCTCATTTGAAATGAGCAGTACAGGTGAAAGTCTGGATCATCTGGATTCATTTGGTTAAATTTCGATGATGTTGAGCTGCAGGTTTGAACCTCCTGACGTCCCTGAAATCACCTGACTCTGTTTTTCACTGTGACACACAGAAAACAACAACATGGCTGAATGGTACGAAGGTTAAGAATCAGTTTTATCCTGAAGAGAGAAACTGCTCATGAAGCTTCATCAGAAGAGAAAAGAATAAATGAAAACCTGCAGTTTGGTTGAAATTAAATAATTGAAAAAAAACAAATTTTTAACACAGTTGGAGGGTCGAGCTGCTGTCTGCTCTCAGGCTGACGTTCATGTTCGTCACGTCTGATCTGAACTCGACTCCTCACAACACAAAAACACTGACTGTATAAAACACTGGACAAACCCTCCGTGACATCCCCCGGTGGTTTCTGCATGAGCGAAAGTGAAGCCTCAGAAATCTCATCCTAGGCGCCGCCATTAGCCTGCACGTGCCTCTGCCAAGAGCCCGCCTAAATGACAAAAAACCAAATATGGGAAAAGAGGTGGAGCTCGAAGGACGGACACCACACCCACTCAGCTAACAGCCCCTGGGGATACGTCAACAGGCTGTAAATATGTTTATTTCTGCTCTAAAGTTGGCTGTTTTAACTCCAATGAGGATTTGCTCCCTTTTGGAGCCTCAAGTGGTCAGTCGAGGAACTGCAAGTTTTTGTACTTCCTGGTTGGCTTCAATGCGGAAGTGGGGAGTTTGCCCCTTGCACAAAAACCAAACTTTATTTCTAAATGAGCTAATGTATGTAAGCTAGCTGTGTATCCTCACACAGTGTTAGCTTAGCTTAGCTTAGCACAAAAACTGTGCGGAGGAAGAAAACTGTCAGCTGTGTCTGAAAAAAAAAAACAAAGCACTTAAATCCCATCATTAAAAATGTAATGGTGAGCAAAAGTCATTATTAATAATGGGGACAAATTATGCAAACAATAACAGAGAGACGACATCATGCAGAACATTAAGTCTGGTGAACCTTTCAAGTACGTTCTGTAATTTGACATTTCAAAGGTTATTAATTGATTCTCAAATCTTCAAGTTTTACTTGTTTTTTAGTTTATTATTAACATGTTTTACATTTTCTTGCCTTTAAAGATCTATAAATATATCTATAAATGTGAAAACATATAGAAATAATAATCATTTCTTTGGTTCTAACTGGTCCCGTCTGGTCTCATGGGGATGGATAAGTGAATAGAGATCTCACCTCATTTTGAATCATCATAAACCAGATATCTGAAGAGTTAAAGATAATGTTAGCATCAGCGGTTATAAAAGCCGAGGCAGGATGAAACTCACCTGCCTCCTCTGATCTCAGGTGAAGCTGTGTGACTTCGGTTTCGCTCGGATCATTGGCGAGAAGTCGTTCAGGCGTTCCGTGGTTGGCACGCCGGCATATCTCGCCCCCGAGGTCCTGAGGAACAAAGGCTACAACCGCTCTCTGGACATGTGGTCGGTGGGAGTCATCATCTACGTCAGGTAGGACGATCATGTGACCACTGATTCAGTGAGTTTGGCCTCAAAATATCATGATCGAAATCGTCCCAGTTCCATAAACAGTAACTGAATTAAAGGTTAAATCTGTGTACAACATTGGTGTTTTCATCTGCTCCTCAGCCTCAGCGGGACGTTTCCTTTCAATGAAGATGAAGATATCAACGATCAGATCCAGAACGCTGCCTTCATGTACCCTCCTCATCCCTGGAAGAAAGTGTCACAGGAAGGTGAGTGAAACATCTGGAAGCTCGACCTCTGAACCTGCAGAGACACAATGAAGGCGACAAAACACCAACATGTGTGTCTTTACGAGTCACAACAACGCACCGCAGACATTTTTAAACTGAAACGAGGTCAGAAGCTTTCAGAGAGTCTCCATTCTGGAGGTTTTAAGATGCTGAAAGCAGCTCAGTAACATGGCGAAGTGATGTGTTTCATACTGAAACATGGAGGTGCAGGTGAAGACAAACATGATGTGATGATGTTTGAATGAAGGGAAGAATCTCACTTCATCATCTTGTCTAAAAGTCAAAAAGTCAGAGAAGTGAAATCCAGTGCAGGTTTCTCTGAGTTCCAGCAGCGTATTTAGTTCACCGCTTTTCGTGATGTAACATCCCGTTTTCACCGGTTGACTGTCCTCTACTTCCTGTCTCCTCCGTGCAGACTGTTTGAGTCTGATGGATCAACATTGACTAAACAGCCGAACTGTGTCGGTTTGACGGCTTGAACCTGATGAAAGTTGGAGTAAATTCAGACAGAGTTCATGTTCTGGCAGCCAGACTCCGTCAGTCTGCCAGAACATGAACTCTGTCTGAATTTACTCCAACTTTCCCCCACCAGCAAGTATAAACAGTGTGAACATCATCTTCGATCCGAGCCGAACGCTCTCTTTCGCCTTCCCATGTGCCTCGGCGGTTGTTTCCTGTCCTCAAACATCAGCTCAGGTGTTTCTTTCACGCTGCTGCAGTCTGAAAGCTCCAGCTCGTCCTTGAAGTGAGTCTGAGTCGTTCTCCGCTGCCGCGTGACTCATGTTGTTGTCGTCATTGTCTCTAAATGCATCCGCCTCTTGTGTGTTGGCTGGAATTGTCCTGTTGACTACGAGACAGATTTAAATCAGCCTGACTCACTCGCTCCTCGGCCGGATCCCCGAAGCGCTCTTAACCTTCCCTCCACCTCCTCATCCCGCCACAGCGACTTCAGCTGCGCTTCAAAATAAATCTTGTAAAAAGTCGTTTCTCTCAGCCGCAGGAGGATTAAATGTCACAGAATAAACTCTCAGTGCGTCAACAAATCTGCATTTTCAAAGATCACTTAAAAGGGCTTCTGTTATAGAACTCATTTCTACCCACGAGCAAACACGAGGAAAGTTTTTTAATGGAGACTCGAATAAAGTTGAAGTTTAGCCACTTTCAAAACTCCACCTCTTTGTTGATGCCAACACCCGACAAATGTTGTCCTGAATGTTGAACTTTTTGTAGCTTTAATTACGAAAAGATGAAGCATGAAACAGTGAACGAGTCCCATGATGAAAACATGCACTTTGCATTTTTCATTCAGGAGCAGCTTCAAGGGGACAAGTTGAAGTAAAAACCCTTAAAAACTGAGCAAAGGCACAAAGGCAGATGTTTGCATGCGACAAGAAACAATTAAGCAGCTATCATCCGATCATGTTCCGCTCGTTTAAAAACTTACGAAAAGATTTTGTGGAAAATGTGAGAAACACTGATGTTTAAAAAGTTTATAATCCTGAATAAAAGAGTTGAGGACGTGTCGCTCTGAGCTCGTGTTGGACCGCCGCCATCCTTCGGCCCCCTTAAAAAGAAAAAACATGCGTGTTGAAGCGGGTCATGTGACTCCTCTGACAGAAGAGCGAGGGAGGGGGAAGCAGAGGATCGGGGGGGGGGGGGGGTCTTCTGGTGGCCTATTCATGTGCAAAATGCCAAGCGATGGAGGCCTCTGAAGACCTGAGGGGCCCCGAGGTCCCGGAGCTGTTCAGACCACTGACCCCTGAAGAAATGTTAACATCATGTTAGCTTTGCTCATTAGCCCCGGCCGGCCCCTCACCACGGGGGAGGTCTCGACCCCTCATCCTCCTCCCCCCTCCTCGTCTTCCTCCCCCCATCTGTCCGACACTCGGCCGTCACTTTACCTCAACATTTTCTCGCTCATCGCTTTCTCCCTCTTCTCGCCTTTCTTTCTTTCCTCTTTCTGTCTTTCCTTCCTCGCAGCGATTGACCTGATTAACAACCTGCTGCAGGTGAAGATGAGGAAGAGATACAGCGTGGACAAAACCCTCAGTCACCCCTGGTTACAGGTGAGACTCCATCAGCACGGAGACGAGGCGTTTCACAGTGTGTTTAAATATTAATGCAACGGAGAGAAAACAGCATGAAGAGGGACGAAGGTCACGTTCGAGGGATGATGAGAGTTTTAACAGTAAACTAAAAACTGACCTTTAACATTCAAAGCAGACTGAAGTAGATGTTTTGAACAGAAGAGCTCAGCGATGAAACTTCACTCGATAAAAGCTGAAAAGTTGAAGGTTGAATCAGCCAAACAGAGGAAACAGAAAACAGCCCTAAATAAAATTATAACAGTTTTTATTTCCAGGCGACTGGTGATAAAAGTTTTTTTTCCTTTTACATTTATAAGTTAGTTATTTACATTTTCCCATTAAAATATCTTTAAAATGAGCATATCCATCATCCCTAATGTTTCTATCAAAATTCAAACTGAGAGAAATCTGTCATTTTCTTCAACGTAACATTTCATTTAGTCTCCTGTCCGGAACTTCCGGAGTAACACCAGTCAGAGAGTGAAAGAGGAAGTCTGCAAACTTCACTAAGGGACCTTTAGATATTTTTTGGGGGGTGGGACACACTGGAGGAAAATATGGGAGGGTCATGTTTTTTTAATTTGAGTCAGAGGGGGGGCACACTGTTTTTAATTCGGATCCCGGTGATGTTCGTACAAACCTGTATCGATCAAATTTTGAATAGTTTTCTCTCCAGAATTCATAAAAGTAAAGTGAGTTCCTTTAATGGTAACACAGATTTCCATGTATTTAACAAGTAAGAAAACAAATCCCATGATCCCACACTGCTTCGTTACATCATCAAACTACACATTTTAATTGTTTCGATAGAGATCCGTAGTGGACTAGTGAAACTTAGATTCCGTGACTACGAATAATTTTGGCCAAAAATAAAACCCAACAGAAAAGAGGAAAGATGGACAAACCGGTTAGCATTGAAATCCTTAGGAACTCCAAGGAATTACATTGTTAAAAAAACTTGACATCATTAAAATGTTTTTGACACGTGTGGGAGCAGCGTGTTTGAGGGTGTGTTTGTTTTCTCCACCAGGACTACCAGATGTGGTTGGACCTGAGGAACCTGGAGTCCAGGATGAACGAGCGCTACATCACCCACGAGAGCGACGACCTGCGCTGGCATCACCACGCCCTGCTCAGCGGCCTCGACTACCCGACGCACCTCTCCAACGGCCCCCGCGGTGACGGCCTCCAGGGGTTGGAGCGTTACCAGGAGCAGGAGGAGGAGCTGGAGACCCTCAGCGAGAGGGTCAGTGAACTGTGAGGACGAGGCCACGTGGAGAGTTTCAGCTCCGACAGTGACTGTAACAAAATGAAAGAAAGCACAAAATAATACCAAGACGTTTTAGTGTTCAGTTAAATCCAAACTTTCACTAAAATCACTCAAAAACAACATCATTAAAATGCAAATGTACAATAAATTTCCTCCACTGATGCATAATTTACAGCCAATTATTTAAAAACCCACCTACGAGTCGTTTTCAGACGATGTTTTCTGTGAAATCTCATCGCAGTCACAAAGAGTAAAAAAAATCTCTACTTATGACATAACATCCCATAATAAGTCTGTCCAAATCTGATTATTATGACAAAAATCTCCATAGTTACATTCAGCGAGAAGCCTCGGAGATCCAGGTCTTATTATTCTGAGAGGCTCGTTTTGTTTTCGTGAGATAAAATGATCATAATTTAGTTCATTGTTAAGTTTAATAAGAAACTCTTGTTTTTGTTTGTGATCCTAATTATAATGAAGGAAGAAAAAAACATTTTTCAACAGAAATGTCTCATAATTATTTTTATTTATTTGATAAAACAGAAAGAGGATATTTATATCTTTTTATTTCATAATAAGGAAAGTAAGGATCATGTGTTGTGGATGATGTGTAAGAACATTATTAGGATCTCTTAATTATCTAATAATTAACTCCTTGTTTTATATGAGGAAGTCAAATTCTGTAATAATATAAAATAATTTTGAGATCCTGTTTTATTGATTACAAGGTCAGAGCGTTGCAATTGAAGGTCCGTCATTTATAAAACAACACATGTTTAAGATTTGACAATTATACATTTTGGTCATAGTTTTTTGTTCTATTCTTCTAATTTTGTTTTATTTCGTAAAATTTTGTCGCATTAAAATAATTATGTCTGTTGGTGATAACGAGATCAACCCAGAGAGCAGAAGAAGCTTCTGGGCTTAAACTGCTTGTGTCCTCGGCCAAAGAACGGACATTATCGAGCCAGAAGAAACACAAATATGTGGCCAAAATCACTTTAATATCTGTTTTGTGATTGAAAAGAAAATCCTTCTTAGTGTAAATTAATAACTATTTATTTTAACCACTGTGTTAGGGTCATTTAATTATTTTTTGTGTAATTTAACAAGCTGAGTCATGATTAAAATATAATAGAATATAAAAATAGAACTTTTTTCTTTAATGATAGCGATGCACTTCCATAGTTTTCAGCTTGAATCATGAGTTTCATTTATCAGAGACACAAAAATCAGAACTTTGACAATCAGAAAAGTTCAAAAGCTGCAGACGCAGCTTTGCTTTACATTTGAAAAAACTCAGAACTTCCCTGTTTGTGCCTCTCGTGTAACCGACACTTTTCAGACTTTGCACTGACGATCACGGTCGAGTTTAGAAAAGATGCCACGACTTTAAAATCAACAAATTATCAAACAAAGGCAGAAAATCTATGTATTCAAAACTTATCAAGTGTTTCAAGAAATGTTTGTAATTTTCAACTTCTTCACCGTTCAATTTTACTACGATCTTTTTCTTTTTACTGAGTGTAGAATGAATGTTTAAGTGCTTAATCTACTGAAGACTTTATATATTAATCAACAGTAAAAATATTTGTTTTTCAAAATTTAAAAAAAGCATCATCGGCGTCCATCTGAAGCCCCGACTGAAAGACCATGTTTTTTTGTGCAGTGTTTAATTATTTAAGCTATAAATGTGTGTTTATAATATTTAAACTCTTCTACGGACAGTCGACGTCACAGTGTTTGTAGCAATGAAATGTCAGGGGTTTCATTCCAAAAGGAAATATCCAAAATGAAGTCATTCCCAAACTAACCACCTGCAGCCACAGTTCACTCTGATGATGAAGTTCTGCTAAGTTTCAGCTTCCTTTGTTTCCTGTGAAACGGATATGTAGCATTTTGGAATGAAAATCCTCAGTCGCACAAGAAAACAGTGCCGACAAAAGCCAAAAACTGCAGAAATGTTTTGTCGTGTTTCAGTTATTTTCCTGCTCCCGTCTTTCTGGAAACTGTGTCCATGGTGATCTGACAGAAATGTTAACTCAAGACTTTTTTTCTTTTTTCTTAATCTTTGTGAAGTTTTGTTGTAACGACTCATTTGAGGCTGTCTGACCACAGGAGGGCGACAGTAGCGCCGCTGCCCTTCAGTGGGTTTTGCTAACTTTGGTTTACAAACAAAATGGCCGCCTGTCACTTGTGTAAAAGTCTTTTTATTTCTAAGGAAACAGTCACTAACATCAATTTAAAAAAGGTAACTCCTGTGTTTTCCAACAGAAAAAGGTTTAACGTGCAGCATGTTGTATCTGTCGTCTTCAGTCCGAGTTTCACCTGAATGCATCGCAGCGTCTCTGCACACAGTTTGAACATGAACTGTCTGTTTAACCTGAATACACGCTGTTCTGTCTGTGAGGACCTCACTCAGAGCGTTCTGCTTTATTCTCTTTTCCATTTCTTGTGTTTTGCTTTTCATGCTCACATTGATATATTTATTGTGGATAAATCCAGTTACATGCAGTGTTAACGTCAGTGCAAAAACAGTCATCACTGCAGACGACACTGGCACTGACTCCGCCCCCTCTCACCTGAACCAAACTCAGTATTTCCAGCAGGTGAGGCTGCGTCTGACGTGACTTCTCGGTGTCTGCTTCCTGCATGACGAAACAGAGCCTGTTTTTGAGTTTGTCTGGTTCTTGTGAGAAATCAACTCTTCGGTTTTAGCTGCATCAGTTTTTTAAACTTCATACAACTTCACTCTGCTGCAGGTTAAACTGCTCCACAAAGAGGATTAAACATGGATTAAAGTCAGGCTTTAGTCTTGTTCCAGACGTCATCTGCTGAACGCTCATCTGCTGAGGCTCAGACACTTTATCTGCTAGCTACCATGTTAGCATTAGCAAGCTAGCTACAGTGACTTGCCAACAAGCTCCACTAGCAGTCACCACATCACCAAGCTTCCAAAACCACCAGAACACCACAGACTTTTTATTTTTCTCAAGATCATATCAGTCATTTTGCACATTTTTGCACTTCATTGTCAAGTTTATTCCTTTTCAAACTTCCTCCTTCAGTCTTTTCCCACCTGAGCTCATTTGCAAATTCATTTTTTAAAGCTGACAGTGTTTTTCCTTGCGTGCAGACAGTCGGGACGTCTGTTTACCGATAAGAAAGGCAAAGCTGAACTTCGGTTTCCTCCCAAACAGACACAAAGAGAACAGCATGTATCAGGGTTGTTAGGTCTTTATGATGCTGCCATGAATGTGAAAAATAAGGGCTGTCTTCATGGCCTCGTCTTCTTCGTGCCTCTTTCTCACTGCTTCTGTTTCTTCTGACGTTTCTGCTTCACCTGGAACGGAAGCGTCACCTGTCTCACCTGTTCCTCTGTAAACGGGAAACTTGTAAAGCATCTGTTCAAATCCTTTTGTTTGTATTTGTGTGCAAAAGGTCCAACAGTGGTGTGTGTGTGTGTGTGTGTGTGTGTGATCTATTGAAAAGAAACTGTAGGTGAGTGGAGGTCAAATCTCTCTGAGTGTCCGTCAGCTGATGAGGATGGTTTGTACAGAGAACAGGTGAGGTTATACAACATGAACAGGTTACAGAACTCAAACGACCGGCCGTCTGTAAACACAACACAGAGAGTTTAAGCTCGTGTCTTTTCGGGGTTTGAATCTGATGAACTGAGGAGAAAACTCACACTCGTTATCCTCCATTATAATGTATTTTTATAGGAAACAAAATCAAACATCATCCAACACCACGCTGCCAATCAATGAATGATCTCTTTCATATATTTTTATTAATCTGTCAGCCAAAGCCACACAAAGGTGATGATTTTTAATGGTTCAACCTAAACGTTTCATTCAAACAAATTGATTTTGAATACAAAAAAAAACAGTGTTTCCTGTCTGAGACGTTCATTTAATGTATAAAAGTTCAGATGTCTAAATGTTCGAACACCATGGAAACATCTCAGCCGGCCGCATATCAAAGGGCTTTTATGTTCTAGCTTGTTTGTGGGGCGAGCGTGTTGCACAACGTTTCTTTACTCTGTCTCCCCCTGCAGCACAAACAAGGCATGACATGAGTCAGAACAAAACCGCGCGCTACATTCTTTAGAGTTTTGGAAAGTTGCGTCTTCAGCGCCGAAGTGTTAAACTTTAAGTTTGTGATGTGTGTGAGATGTGAGAGGCAGTAAATATATTTGGAAAAATCGAGGCGGGAGCAGCAACAAACCCCCAGTCCTTCACAAACCCCCCCAAAAAAACCTGAGTTTACGATTTTTAAACGAGAAAAGCCGTCAGTCGTTTTGATGCTTAACCGCTGGACGAGGTCGAGCTAACTGTTTCCCTCTGCTTCCAGTCTTTGTGCTAAGCTAAGCTAACTGCTAACTGAAGAAAGTGCACAAGTTTTTTTTCCCTAAATGTCAAAATATTCTTTCAACATCTTTACAGAAGCCTAATTTTTCCTCCACATGTTTCTGCCTGTTTTCGTAGTTTCAGAACTCGGGTTCGGGTTTCTGCAGATCTGGATCGTATTTACACCAGATTTCAGGCTTCACTTCGGGCCTGTTGGCCGGAGGGCCCGCTCGGTGTGTGTGTGTGTGTGTGTGTGTGTCTGCAGAGAGACGAGCAGTGTGTTGTGTGTGCTGCAGCTCAGTGTTGGTGGAGCGGCTGCGTGTGCAGCTTCAGGCTCACAGCCGGTTTCCTCCCGTGTTGAAGTGTGTTTCTTCTTCGACTGTTTCTTCTTCTGTGGCTTCTCTCCTCTGCTGTCTGTGCTCACACAAGGTGTTCGCTACCTGCAGGAACTTTACACATGTATTTTTTCTGGATCATGTTTCAATAAAGATATTTTAAAATCACTTGCAGACGTTTTTTTCATTCCCTCGTGCACGTGAGGCGCCGTTTGACTCACAGGAATAATGAACCGCCATGTGCATCATCCTGTTTTTCTGCTGTGAAATAAACTTTGCATGATATTTTGTGTGATCAGAGTTCAGAGAAGCAACCGTTTCAGCAGCAGTTTGTTAAAAACACAGACAGCATCTTCAGAAATGTTACCTGAGGACAAAACACACAGACGTGATTTTTAACATGAGGTCGAACACAGAAAACAATCTGTCTAAAAATATCAGTGTTTCAGCAGCCTGAAGCTAATCCCAGGATGCTAACTGAGTCTGAGCTTCTTACAAACCTCAGCAGCAGAACAAGCTCGTCTTTACTGGAAAAAACGTCCTCACTTCATGTAATTCAGGCAGCGACTGACAGAGTTTTATGATATGAGCATCATTTTTTTCAGACAGGTGACTGAAGGAGTCTGAGTCCAGTTTTTTTTTGATCCTCCATGAAAATTCTGCTCATTTTTGTTAAAAAACGGTTCCAGCTGGTGACTAAAACTAACTGAAGCTTCAATAAACTTCATTTAATTAACATCTTTAACTGAACTTTGAGGAGTTCATGTGCTGTAGTTCTGTGGTTGTACCTCCTCTGTCTTCATCCACGCTCCTCTCTGCACCTGCAGAACCGACGGACCGAGACCACAGGTTCATTTATCCAAGGACACTTTAGAGGTACTCGTACTTTATACTTCTACTTTACTTCTACTTCTTCATATTAAATATAAATGAACTTTTACATTATGATACATTATCGTATATGGACAGTAAATCTGTGACAAAGTAATTAGAATTTAATGGATTAATTG
>JAPZDY010000007.1:919814-936171 GCA_029783645.1 Ctenochaetus hawaiiensis | reverse complement strand
AATCATAACCTGCGGTTGCTTTGATTGATTCGATATCTGGGCTCCAAAGTGCACAGCGTCATGTGGCCCCAATATAAGACATTTAAACTACGAGAGAAATGGATGTAAACGTGCAAAATAAATCTACAAAAAGTATCTCAGAGCAGGATGAGGCCTGTCGAAGTAACTGTAATAAATTACTCTGAACACTGCAGACTGAAAGTTGACTCTGATTGATTAGTTTCAGCTCTCTGGGAGTTGAATTAGAGATGAATTGATACAAACATGAACAGTTTTACTTAAAAATGACCAAAACTCAGCGGTTTGCTCCTTTAATTCAGAGCCGTCAGCGAATCAAACGTCTTTCTTCAGACTGATGGTGATGTTTCTCCTCTTGGCCTTTCTCTCCTCTCTCGCTCCGCTCAAAACAAAGCCCTGGCTGCTGTCAATCACCCGTTAATAGCCGGCGAGGAGAGGCGGCGAGGTCGTTATGACTCCATGAAGCGTCTGCTCACGAGCTGATTGGATGAATTAGTGACCGTAATCGTTAGCGGCCGTGCTTCAGACAGACTCTTAATGTCTCTGTATTAGCACTAATGGAATGCAATTTCAGCTCTGCCTCTGCTCTCCGTCACCCCGCCCGGCCACGATCCCGGGGGCACCGCCGGACCGTCGTCTAGGTAACTGTAATCACGTGCCGACGCCCGGTCCCCTTCCTCCTCCTCCTCCTCCTCCTCCCATGAACCCCTCGGTGAGACAGAGAGAAAATTAGAGATGGCTCTTAATAAGAGTCCTGGTGCTAAAAGAAAATGACCAATATTCCTCCTCAGGCAGGGAAATGATTTGAGCTGCAGCCAGTTTTGTGAAGGAGCAGCGGGGGAGATTAGCTCGATTAAGGCCAAATCAGACCTGCTTCCAATTTGATGAGAGATGAAGATAATAGCTCTCAGATTGGTTTCTCATGCGGTTCGGCCTTCACTGAGGGAATTAAACCGCTCTTTGTCTCTCCGTCTCTCTGGGTGACTCCACTCCCCCGAACAAATCAGGGATGCTAGCTGCTAAATTAGAAAGCTAATATAACCTTTTCTCCTGAGAATTACCTTCATGTTCAACTCGGCTTCATTAGCAGAATCATTTCAGGAGATCATGTTTCTGAACTCGTCCTGCAGAAACTCACCGTCTTTGACCCCAGTTTCTGTTTACAGGAGGGCGAATCCGGTCCTGTCCGTCAGTTCGACCACAGCTCCGGGGATATCATGTACTCACCTGCCGGTTTCCATAGCAACATGAACTGTGTTAGCAGTTAGCCGACAAGTGAAGCTAACTGAACGTACACAGTCAGAATGATGCCGGTCTCCGAGCTGCATGAAGGAAAACGTGTACGCGTGTCATTCTGACAGGTTCATATGCATTTTGACTTGAGGGTGCACCAAACATGTCCACTAGGGGGCAGTATTATGTCCGGCAGGCTGTGATTTATCTGTTCCATCAGGTTTTGCGTGTTTGCAGATTGTGTATTTGAAATTTATTTGACTGAAAACATCTTTAAACCGTAATTTTCTGTGACCAGTGGGTGGCGCTGTGACTGTACCTGATATATTTTTGTTTCTGTTTATCTCAGTGAATCATCTCACAATCTTCACATAACAGCTGTTGATGAAAACATATCATTTTTTGTTCTGTTTTAATACAGTAAAAATTCTCTCATTATTTAAACAAACCTGGACGTTAAATCGACCAATCAGAGAAGAGAGTTTGGTGTGGCAGGTTTATTCGATCTGCTGGACCTTCGTCTCACTGCCAGTTTGAACCTGTGTGAGACTTTAAATGTATTTGTGTTCAATTTTCCTGCAGTGTGTCGCCCTCCAATGATCCACGCTGAACTCTCCCAGGGTCACTTGAACGTCACACGACTGGCTGCATTAACTCTAAAACAGTCCATTTCAAATTTCCTGCAGGATTCACAAAGTAATTTGAGGCGACCTGTTGATGACAAAAGAGACATTCATGCGATTTCTGCCTCTTTCTGTGATGCTCGCTGTGTTCCAGGAGGTGAAAAAATCATTTAGGAGAGAAACGAGCGAAACGATGGATGTGACCTTTACAGAGCGACGATGAGAAGATGGAGATGAGGAGGTGATCTGATCCGAGAGCTGCAGTTACAGCAGCAGAATTAATGTTCTCACATCAAACTCGGCTCGATTTCCGTTGATATTTGAGTGACGTCGCACGTCAGCATGTTACTGTGTCTCAAACTGATCGATCAGTCCAATGAAGATCCATCATGAGGCTGTTTTCAATGAGTTTGATTTGATTTTATGAGAGTTGAAGGGTCAGTTCACGAGATCTAAAATGCTTTTATATTAAAGATGACACGTCACCGTTACACATGAATCATGCAAAGTCAGTTTTCTGTGAGAACCTGAACTGTGGAGGTTTTTGAAGGTGTCTCCTCCTGCTCCTTCATGACCTCCTGAAAATGTTCACTTGCTCCTGGGTTGATTGTTATTGGACGACACCTGCTGCAGAAGAACAAAGGTGTTGAGTTTCCTCCGTTTGTCTGTTCAGAGATCTGATTAACTGGAACAACCGACTCCTGTTTAAGAGAGTTTTTTCTAAATACAAACATCTTTATTTTTCTTAATGCTGATCTGATCACAGCGCTGCAGAAAGACAGAAAAATCTCCAGGATCACAAACTGCAGATTTAACAGAAATCTGACACTGATGGAGCATTTCCTCCCCTCTGAAAATGATCGTGTATCATTAAACTGTTGCTTTAAGCTTTTCAGTAAAACTGCACGTTGATTATTTTGGTTTCAACACGTAAAGTTTAAGAAAACAGTCGGTTTCAGTGTTTCGGCAGACAAACAAACGGAGGTTAAACGTGTCGTCTCTCCTCCATGTGAGGAAATGTCAAACGCTGTGAAGCTGAGTTTGGCTGAAGTTTTGCTGCTGAAATGTTTTTCAGGTTTTTTTGTTCTATTTCAGGGACGAGCTGATGAGACGACGATCCTGTGGGGAAATCACAGCTGATGTCAGAACGCTTCACTGTTCTCAGCTTTAATTGAAAATGATGTTTGAATGTAATTTCAGGAGCAAATTTAGACTCTGAAAAGTGTCTGAAGAAAAACAGAACTCTTTAAACTGTCATTAAAAGTCAACCCGCCTCCCGTTCTCACTCAGTCAGAAGGTGATTGGTGGAAATTAGAAATGATTCATTTAGAATTTGTATTTTTTTAACCACATTTTTCTCTCTGCAGAGAAGTGGTGCAGGTGAACAGTTTGTGTGTAATTACATGTGAGGTTGCACATACGTGTTTGCACGTAAATGAAAAGAGATCTGACAGAAAAAAAACATACAAATGAGACTTTAATGTTTTACTTCAGCAGCTGTTTTGTCTTTGCCAGCAGGAGTTCAGGGATCAGCGAGCGTTAGATTCATTTTTATTTACTTTAACGTTTAAACTGAGAGGTCTCCTGTGTTTCTGAACGTCTGTCTGATGGTTTGTTGTAACAAAAAAATCACAGAAGAAGTAAAATTAGTCCCACTTTGCTTTAAACAGTCAGCAGAAACAAATATCTACTGTGAGCTCCTGAAGGAGAAGAAGCTCCTGAGGTTCTCGTGTCTGCTGACCTCTGGTGCTTTGACCTCTCACCTTGCTGCAGCGATGCAGAAGTGAACTCCAGCATCCTGTGACGTCGCTGTGAGCTCGACATCTTTGACGTCTCAGAGCTCAACGTGCATCATGTTTGCAGTGACGTTCAGGTCAAAGCACTGAGCAACAATATGAAGACACTTTTTAAAGTCACGCATTTTGAACAAAAGGCCGAGCCGAACATCAGATCCTTCATTGTTTACAACAAGATGCTGCAGATCTTCCACCTGCTCTGCTGTGGTCTCCTGGAGGAGCAGCATCAGAGCTGAAGATCAATAAACTCATTCACAAGGCTGAAAGTTTCATTGATCAAACCTGGAGATGTTTGAGGAGCAGAAGGTCAAACAGGAACCATCTGTCCTTCATGAAGCCATCAGAGCTCCTCAGAAACTCTACATAAAGAAGGTGAAACACCGACTGTGGACGAGTGTTACATTCAGAACATCAGTTGTTCCTTCAAGGATCATTGTTTCCATAAAGCTCCTCAGCAGCAGCAGCATCTGTCTGCATCTGCAGGCAGTTTGTTGCTTCACAGCAGCTGCAGAGTCTCAGTCTGCTAAAGTTCATGTGAAGGTTACAGAAAGTTAAACTCTCACAGAAACTCTCTCGTCTCCCTCCATCTTGTTTTCATGCTGCCTGTCTGTCTGCTGCCTGTCTCTCTCTCTCTCTCTCTCCTTCTTTTGGGCAAACTCACACTCAGATTAAACAGCCTCGAGACACTGAAACGGGCCTCCGGTCAGGCGGGCGGGGCTAAGCGCTGTCACATGTCAGCAGCAGGGGCGGCAGCTGATTGGTCGGTCCGGTGAGTGAGGGCAGCTTTACTGTTGTGTTTCCCCACATCAAACACCTTTTCAACCCGTTGCTTTGACAACCGTCAGCCAGCAGCTGATTGGAGCTGACGGCGGCAGGTTCAGACGGGGCCTTCGGTCGTCCTCACACAGGACTGAGGGGAGAACCTGACGACGTGATTGGCTCTTTCTTCAAGTCAGATTAAACTCACAGTTTTCACAAACGTTTGTTGTGAAAAATCCAAAACTCGAAGCTCCTTCTTATTAAATCTGAATCCGATGAGTGTGTGTGTGTGTGATGTGCATGTGTGTCTTGTACTTGTTGATCTGTACTCTAAGCCCCGCCTCCCTTAGTTACTGTTGCCGTGCCTGTCAATCACTCCAGTTCGCATTACACACAAACACTGCGTCAAAACTACAAGTTTGTCTTGAAGGAATTTCCAACTGATGAAACGCGACAGGAAGTTTAATAAACGAGATTTATTCATCTTTTTACTAATCAGCCTGTTTTTGTGACTTTCAGATGGAAAGTTTGTGAATCCTACAAAGGAAATTTTGCATTGATTTCACAAACATTATAAACAGAAATCACAACTTTCCCATCCCCTCAACCAAAGATCGTCCTACACATCTCATTTACAGAAGTTTTTCTAAACTCAGCCAAGAATTCAGTCCCTAAAACAACACAATGAATTAATTTTTGTTTGAAATCAGAGAGAAAATCATCAGAGTTTGTTTTTTTTTTTTTGTGATGTGACCTGATCTCAGAGTCTTTTAGGATTTTAAACCTTCGGTGGTAGAGTCCAACCCCCCCTTCCTATAAATCCAGTTGGATTCTCCCACTTCCTGTTTGAAAGTCTCCGCCTCCTCCTGCAGGTAACAAGACTGGAGTCAACCTCAACACATATTTAGGTAACTTCAATTAAACATCAGCTGAGTTCATCAAAAGAATCCTCGATGTGTGTCATTTATATAAGCTAACTAATAGCCGAGTTAGCATGTTTAGCTGTGAAGCTAACACGGTTAGCCTCAGAGGTTCCACAGTGATGAACTAGCTTAGCTTCACCGGCAACAACAGCCACATTTGGAACATTTTGCATTATTTATATAATTAGTAGATTTAATTAGTTGGCTGATGATGAAATTAAAACAGAGCTGGATCTTCACAGAAGCAGCAACATGTTTCTGAAAACATTTTTACTTTGACTGTTTTATTTAAACAACATTTGAGTTTTTTTCAGTTACACATCAGAAAACAAAAAGTAAGCTGAGTATCACATGTTCGGACAATTTGATGATTATTTTGATTGATTAATAACGTACTATATTCTATTAACAGGTTGTATTAAATAGTTAAATACTAACAAAGTGGTAAAAAAAAAAAATCAAGAATCACATTCATTTAAACTAAAATATATTTATGACCTCATTTGAGAAAACATGTTAGAAAATTAAATTCATCAGTTTATTTCAAAAATCTATTTTCTGTTTTTAATACATTTTACTACAAAAACACAGTGTAAAGGGATTTTTGTCTTTTACAGGACTCTTTTGTTTTTTGCATTTTTCTTACCACATATGTTTGTTGTCATGTGCAAAAATACCAAATTCAGCCTCTTTAAACCTGATTCTGATTCATTTAATCAGTGATAATTAATTCTTAAATGCAGAAGAGCGAGAATAACCTTTTTTTAACAGTCAATGATTTTTTCTCAGTTATTGTGTATAAAAGATTCTAAAAAGTGAAAATGTCCACGTTTCTTCCAGCTCACAGTTCAAATCCAAAATAATAATCACTTAAAACCAGTGAGATGAAATGATTAAAATGTTCATTCTAATGTTTTAATCTATGGCCTTTTGTTTGCCCTGGGTTTTGACTCTCAGGTCACCGAACCCTGTGATTGGTGGAGCTGGCTGCTTTCTGAGGAAAAAATACTTTATTTTATAATTTGTGGTTATAAATCTAAATACAGTCTCATCTCCATCTCAGTTCTCTTTAAATGTAATAATATTCAGTGTTATTGTGTGAATAATGGAGACATTAAGCCACATTTCTAACTCTTTTCTCAGACGTATGGAAACCAAAAAGCCCTTTTGAATATGATGTTTTTTTTCTCAGATGACATAAACAGCTTTCATAGAATTTAATATTTCTTCTTTTCCTCCGTGTCTTGTGAAACCTGCAGACTTCCTCCTGAATCAGATGCAGCAAAAGAGGATAAAATCATTTCTTTTCTGAACGTATGTGTGGATGTTCAGTGGAGTTTCTGTTTTTACAGGATCAAAAGTCGGCGTGTGATGGAGTCCGAGTGACGGCGAGTTAATTTAAACTCCCGGAGGAAGTGAGAAGCCATCAAAAAAAAGGTATTTAAAATCTATTGTGTGTTTGTCATGTAACAGTGATGGAGGCTGTCTGCCAAACATGCAGGTTGTTCTCCACCAAAAGGGTATTTTTAGATGATGATCAGGAGCCAGGATGAATTCATTCTCCTCCTCCTGAGACGCAGCCACACTTTGATTTTTTCTTGATCAGACGTCTTTTCCATCATCTCCGTCACCGACCTGCAGGCTGCTCCCAGTGTCCCTGATTTGCACTTTGATTCAAGCACCACTGGGTAAAGCCAATTTCATCAAAGTTGTTTCCAGAATAAAAAATGAAGGCGTTTATTTCGCTCTGCGGAGCGCGCTGCTGAGAGCTGACAGCGGCTGAGCTCGAGCGACGGATCCATGTGAGAGAGAAATGTGACGGACGGCAACAAAACCAGCAGATTTGATCCGACACGGACACGAGATCTACAGGAGATTTACTGGAATCTGAGGATTTTTACTGAGGAAGAGCAGCGAGGAAGAAACAACCACAGAGTCACAGAGGGTCACATCACTAAAAAAATGTGGTATTTTTATATTTTTCTGCCTTGAAAGACCCAAACCTGTTTATTCTATTCATGAAAAACAAACAGGAATCAATGTAAAATCATAAATTTACACGACATCGACTAAGTGAGTTCAGTTTATCATTTAATGTGGCAACCGAAGGCCTCCGAGTTTATTTCAGTCCGACAGGAGAGAAACTAAAGAGGCTGAAGGAAGAAAAAATGTGTTTCATATGAAACTGAAAATTCTGAGGCTTTAAAATAAAAACACTCTGATAAATAACACAAGCAGCCTCGTTTAGAAAAATTAAAAAACTTCACATCAGGGATGAGAAACTGGACTGACGTAGTTTTTGTGCTTCACAAAGTATTTCAGGAGAAAAAGACCTGAAATGCTTTTTAACATAAATAACTTTTTACATTAAAATGTCTAAAAATAACCTTCTTTTATTTTTTATTTGATGTCTCTAATTAAGTTCAGTGTCAGAGAATTAACTAATTAGATGTAGCAGGGTCACATAATTAAATTGCAGACTTATTATTATTGCAGTAAAAACAAAAATGTTCTCTTAAATTACTGTGAGTGATTAAAATGTTGGTGAACACACGGAGGTTTCGTGTGAATATATTGTCCCTTTAACAAAAAGCTGATCTGTAGAAAACAGCTTTTATTTCTTTGCTTTGCATCTTTTTGTCTTTGACGTGTTTCTGAATCTGAAAGCTGTCGAGACAAATCTGAGCAGAACGACACAAAACGAGTTTGAACTGTTGACGTGGAGCTTTTTCTACTTCAAGCTCGAGCGCTGCGTTTGATTGGCTCTCACTGTCTCTCCTCTGCCAATCAGATCAAAACACAGTTTTCACCTGAGTCTGACGTGTTCGTGAGGCCGAGCAGGTGAAGCTGGTCATGTGATCATTGAGCTTCATTATCTGAACATGTTTTATTAAGCCAACAGACTTCCACAGAGTAACAGAGTAATATGTACTTGATTACTTTTAAAAGGAATCCCTCTAAACGTTCCTGTAAGTGAAGTGAAAGTGAGCAAGAGGATGAGATTTTCTGAAACGATTAATAAAACTGATGTGAATAAAAACAGAATCACAGATGAATATTTATTGATAAACCGATCGATCGTGTGAGTTTCGGCAGAGTCGCCGCTCTGCGTCGCCGACAGGAAGCAGGACGAGCTTCCTCTTGTTTCCTGCTGTTTTCTGGCTGTTTGGATCCAAACATGGCGGCTGTGTGTTCGGCTTTCGGCCTCTGTTCTCGCCGTCGAGGTCCGACATGTGACAATCCTCCACCTTCCTGTCTCGTAGCACGCCATTAGCTGATTGGACGCCGTCGGTGTGGAATAATATTCCAGCAGGCCGTCGCCTCCTCGGGGGGGGGTCGGTGCTGGTGATACTGGTGATGATGGTGGTGTTGTGGGGGAGGAGAGGGGGGGTCCATCCATCCATCCATCCGTCCAAATCAGCATTAATCAAGACGGCTCGCTTCATTCCTCCTCGTCTCAAATCAGACAAATGATTACCAGCATTCAGCCGACGAGGGCCGTCGACGGCGAGGGGCCGAGCTGCGCCGCAATCAGGCCGCCGCTCGCTTCCTGGAGATCCCGCCGCAGAATCACAGTGTTTTTCTTTTCTTAACTAATCGTTTAATAAAAACGATGATGATTGATGCACAGAGAATAAAGGAATCGTGTGTTTCTGTGGGAACAAACGCCCCGAATCTGCACACCGCCAACCTGAAGCCGAGAGTATTTAGAGTATTTAGATCCGCCCGACCTGAAAATACTCATCATTCAGTTTTTTATTTCTTCTTCTCTCAATCAAACTCTGTTCCAGCAGAGATAATTTCATTTCCACTGTGGTGTAAATACAGCAGACTGGTCCGAACACCACAGAAGAAGAAGAGAGGGTTTAATCAGATATCAGCAGCCGGACCTGCAGAGACGAAGGTCGATCTGCACAGAAAACACCGACGGAGACTGAAGACGTTTGTTAGTCTGACTTCTTACAAACTGTCAGGATGTTGAAATGCAGATCTGTGTGTTTTATTTCTGGATGTGATTCAGTTCAGAGACAACATGAAGCTCAGAGGCTGTTTTTTTCTTTTAAAACGGCAGCAGATAAAAACAGTTGACACACATTTGGACGTCAGCACGTGTGAACGGCCTCAAAGCTGAACCTGATTCTGATCTGAACACTCGGACAAACCTGTGAAGACTCGAGAACAGGACAACATGTCCCCGCTTTCAGAGGACGTCCTCACACCGCAGACCAGACAAAATGTCACTTTTCTTCAAAACTGTCCTCATTTTGTAGGTTTTTTTTTCATTTCTTGTCCAAAAAATATTCTCACCTCTCTGAAAAGTTAAAGGACCAGATTGTCCTCACTTTCTAAAATCTGTCCTGATTTTTAAAATGTCTTTGCTTTTTTCACAGATGTTCTCGCTTGTAAGAAATGACCCGACTTTTCAAAAATATCTTCCTCTGAATATCCTAAAGACACAGGATCAGACTGATGACTTTACTTTCCAATCTTGTCTTTATTTCCTAAGCTTTCTTTATATTTGTAAAAATGTCCTCAGTTTCCATAAGCGTCCTCACATCACAAACATCTCATAATAACGTCCTCACTTTGTGGAATTTCACAAAAATGTCCTCAGATTCTCCATCGGTCCTCTCATCGTATGTAAATAATGTAACTCTTGAAAACATCGATAATCATTGGAGCTTCTTTTTCGGACATTTTCAAACCTGTGAGTGAAACAAACTGAGTCAGAGTTCAGTCTCTTCTGCTCACCTGACAAACTACAAATCAAGAAATCAACAAAAAAAAGATATTTTTATCATTTTAGATTTCCATCAACCTGATTTTTATGGGACAAATAGTCAAAAACAGGATCATTTTAGACCTGATTTTCTTCATTAACACCAAACATGAGCTTTATAAACCAACAGAGTGAAACAGAGTTCAACATTTAAAAATATTTACCTGAAAAATGACCACAGGTCATTCAAAATGTGCAATCTGACATCAGAAACCAGAGAAAACACAGAGTCTCTGTCTCTGATTTGTCTTGTTGTTTGTTTCTAAACAGGCATCATTACGGTGAAACTTGACACCAGGTAGCTCACCTGAGCAAACATAGGACAGCTTGAGGGGGGGTCAGGTCAGGGAAAACAAGAGGACAAAGGGGGGGGTTGTTTTTATTGAATTAAGTTAAAATGATTAATTATGCAAAGTGACGTGTTTCAGAATCTCAAAGCTCTTTTTTGCAAACAAACTGTAGGAAACAGTCCTTTTTTAGGGACTATTTTTATTGGCGGATGAATCTACATTTGGTGCTCTAGTGTGTGTGTGTGTGTGTGTGTGTGTGTGTGTGTGTGACTGAGTCAGTCTGATTTAAAGTGTGTGTTCATTGTAATGAAGAGGAACATCGGCCTCTGCAGCAGATTGTTCACTGCAGTTATTCACGGCCTCTCCCTCAGATTTTTTTCCCACGCTCCACCTGCTCCTCCAGGTGAGGGCCCCCCCGCTCTCCCCGAGGACCTGCTGTGGTTTCTGGCCTCCACCGCAGCAGCTCCGACCCTCCAATCCCTGCAGGACCTGCAGCTCTGAGAAACACAGCGAGAGGCTTCTCCCAGACCGACCAGGCCGCCATTAAACCACTGATCTGATCATTAGAGACCACCGGCAGTTAGCTGTCTGTCTGCCTGCCTGCCTGCCTGCCTGCCTGCCTGCCTGCCTGCCTGCCTGCCTGCCTGCCTGCCTGCCTGTCTGCCTGTTTGTCTGCCTGCCTGTCTGCCTGTTTGTCTGCCTGTTTGTCTGCCAGGTTCTCCCCTTTTTTCTATCAGTTTTGGTATTAAAACTTAAACTTTATGAGCAAATAGAGACATAAAACAAACCAAAGATTAGCTTTTAAAGCACCAGAAGAAGATGCAGAGGAGGAGGAGGAGGAGGAGGAACAGGAGGAGGAGGAGCAGGAGGAACAGGAGGAGCAGAAGGAGGTCCACAGGGAGCCGCTGCAGCTCTGTCTGACACTGGGAATGTTTGGCGTTAGCCGGACGAGGCGGTGTGAGCCGGAGTTGCAGCAGATTGAGTTTCGGGATAATTGAAGGATCGGTGGATTAAATGTGTGACGGCGCATCAACAAACAGCCCCGAATGTTCCGTCACCGACTCTGAATCAGTTGGTCGGGAGGTTTGCAGGAGGCGGGGCGGCGTCTCAGGTGTGCTGTCACAATGAGGATCCCGCTGAACCGTTTGCACAACATTTTGCAAACATGCAGAATATCATGTGACAGCGGAACAAACGGCGTCTTTCAGGAGGCTTCAGATTTTCTCTGAAGTGACGAGAAGAAAGAAACTAAAGGTCGATGACCTTTTCCAGCAGACTGCAGCCGAACGGCGGCCCTCAGAGATGTTTTCAAACACTCATAAATGTCCGACATCTTTAACGTCATGCGTCACAAATGATGGCGGACGGTTTAAGAGGCTCAATCACATGTTGGTTTGGAGCTTCAGACGGAGTTAAAGTTAACTTCTGAGCTCATGGAGCCAATTTTAACTCTGTTTAATTGAATAAAAGCTTTTATTTTTGGTCTGCAGGTTTCTGAAAATGTGGTGTCTTATTTGTTTATTTAGTTGTTTGACAGAAACTTTCTTAAATGAAAATCTTCTGTTTCCAGCTTCTGAAAAAACGAACATTTCCGTTTCCTCCTTAATTATCAAACTGAATAGCTTTGGTTTTATTCCAGCGATCAGACGAAGAACAAACACCTGAATCTGTTGTCTTTCGTGCGTTTCGCTCTTTGCTGACGCCGCCGAGCAGAAGGAGCTCAGACTGACGCGAGTTAACGAGGCGACAGGAAGTTTTCACGCCGCTTCACTGAAACTCGATTAAAGACGGCAACAAACTCTGTGCAGCGTTCGGGGTCGAGGGGACGGGGCAACACCGTAAACAATCCCACGACCTGATTCGGACCCCTGAACCATATTTCCAGAGAGTGGGGCCCTCGGGGGACAGCGGCGGCGGCATCAGGGGCCAGTGATACCTGTTGGCCCCTCCCCTCTCTTCCTGATTGACAGATGGCTGCTCCATTAGATGAGAATGATAAGTGGCTCCCCGTCAGCAGAAAGGACTTCCTCTTGACCTCTGACCCCCGACCCTGACTCTTGACCCCTCTCAGGGGTTGACCAGCGACCCCTCCCCCCTCTCTCTCTCTCTCCAGTGTGTGTGATGGTCTCTCGGCCGTCCACAGGTGCAGACTGCAGGTCAGGACTAAGTGATGTGGAGAGCAGCTTTTGTTCCTCTGAAGGAGGAATCTGTGGATCTGTGGAGGAGCAAAGAGAAGAAAGAAGACGGACGAGGAGGTGAAGAGTCTGTTCAGAGAGGAGAGAGAGAGGATGAGACGAGAGAGAAGAACTGAGAGCAGTGAAGCGAATATCTTCGTTACCTCTCATTTTTTACATTTTTATCAAACTTACAGAAGAATCAGCTCTCGTGAGACTCTGTGGATCGATCAGGCCTCATTTCCCTAAAACTGAAAACAACAGTTGAGCTGCTTCTGAGCTCGCTGAGCTGCGGCTCCAAAAATCCAGAAATCACAGCGAGGCGGCGGCTTTAATTTCCCGGCTTGTTGGAGACGGTGTCTTTCACCTGCCTCATTATTATTACTGTAATTATTTTTATTATTATAATTGTTATTGTTGTGTGGTTTTGGAGCGTGAGTGCTCTCTCATCAGAGCGACTCCTCGTCCTGAAGTCCAGATCTGAAGCTCCGGCAGTGGCGGCGGCGGTGGCGGCGGCTGTAAACAGGCTCAGGTCGACCGCTCTGGACTCAACTAATAATTATAATAATCCAGGTTGTTGCATTGTTCTCTCCCTCTTTATACTTTAAAGTGTTTACAGTAATAGTAGCTCTGCCACGAGTGGACCGACTCTCTCTCTCCGTATTAATAAGCAGTGCAGTACTCAGCACAGCGCGTGGTAAAGCTTCGCCATGATTACAGTACGCCATCAAGAAAATTAGTTGTTTCCCACACACAGCAAAGCACAGCGAGGGGTTTGCAACATAACAAGTTGCTTTTGTTTACAGCGGCTCGCTAGCTGTTTTCATTATGCCGAGACAAGCCCATAGACTCGGAGCCAGCTGCCACAAATCACACGTTCAATTATTCTGCTTTGCTTATGAGCATCCAAATATTTAGTCCACTTACCGCGAACAAAAACAGTAGTAAAGTGATTACAGCCGCCGAGGAGTCGAGTTCTCCTCCGAGAGGGAAACAGGAGGAAGGAAAGAGGAGAGGAGAGAACGATGGAGGACGAGGGAGGACGAGGGAGGAAAGAAACTGCTGGGTTTTCCTTTTTTTTTCTCGGCTTATTCAGCTTCAGATGAACAGCCGAGAGGAAAGTTACAGGTTTGAGATGAAAGGAAGGAAAGAAATCAGGTGAGAATCGGAGAGTTTGATCAGGAAGTGAAGAATCAGCAGGTGAAATCAGGAATCTGAAGGTAAAGATGCTCAGTGAGGAGGAAGAGGAGGTCAGATTCATGAGAGAGTGAGACACAGGGAGGAAAGATGGGAGGAGGAGAGAAGAAACAACAGAAAGAAAGGAGGGAAGATTGTATCACAAGTTCAGGAAAGATGGATAAGATATCAGGAGGGAGGAAGGATTGATGAAGGGAAAGATGGAATTTAAAGAAGAAGGATGAAAAAAGAAGAAAGGAAAGAACGGTGAAAAAGGAGGAAATGGGACGAGAAAGTAAACTGATAAAAGTCCAAAAGTTTTTTTGTTGAGTTGAAGAAACAAAAGAGTGAATCAGCTTAAAGGGAGACTCTGTGTGTGTGTGTGTGTGTGTGTGTGTGTGTGTGTCCTCCAGGCAGAGGTCAGGGGTCAGAGGTCGTGACCTCCGTGTGCTCTCAGGTCTTTTGAAGGGAAAGACGAGCCGCCGGCAGCAGGAACCTGCAGGTCTCCAGCGGAGGAACGCAGATTTCCCAGCAGGCCTTTGGAGGAGGATTACACGCTTTGATAGAAACACTTCAAATATCGCAGACTAATCCTTTAAAGGCTTTAACTGAGCGCCTGGACTTCCTCTGCAGCTGCTGTGTGGGCCGGATCACACGTCCACCACCGGGGAGCTTCTGCCTCGACTCACAGAACTGGTCCTCCTTCATGAACATCTGAGCTGTTTTCTGAGGGGGAACTGTAACTTTCTCCTCAAAGGAATGTCTCTGGAAGAAAGTACACAAAAACACAGCGGATTTATTTCTATATCAGACAAAAGTCCTGGTCAGATTTTGTCCCATCAGCCTCAGTGACCAATCCAAACCTCTCAGGATCCATCAGCCTCCTACATGACCATCAACAGCTCTGAAACCTCCTCTGAGGCCACTAGAAGCCCTTCAAGGATCCCAGATACTCTTGAAGGACCATTTAAACTCCTTTATGGATCCATAAAACCTTCTCAGTGAACATCAGAGCCTTCTGAAGAGCCTTTAGATCTGTGCAAAGGACCTACTTTAGATCTTCCTAAACTAACACTAGAGCATCTAAAGGACCCCTGAGATCTCCTCACTGCCCACTGGAAGCTCTGATTAGTCACATCTCCAACATCATCATCAGTAATCACAGGAACCTCTCAGAGGACCAGAAGCTCTGACGGGATCCCAACAAGCTCCTCTGCAACCTGCAGATGATTCCTGCAGAAGATGATGATGACTTCATTGATCCTCACTGGTGAAGGTTCTCCTCTGTCAGACCTCCACATGGAGGTCAGAGTTCAGCTCCAGAACATCAGCATCCTGCAGCTGGTGGAGCTTCAGTGTTTTGCATCGACTGAAGATCCAAACTGGTGAACTTGTAATCGAGTATTTAATCTCTGTTGTAATGCTAAAGATGAAACACTTCTTCTGACAGTGAGGAGACATCAGGTTTGTGTCCTTCTGGAGGATTTGTGGTCCAAAAACTCTTTCAGACGAGTTTTCAGGTGTAAAAAAACCGAGAAACAACAACTGGTGTTTCTTCAGTTTCAGAGACGAGAGGAGAGTTTGACATTTTCTGTTTTTGTGCTGCATCAAAACAAAAAAGCAACAAAAAACGATAAAGTGTTTGTAACCTCAGCAAAGACTCGCAGACTCACACCTCCACCCACACAAACAACACACACAGCACAAACAACACACACACACACACAGCACACACACACAGCACACACACACCACAGCAGACACAACAACACAACTGTTCAGGCAACGGCGTGACGAGCCAGCAGCCATGACGGACCTGCAGGAAACCTCTGCACATGACTCATCCGCGTCCACACGAACCGCATCCACCTGCATCCGCCCGCATCCGCCCGGCCGACAGCAACCGCCACCGCCCGGCTGACGGCATCACTCAGGAGCGAAAACAGAGAGGAGACGAGGTGACGCTCACGCACACACCGGAGACGCAGGCGGAGACGCCAAAAAAGTGGGGAAAGTGGGAGCGAATCCTCCGGAGGCCGAGCAAATCTGCCAGAGGTCAAAGGTCACACGCTGAATTTCAGAGGACTGAATTTGTAAAACAGGTTTTTTTTTTTTTTAATCGACTCTGACGCAGACGTTCACCTCACCGCTGTCAGGGGAAAACCTCGCATCTCCAAACCAAATATCATCCACTGCTGCACCGGCGGCCATGTTTCCTCCACACACACACACACACACACACACACACACACACACACAGTCCTCATGAAACAAACACTCACACGAGCAACAAATGTGGATTAATCCACCGCTGAAAATAGTTCCAAAAATAAAAAAAGCACTGATTCCACCAAACTGCAGCAGCTGTGGGAGAAAATACAGATTTTTTTAAAGGAAATAAAATATTTGTGAGGTGTTTAAAGGATTTCTGTCTGCAAGAGGAAGAGTCACGGTTAGAAAAACACCATGATGTGAATCAGTCATGTTAGGAAATAAAGATTATTGGCTTTTTCTTCACTCAGACTCAAATCAAACTGATCTGACTAGTCCCTCCAGGAATTCATGATGTTGCGATCGCAACAATT
>JAPZDY010000007.1:902230-913835 GCA_029783645.1 Ctenochaetus hawaiiensis | reverse complement strand
CCCCCCCCCCCCCCCCCCCCCCCCCCCCCCCCCCCCCCCCCCCCCCTCAGAAAAGGTAATGTGAGAAAGCTGGAGGTGACAGCCATTGTGGGAAGGTGTGAACGACAGAGAGAAGAGAGGAGGGAGGACTGAAAAGTGCTCCTTCTCTTGTGAGGAAGAGGGACCTTTTGAGGAGGACCCTCACCTCCTTCTTTCTGCCTCCCCCACCTCCCCTCCTCCTCCCCCGAATCCCCCCAATTAGACAAACATTAACATCAATTAAGGGCCCTCACGGGAACACAGGCTCTATATAATTACCTTAATGGGCGGACGCTTTCTCTCCGTCCTCTCTCTTTCTGTCTCTTTCTTTGGACCCTCAATCTCTTAAACAAACTTAGAGGGCCTCCGTGGGAGGGGGAGGGGGGGGCGCGGGGGTAAGAAAACGTTGATCGGCAGCAGGGGGGAGGCGGGGGAGGTGGGGGAGGGCGGCCGTGGGGTTCGTTTCCCGTTTGCTTTTGTGGTGCTGGTCTTTCTAAAAGGGCCTCGGCTGAATTGGACCTATTGGCCAACAAACAGAGGAGCTGTTCCCACAGAGAGCCGAGACCGGGACAATACAGACCCCCGACGGAGAGGGGGAGAGGGGGAGAGAGAGGGGGAGAGAGAGGGGGAGAGAGGAGAAATGTGGAAGGAGAGCAAAGAGCAGCAGAAAGTTTAAGAAGGGAGGAGAAAAATAAGACAAAACTGAAAAAAAATGTGTCCAGGAATGAGGAGAGAGGAGACAAAAGAGGGACAGAAGGAGACATTTATGAAGTGAAGGCAGGAGACGAGAGGAGGGAAGATGGAGAGAAGAAGAGATGTGGGAGGGAAAGGAGGAAATAAGGACAACAGGGGGAGAAGGAAAGAATAAAGAAGGTGAGGGGGCAGAAAGATGAGCTGAAGAAGAAGAAAAGAGGAAGAAAATGAAGAGGAAGAGAAGATGCAACAAAAGAAGAGAAGAGGAAGAGAAGAGGGGAGGAAAGAAGACAGTTGGAGAAAACAGGGATGTGAAAGGAACTTCTGATACTTCATGTAATAGAGTACATTGGTCCTGTAGCAGTAGTTGTAGTTAAAGTCATGCGTCCTGAACCTCCTCCTGACTCGCGCCTCCTCTTCTCTCCTTGTTTTGTTTCTGTAGACAAACTGGTGAACTGTGACTCATCCGTTCAGTCCTGAACTGGTTTGAATCCCGACATGTAAAAATGACGTGGAGTTCCTCAAGGCTCCGTTCTGAGGCCTCCTCTGTTCAACAACTTCTGGCTCAAACTCAAACAAAAAGTTATTTCCTGATTAAACTCACATACTTTTACTTAAGGAACTTTTTTTGAGGCAGAACTTAATCTTCATCTTTCTCACCCTTTCGTCTCCATCTTCTCCTCTTCTAACAGCCTTCATGTCTAGATTCCTCCCTTCCTGAATGGTGCTCCTCATCTTCATCTCCTTATCATCTGCCTCCTCTCCTCTCTTGTCTTCTTCTCTTTGCTCTTGTGTCCTGATCACCTCCTCTTCTTCCTCTCTCTCCCTCTGACTGAACCCCACATCATCGTTCCCTCTCTTCTTCTACTCACTCTCCATCTCTCTTCCTCCTTCTCTTCACCTCCTTGTCTCACCTCCTCCTTGTGTTTTTTCACCATCTTCTGCCTCACCAGCCCTTCTTTCCTATTTTTCCTCTCCATCTTCCTCACATCCTGTTCTTTTTTCAGCTCCTTTTTCTGTCCTATAAACGTGTCAACAACAAAAACTTCAAGACTAAAATTTCAGCCCTGATTTATTGAAAAAAAAAATTACCAATTGAAAGATTTTCCAGCTGTTAAATTAACATCAAACCTGCTCAAAGTGTCAATCAGCTGCTTAAATCCATCACTAATAACTTTGTTAACACAATGAGAGCAGTGAGGAATGAAACAAAGACACGCTGTCAGCTGCCTCACCAGTCCTGACTGAGTGACCCGTCAGCCATCGGCCTCTAGAGGGCAGTAGGTGTTCAGGACCATAATGTGTGTGTGTGTGTGTCTGGCCCTTCACACACTCACACACAAACAGTGTGCAGCCTGAAGGCCTCACTGAGTCAGTGGAGGTAAAACTGCCGTGTGTGTGTGTGAGGTGGTTTATGAGGTACGAGGTTCATCTCTACACATTCAGACCTGCAGCCTTTAATAATTCTGTTGTGTGATTTTTAAATTTGTGTCTGAATGAATGTGAGTGAGGTGATGATGAAATGATCAACATCTTCACATTAATTACTGTGGAAACATCTGGAAAAGTGTCCGTCACCTCTCAGAGGTTTGAGCAGCAAACAGCAGTGATGGCAAACAGAGTCGCCTCTTCTCCTCCTGACCGAGTCCTCGCTCTGTGTTCTGGTGGAGACACGTGTCTGCAAAGATGTGGATGGTTGCAGATGTTAGTGAGGAACAGTCCTGAGTCCGAGCTCGGCCGAGTTCTCCTCCCATGGAGGTTCGGCTGGTCAGAAGCTGCTCTGAGCAGTGAACCTGTGAACCTCCATCAGTGTGAAAGGTCTCCTTCTCAAACTCACAGTGTTACAAAAGTCCAAAAAAATATAACAGTAAACCAGATAAAATGAATAAAAGCAGCAGGTTTGCAGAAGCTAACAGCTGCTGCATCTGCATGTTGAAGGTTCTGAACCAGTAACACTGCTGGTTTGGTTAATGGTTTGACTGGGACCTTCAGTGTCTGGATCCATTTGTTTCTCTCACCTGAGGTTTGGTTTGTATGTTAAACAGATTATAACTGAGGTGAGAAGTTAAAGAGCTGTGGGCTCAGTTACTGTCAAAGGAAGTAATCTATTAGTTTCAATACCACACTGAAAATACTCCACTACATGAAACAGTCCTGCATTCAGAGCTTTACTTTAACAAAAGAGTTTTATCAAGAAAATGTTCTTAAAGTGTCCAAATTAAAAGAATTCATGCACCATTTCTGTGTTTTTTGTATGTTGGATAATTATTAAAGATGCAGCACTTCAGTGTTTAAATGCCTTTTATACTTTTATGTAATTAAATCTAAAACACAGCATCGTTATTTTTGTAGGTAAAACGTTGAAGAGTAAGTGAAGCTGTCAGGTGAACGTAGAGGTGCAAATGTGGTTGCACAGAAATATAACAGCAACTTCTCAGAATTTGAGGGTAAAAATAATTTCACGGCAGATTTATTAACTCCTGATCTTCACTTCGTCTCTCCTCGGCCTCAGAAATCAGCTGTAAACACAGAAAACTTTGCGTGACTCTTCGCCGGCAGCCGAACGTGACAAACGGCGAACGTTAGCAGTGAAGCTGTCAGCAGACTTAATTAATCAGACTGATTTCATGCAGCAGAAGTGCAGTGATTTGAAAAGATTGCGGTGCGTTCGAGGAGTTTTCAAGGAGTTTCTGATGGTGAAAGTGCAGAATTTTTTTTTTCCTCATCCAAATTGCAAGTAGAGAGGCGTTTTTCCATCAGCGCTCACATTTACATCTCACACTTCAATCATTCAGCTGAAAGAGACACGAGAGGAGGGTCAACACACGAAACCCGAAATCTCACATCAACATCCAAACTCCTGATGAGGAGGAAAAGATCTTCATCCAGCAGATCAGAGCGCCGAGTGTTTGGATGATGATACTGGTGTGAGGTCAGGGGTCAAAGGTCACAGCAGCCACATGACGGCAGAGGTGGCAGATAAAGGTGTACGACCTGTCCGTTTGTTCCGGTGACTCGGTTCTGGTTCCTCTACGTCTGATCTGATGTTCATCCAGCTGGTTTTTGTTTGGCTTCAACCTTTTTTCAGCAACTTTTCAGGGTCTTTACAGAATAATGTCAGACATCTTTAAATCAGGCTCAAACTTCGTACAGAAAGCAGTCATTAAGGAGCTCTTGTGGACGGTGGTTTCAGAGGAAAACTGCTTCTGACCGATGATTCCACCTCCTGTTAGCGCCTGTTCGTTTTAAAAGAGCAATAACCAACAAAGAAACTCCAGCACTCAGCCAGTCACACAAGATAACAGTTTTTTTAAGGGCGCTTTCACACCTGAAAGTCCATACGAAGGTTCGTGTTTCTGTCACATTTGGTCCAGTCGTTTCGGTTTCACACTGCAATTATACAAACGGACTAACGGACTGTTCGTGACAAACCTGCGTCATGTTGTGTGCTTTGCTTTCACACTGGACATGAACCGAACCAGGTTCAGCTTGATCCGGACCGAGACCTCCTCGTTTGGTCCGGATTATGGACCGGAGGAGCTTTCACACCTGCTGTTTTGTTCGGAGCAAACCAGGCAGGTGTGAAAACTCCCTATGAGTTATTTTGATTAATTTTAAAGTTTTCCGACAGTTTCTACATTTTAGTTATTTATATTTACTTTATTTTTTTCTCAAGTTTCTTTTATTAACTGTGTCTTTATGTAATATTTGACTCTCCTGTAACAACCGTTGAGTGTGTAATCAGACTCGCAGGGGGCTGGCGTGCGTGGCGACTGGTAATAATCTTCATAAAAGGAAATGTTCTCGTCTTCACACCACAGCTCCCACCGCGGAAAAACTTCTCAGGTAGATTTCAAGTCTGAGCCTGTTGACTGTCACACCGCAGCGAACTGAAAGGACACCGCTGGAAGCCTGCGAGGCAACAAGAAAAATGAGTTTGTCAATCTAAAAAGCTGCAGTTAGCGTCCGGGTAATGGTGCAAAAATAAACACCGGTGCGATCCTTTAAAGAACAAAGCGCGCTATTGCTGCATTCTGGCAATTTCAGAGCTGCAAAATGACCGTGAGAGGCCCCAGAAGAGAGGCACTAAGAGCGTGCAGCTGAAAACAAGGTGACATTTGTTAGTGATTGGCTGATTGACGGCGACAAGTTTATTGTTGAGCAGCCAGTTGGACACACGGCTCCCACTAGAAACCTGGCTCACACAGAGACAGCTGTATTGGAAAATGCAGCTCGTGCCAACTGTGGTAATATCTGCACTCTCATTGACGACGTGTTTGTGTGAATTTGTGCCCTTCATCTCTGTCTGCAGGCGCCTTTCTGCTCCAAACGGTGTCCGACTTGTTTGCAGGCTGCCGCTGAGGCGCAACACCGAGCATCTTTGTTAAAATACCGAGCAGAACATTCACATCAGATGTTTCCCTTTTCTTCTGGGTGTTCAGAGGCTTCACGGTGAAACGCGTCCTGCTGAAAACAGGAACACAAAACGCTCAAAATATGAGCTTCAACAAGACTAAAAGTCCTTAGCAGCACCATGAGGCTGTGATGCTCATTACACAGCAGAAACTAAACTGTGACAACTTCTCTGGCGTCAGGTTCGTAGTGAGTCAAAAGAGAAGAAAGCTGCTGTTTCTGACCAGAAAAAACACCTAAAAATGAACCATGTCTGCTTTTCCTCTCAGAACACAAAACGTTGAAAACATTAAACTGTGTTCAGAAGAATAAAAGCAAATTTAAGATCAGCTACGACTGCGTTTAAAGCCACAGGACGGAGATAAAGAGCCATTAAATGATGTTAATCTGTTCAGAGTTTTCTCTGCAGAAAATGATTCAGCCTGAATCTCTCATGAGCTTTAAATTTATTAAACTCTTTTCTGAAAGCAGAAGCAGAAACAGGAGAGCCGGTGGAGATCGGCTGAGCCGTGGTCAGCTGTGTGGAGGTGTGAAAGTGGGCAGTTTGATTTATTATCTTCATGTTTGGATCAAACTTTCCTGTTTGAAGCATATTGAGGCTTTAATTCACCGAGTGACACAGTTTATCTTCAGTTACCTGCTGTGGGTTCAAACAGGTTCAGTGGAGATTTTTTAAAATCTCCACTCCGACAGTTTTTCTGGGTTTTTGTCGTCTCATTTGAACAAAATCTGCACCCAGACAGTCTTCATCTCCCCAACTGATTTCCAATTGATTAACACTTCAATAATTCCTTTCTGCATCGCCAAAATCCTGTTTCAAAAGGGAGATTCATCATGTTACACAAGCTGGATGCTTTCAAAATGTGATTTCATTATGACTGCAGGCCGTCTCCGTTCCCTCTCTGACACTTTCCACGTCTAAACTGTTATTATTTGTGCCGGTGCATGAGAGACGGCAGCTGTATGGAAGTTAAACTGCGCTGCGAGCCGACGGGTTCGCCCGGGTTACGCAGTCTGCAACCTGCTGTTGGTGGCGATTCAGAAACCCAAATTACTCCAGTGTTACACTTTAAGTCCCTGCAGCACATTTTTATTTTTCCGCCGCTGAAGGTGATGATTTAAGCTGTCATGTTGCCGAGCGGTTTAACAATGGTTTTATAATAATATTTCAGAAAACTCAAAAACCATCCTGGACTGGGTCTGTAAAGTGCTTCAGTGTTTGTGCCTTTTGTGTGTGGCTCAGCGAAGGTAACGATTTAATCTGACATATTTCGGAGCAGCAGAATAATAATATTTCAGCGTGGTCTTTCTTAATAGCGGGGGAGAACAAAAGGCCGCAGGCCATTCATCCGGCTGAAGGCTTACTTTGACACCGGCTGCTCCGGGCTCGGCGGGGGCTCCGCAGAAGCCGCTGGGGGGGTTTAGACGAGCTGCTGCTCAAACACGGTGACAGGGAAACATTAGCCGGTGCCGCGGCTGGTCGAGGTCACGGGTTTGAATCCCACCGAACTCTGGTTTGTTGTGTTGAAGTGAAGCAGGCGAGGAGCCGAAAACTCCACGGAGTCACCGGGGTCGAAACCCAGCTCCGATGGGAAGGTCAAAGTTCAACAACATCTCTGGGATTTTCCCCTCAGAGGAGCAGGAATATTATTCTTCTGTAGCGTCGTGGTGAACGTTCTGCCGGACTGTCAGCAAACACATCGCGCCGTACAGAGGCTGTATGATGTGGGATGTGAAGAGGAAACCATCAGACGGGTGAAAGTCTTTCCCTCCTGAGTCACAGCTGCCATTAACGTCCACATGTGGTGAAGACGTCCACGCTGTGACTCTGTGGTCCATCAGGTCCACAAACACTCGCTGATGGCCTCAGACGCTTTTTTAAAGCAGCTTCAGACCAAGTGCTCATCTGATAGTCGAACACCCACAATCACAAAGCCATTCCTGCACTTTCCTCAGTAATTTGTTGGGTTTGGCGGAGAGAAAGAAAGTGGGGTTTGAACTTTGCTCTCTGTCACTTTTCATGCGAACGAGCAGCTGAAACAGCGTGAATATCTTCCAGGAGAAAGTGTCTCAAAGTGTTCTCTGTTTGCTTCATTTGTACGATTTATGGCGTGGCCGTCCTTTTCCACGGCGCCTTCTGAACGACTGTAAATACTTTTGACTTTAGACATATACCCTCACTTAAGAGCAAGCGTGTCAGTCTACACCGGGGAGATAAATTTTGATCATGTCCTGCACGTCGGCTGACATTTAGAAGTGGTCTTTACAACTCATCTAACGGAGAGCTCGCCGTGAACGCCCACCGATGTTAAATGATGGTCTGGGGAAAAAACACCACAGTCATGAGAAGATTTGCAGCAAAGACGAGACGCTTTTCCACTAAATACTGTCCTTTTACTTTTAACACTGACAAGATGCCAAACTGAAGTGACTAGATTTTGAAAGGAAAGAAAGAACGAAGGAGGAGCAAGAAGAGAGCGAGGGAAGGACTGAAGGTTGGTATGAAAGCGTCTTGTGTTACAGCGTTCAGGTTCGGTGTAAAAACGAAGAAATTAAACATTTGTTCAGTGTGATTTTTCCAGCCGAGGAGAAGGAAAATTATGTTTTTGTGATGAAAAAGCGTATTTTCGTGTGTTTTGTGTGAATACAAGCTTCGGTGTTTTCTGAGGGAGAAGCTAATGATTTAAACTTGACTTGTTGGAGCTTAATAACGGCAGAATAATAATATTTCAGCTCGTTCTTTCATAATAGCGCCGGCATTGAGAAAGACAGAGAGAGAGAGCAGGCCATTCATGCGGCATGATGGGTAGTTTGACACGGCTGCTTTTCTGCTCAGCACGATGTTTTCCATTTAGAGACGACTGGCGAGCGCACACACACACACACACACATCTGAGGCACGTATGACAAATCCACGCATGCACTCCCATGTGTACGTACTTCATCTGAAAGGCTTACAAATGCTTACATATGCTCACACACACACACACACACACACACACGCTGCAGCCTGTCATTCTGTGCATCAAGCGGGTTGACGAGGAGCATTTACAGCTCAGTCTCTTGACACACACCCCTCATCTGCAATGACGGCTAGCAAGCTATTATTAACACACACTCACACACACATGCACAGACACACACACACACACAGGTATGCACGTCAAACTGACAGCTCAGCTATTAACCCCCGGCCCTGACTGAACCCTCATATACATCACAGCTGGGCATTCATACATGTCTATCTGTGTGTGTGTGTGAGTGTGTATGTGTGTGTGTGTGAGCATGTGTGTGTGTGTGTGTGTGACTGACAGCGGATGGCAGTAGCTCTGCAGCAACAGTGTAAAAACAAAGTGAAAAGTGGTCGACAAAAAGAGCAGTTGTGTCGTCGGCGTCGTCAGTAAACACATCAGGAAAATATGAAAACAGAGACAAAACAAACACACAGTTAGTTAAATATTCAAATGTCGACCTGAACTGAACATGGAGACATTAAGACGGTCGCGATGCTTCGAGACGAACTCGTAAGGTCACGGTTTACGCGTCGGGGTCAGATTCGCTGATCGTCGCTCAGGTGGTTAAAGTCATCAGAACTCTGTTGCTAGGAGACAGCGAATGGATGACCGTCGTATGTTTTGCATGAAAGATTTATGTTTAAAGATATTTGTGATAATTCTTTATTTATTGCAGCTCAAGTGATTTATATCAGTAATAATAAGATTTAACTCTCAGGTGACTGAAAAGACGTCTGACAGGTGCAGAAACAAACAGGAAGTCAGTCTGGAGGTTTGTGACCTGCTGGACTGTCGGACTGACGTTTAAACCTGAAGACCCAACACATGAAAATAAAACTGAGGATTTATTTTAGCTCTACTTTAAGTGTTGCAGATTGTTATCAGAGCAATAAAAAAGACAAGACTCCTCCTTTTCACGTAATATTTTAAAAAGAAATAATTTAATCCTGAGAAGTTTTAGTAATTTTTCATTTTCTTGCTTTAGTTTTGGTTGTTTTTTTTTTATTTTTTTGCAAACAAATTGAAATAATGTAATTTAAACTTCATTAATTCTTAATTTTCCAAATTATTCTCTTATTCTTTTTATTTTTTTTGCTTGCAAGTATATACACTCTTCCTTTGCTCAAATCCGGCCCACATGCTGCGAGACTGCCAGATCCTTTTCCACATCTGGACAGTTTTTTCAACAGTGAGCACCTCAGATTTTCTTTTTTTCTTTTTTATCTTATTCGTTGGCGTTATAAGACACAGAAACAGCGATTAGTGTCTTTAAAACTCTCTCTGCTTTGATAGCCTGTCAGACTTTCACACATAACAACAAATATAACTGAATTTCTATTTTTCTTCTTTCTTTCTGAGGAGTCTACATGCTAAATACTGAAACTTAATTACACTATTTCATCTTTTTTTGTGGTCATTACATGTTAATTTTAATTTTCAATCACTTTATTGTTATGTGTGGAGGCTGAACACGTACAACGAGCCACTAATTACAGCACGGCACTGATTACAGCTGAGTGGCCACCAGATTAACAGCTAATTGAGCGCTAACGTCTGAGGAGACAGCTCCATTTTTGATTAATGAGACAGCTAGCTTAACGTTGTTTTTGCTACACACACACAAGTACAGTGACAAAGACACAAAAATACACACAGGAAGTTGACACAAGTGTTGACCAGGTCTTTTAGGTTACACACAGCTGTGATACCAGGAACTCAAAGGCTACTGAAGATGTTAATGAATGCTAATTAATTACCAAAGCTGGTGAGCTAATGGCTAACATGCTAGCAAGCTGGGAACATGCTAGCACTTTGCTTAGACACAAAACATCTCTGTTATCTTTCTCTGTACTGTCGGCCGACGTCATTTCATTCAGTAAACAATCATTAAAGATGAGGGAAAAGGTAGCTTAGCTAGTTAATTAACTTTTTGGCTAATAGAACAATATGTTTTTACATTTCGCACACAGCTAATAAGCTAATAAGCTACATTAGAGTCCCTCGTTTTAGACTCTTAAACAAACGACCATCTCAGAGACAGTTTTAGCTGAAATTTCTGCAGACAGACTTGTTCTGTTCTAGGCTTTAATAAGTGGTAATATAAATATAGTACTTTTTACTCCATTACATTTACATTAAGGCTTTAATTTGTAGATTTGAATTGTAAAAATAAAATCCAATAATGAAATGTGAGTTATTTGTAAATTAGCCTTTCCGACTGAGTACTTTTTTTGTTTTGGTACTTGTATTTTTACTTGTAACAGCATATTTCTACACAGTAATGTTACTACTCTTTTTACTACGATAAAAGATCTGTGTACTTCTTTGTATCACCGCTCAGATGCTTCGTTTTTGGTCAAAGGCTCCGTTTGCGAGGAACAAAGAACAGCAACTGTCTACCTTTCTGATATGACAACATGAATAAACATGAATAAACATGAATAAATCAAAGTGACAGTGCATTTTACGAACGCCTCCGAACTGAAGTACAAGGCATGGCGTATACGCTGTGGGCTGATCATCACAGTTAGAATATTTTAATGTTTCCCACGTTCGAATGCTGAATACATTTTGACTACTCGAACACCTACTCACTGCGTCCTCTTCAGTGTTCGTGCTGTTCTCTTTTAATTCACCACGGAGGAAAGTAAGTGACTCCAAAGCATGTAAGTTGTGATCACATGGGAACGATTGCTGCGCTGACAGATATTACCTGCATCCTGCTTCCACAGCCAGCAGAGCTACTTAACCACTTAGCAACAGATGAGTGAAATCGTCAGGTAACCGAGGATGCAAAGTGATATTTGGATTTTCCACAAAGAGCCTCAGTGTGAGCGGTGAGGCCTCCATAATCCTGCTGCTGATCCCGAGTCTGCTGCTAAAGAACTGCAGGAAATCAACACTGTGACTCTGTCTGTGGAGGAGGAAGGTAAAGAGAGGAAGAAACCGATGTTATCAGTGATCAATTTCAACTGAAAGTGGAGGAAAGAGGCCGGTTTGTGTTGGAGAACATGATGTTCTGCATGTTGTAATAATCTGTTGAAAACAACGTCATGAGTTTCACAATGAAAAGCAGCAAAAGGAGTTCAGGTGAGGTTGTGGAATCACAGTCAGCTCATAAATCTGCCTCGTGTTTTACTCCCTCTAAAGGGTCAGTTCACCCAAATGAAACAAAAACAGGTTTTTCCCACTCATCCCGGCTGGTGTTGAGCCACGTTTTTGTTTCATTTGCTGAGTTTTGACATTTCCATCACTGATCTGTCTGGATATCAGACCTGCAGAGACTGATTATGTTTTCATTTTGAACCGGCTAAAATAAACCTTCGGCCCTTTTAGTTCCAGTTCACAAACATCGTTTTCCTTCAGTCCGTTTGCCTCCAGCAGACTTGGCAGTCCCTCCAGGATTTCGCGGGTGTTTTTCAAGATTGTTGCGGCCTAAAATGCCTGAATTCGCGGCAGCTTTTCTA
>JAPZDY010000007.1:795985-806216 GCA_029783645.1 Ctenochaetus hawaiiensis | reverse complement strand
AATCCCCACTAAACTTTATTCAACAGATTTTATGTTTTCAGATTATAATTTAAACAAAATTATGAATATTTCATCTCAGAACCGAGTTCCTGTTCTTCAGGAACATCAGTCTCTTTTTTTCAGATTATTTTTTTATGTCGAACATTTTTTTAATTTGGTGCCAAAAGTCAAATGTTTTTTCCTCTCAGATCTTTTTGCTCGTCAGAGATAAAATCCCTCTTAAGTCTCCACAAACAGCTGCTTTGGAGCGATGCTGCTCTCTGAAAAGCCTGCAGTGAAACCCTGGAGGACAGATGTGGTGCACATGTGGTGTTTGAAGGCTGAAACACAGAAACTCTGACATCATTGTCTCTGTAAAATCCTCCAACATGGAGCCAGAAATATTCAGATCATTCAGTTCTGCTCCTGTTTGTTCCATTGAAACAACATTTCAAGCATCACTGGACACTAAAAGTCTTCATTTGAATCGTTTAGATTTAGATAAACCTCCGAAACAACATCTGCAGCCACAAATCCACCTTAAACACCTCTCTGCTCCACCTTAAAAACCTGATGTGTCACAGATCTGCTGCAGAAACAAAAACATCCTCAACATTTTCTGCTAAAACTGAACCTGAACCTGCAACAGTTCCAGAGGCCAGAGGCATCATGGGAAACGGAGGCTGATCCAGCTGCTGATGAGACTCAAACCTGCATCACGTGAATCAGAGGACCAGTGAAGGTGGAGAGAAGAAGTTTGGTCTCCAGCTTCAGAGAAACTGAAGAGTCACGCGACAAACGAAAACATCATCAGCACGTTGTTATGAGCTTATTACAGCGCGTGCGTTTCCCACACACACACACACACACAGGGACACGAGGTTTGACCTTTGACCTCCAACATTTGTTCACATCATGTCCCGAATATTTTCACTGAGAGAAGAAAGAAAACAGATTTTTGTGTTTGAGTTTAACAAAGAAAAGGTCTTTTTTTTCTTTAAATGAATCATTTCAGTTGCTTTCACGCAGAAACTGCGGAGCTAAAATGTGCGTTTGCTCGTCAGTGTGCGGCAGGATGCAGGTTTGACCTTTGACCCGCAGACAGACAGCAGCCAGCAGAGGGAGGAACGCAGTCAGGCGTCGTGTTGCAGCCAGAAACAGCTTCCAGAAAAGAAGGTTCCGCATCAATCAGCAGGAAAACATCCAGCTGAGGCTCCACACGCGCAAACTGGCGTCCAAAGGAAGATTTAATCCAAACTACACGCAGAAATTCACAAAAAAACACAAAACCAGTCCGTCTCTGTCCCCACGTGCACCTGCTCATCAGTTAATTTCCACCAAACAAAAAAAGGTGAGACTGCAGGAGCTCGTACAGCAGCAGACACGCAACAAACCCGGAAACCTGAATGCAAAAAAATCTGACAAAACAGCAAAAGAAGAAACTTCAGAGGAAGAAACCTGCAGCCGGAGGAAGAAGAGCAGCTCGGGTTTATTTCTGAGAATGTGACTATGTTCATGCAGAAACGAGCAGGAGGCCTTCAGGTGAGGAAGAGGAGGAGGCCAGTCTGCAAACACACTCACGTTAAATGTGTGTGTGTCGTTCAGCAACCAGATCAGCAGCAGGAAGATAAAACCCGCCGCATTTCGCCTGCAGACTGCAGATATTCTGGGTTTTCTCGGGTTGGAGACAAAGAGCAGCTCGGACGCGGGAGGCGCTGAAGTGAAGCGGCTCCGTTTGCAGCTTCTCACCGCGACGATTCACCAAAACCTGCAGAAGCAAACACCGAAAATCCGCCTCCGAAACGAGAAACGGCGAGAAAACAACAAGAGCTGAGAGTCAAACTCAACCGAGCGAGGATTTTTCTGACAGAAAACACAAAAACCTGCAGGTTTGAATCCACCTGCCTTCAGCTGGAGGCTCAGTCTGTAAAACTCAGCAGCTTCACCAGAAACCTTCTGAAATCCTGCAGCTTTTCAAACACAGAAACTCTCATCTGTTCTTTCACAGGCAGCGGGAACAAAACAGCGTGTGAAGCCGAAATTCTTCAAATAAATCAGATTATTTAAAGAGGAAATATCAGATGATGAGATCACAGTTTAGATTTAGTTGTTAAAGTTTAATTGGCCAGAAAAAAAAATAAAAGTGTGACTGATGGAAAAAATATGACGAGCTGCAGAAAAAAAACGACGGGAAGCGAAAAAGAACAAGAATTAAAAAAAAAACAATTCAGACTTTTGTTTAAGAAATTATGAAAAATCAAAGTTTCACAGAGTTTAAATTTTCAGGGTGAAATTAAACCAAATGAAGAAAAAAAGACCAGAAAACAGAGAGAGGCGGAACAGAGCGACACCTGAGAGCGAAGAACACCTGAGCGGAAAGAGGCAGCAGCAGCGCACAAGCTGAGCCTGCAGGTCTGAGGTTTGTGGGAGAAAAGGTGGAAAATGTTCAGGTAAAATAACACCAGACAAACCTGCGTCAGCACAAACAGCAGCAGCAGCATCTGAAGCACAACTGAAGGCACAGAGTCTCATTCACACCGCGCGCAGACGGACAGCGTCAGATCCGACACGCCGCGCAGGGAACTGACAAAGATCCTGCTGTTTTCCAGCAGCTCAACATTCATCTGCAAAATAAATCCACACAAAAACATTCAAATGCAGCTGAAGACTTTAACAGATCAAGTGACAAAGTGGAGAAAAAAAATAAGTGAACCAAACTCAGAACCAGAGCCCAAACAGCGTCTGCGCAAAAAAAAAGAAAAAACACTCCAAACCTGAAAGTGTGAGGAGTTTCAGCTCTTGATCTGTAAATAATGAGCCGATCAACACACACATGAGTCTGAAACACACCGCTAACGTGACAAGCTCGAACAAAACACACCACGTGACAAAGAGACACACGCTCCAATTTCGACTTCACATTTTCTTCAAGAAATGACCAAAAAAAGCGGAAAGTTTGAGTTTAAATGCCGCAGTTTGCAGCGCAGTTTCAAGTGCAACAACTGCACCTCCAAACATTTAGCAGCCGCAACTGAACTCTGGTGTTAAAGCAGCACGGTTCGTGATATTCTGGTTGATTTCTGCACAAAAACAGGCAGCGAGGCGCTCAGTGGAGCCGCAGGCCGCAGCCTGCAGCGCCTCACATTTCACTGTTCAAAAGCAGAAAATGTCAGGCAGTCAGTCAGGCTTCAGCAGCCTGAGCGCGACCTCTGGTTGCATCATTTGACACAGTTTTTCCACCCAGACGCGCGTAACTCTTAATGCGTAAAAGCTTTACGCACACGCGCGCTGCGCTGTTGTAATTTTCAGTGTGTGTGCGTAAACAACAACAACCAAAAACACAAACAGGAAACACTCATGTGGGACATGTCAGAAAAAAAACTGGAGGCTGTGTTGATGTTTTGTTGTTGGAGTTGAAATCGATGCCTCCAAACGCATCTCAGCTGGTTTGACCTGATGTTTGTTCTCCATGAAACCAGAAAAGACCTGCGACCGACATGAAGGATCTACAGTGAAGAACCGCAGCAAAGAGAAGAAACAATTTCAGCTAAAATCCAGAAAAAAAAATCTAATTCATCTGAAATCTAAAAATAATTGTAAATAAGTCTAAATAAAATGAATAATGTTGCGTTCAGGTACCTGGAGATAAAACAGTGAGAAGACGGACGGCAGGTGTAAGAAAGACAAAAGGATTTACGTTAGTTATGAATGTAACCTATTCTTTTATTTTTATTTTTTATGATTAAAACATTTTTTTCTCTTTTTTTAACTTCTGTAAGCGACACACACGGGAATAAGAATAAGACCACAATAGTATCACAACCATGAAAAATTGTTTTAGAGACGACAATTAAAGGACAATCATTCCAAGTAGTATTAGATAATGAGGCATTTTTTCTTCTGTCAAACAAACGGGTTTTTACATTGTTCTTCCTTTTCAAAAAGAAGGAAAACCCCAAATTCAAATTACAAATAGACATTTTTTCTCTCTCTTTTACTAATTATACAAAAAATAACAGAAGAAGAAGAAGAAGAAGCGTGAACGTCCGTTTTTTTATCGGCGATCACGTTTACAGTCAAAGAAGCACATCACAGGCTGCCACCGCGGAAAATATCCATCCAGCAAACGAGACATTTACGGCCCAGAAAGAAACCCTGAATTTATCTGAGAATAAAGGGGAGTTCGATTTACGCTGCTCCCAACGCAGATTGACATTTGATCTAAAAACGAGGCGGATTAAGGCAAAAAAAAAAGCCTCCAAGCTGCACCAACAAACATTCGTGTGTGAAGGATTGAAATCAGCGCCACCAAACTCCATTTAAATTTCTGCTAATTCAAGAAAACTAATTGTTCCAGAAGCTGCGATAAAAATCTCGTTTCAATGGACATTTTCTGCAGTGATGGAGGCATCGTTCACCTCTTTATTCATTCACTCATTCACTCATTCACTCACTCCTTAATTCCTACATTAGGCCGCTGTCAGCTGAATAGCCTACTGACTCTAAATTTCCTAAAAACCGATTCTTTGGTCTATAAAAAGGTACATTAACAGTTTTTAAACTGGGAAATGAATGAATGGAGAAACAGCCTCAGCACTTTGACGGCGGGAGCCAGAATCGCTTTTTAAAAAAAACACACATTTACTGTATAGAAAATAAAAATAAAAAATAAAAAAATTAGTATTTAGATTTTGTAAAATAAAATCATTCTCCGCCGCTTCTTTTCTAACCCGCATGATACCTGATAATACTGCAAACATGCGGGCAAAACCGGCTATTAGAGATATTATTATTATTATTATTATTACCTTTTTTAAATCTCAAAATTAGACAAAACTATTTTAAATACACATTCTATAAAAGTAATGCCTCCTCCAACAACAACAACAGAAAAAAATCAGCCTACAGCTCTCATCATTCTCTCTGTTTTTTAGCTCAGATCACATTGCACGTCGCTGACTGACAGTACTATACAGAGACAAAGCCCGGACACTTATAGTAACAGACATTATGTACACAGAAATTAAAACTGAAGAAGAAGAGGAAGAAGAAGAAGGAGAAGGAGAAGAAGAAGAGGAAGGAGAAGAAGAAGAAGAAGAAGAAGCGATAATAATAATAATAATATTAAAAAATACCTGGAAACTTCAGGGCTGCTTTCTGTGAGTGTTTCTCTGCTGCTCTTTTTTGTTTTGCAGTTTATGTCTCTTCTTTTTTTCTATAGTAGGTAGTTTATAATAATTTTGTATTTTTTGTTACAATGTAAATGTTCAGTGTAAAATGTTCAACTTACAGTTCCAGTCATTTTAAGATTTTCACTCCTTCAGGGGGGAATGGAGAGGATGGATGGATGGATGGATGGAGAGGTGAGGGGAGGTGGAGGGGTGAGGCTGGGGGTGAGGGTTTGGGGATGTTAGTGTATAAGTGGGTTGGAGGTCGACCCCTGGTTCTGATGCGTGAAATAGTCAGACAAACCCCCGGAAAGTCCCGAGGAGAAGGCCGGCAGAGAGCCGGACAGGGCCGGCCTCAGAGAGTCACAGGGCAGCGAGGAGGAGGACGGAGCCTGCGGGGAATTGGAGGCCGAAGCCCGGGCGGCCTGCAAGGAGCCGCCGCCGCCGCCGCCTCCGGTCTGCGTGGTCATGGACGGGTGTGGGACGTGGGGGAAAAAGTAACTGGTCTGCCCGGCCAGCAGGTTGACCGAGCACGGGTTCAGGGAGTACGTGGCCCCGGAACAAGGCACGGAGAGGCCGCAGGGCACCGCCGAGGCCGCCAGGGCCGCCGCCGTCAGGTGGTGCGTCGCGTAGGGGAGATCCCCGCCGACCAGCCGGTCCATGCTGAGGCCGTTGGACGACGGGAACGACGAGTGGTTGTTGCCCATGTTCTGGGTGAGCATGGTGCTGTAGGACATGGGGTGACCCGGGTAGCCCGAGGAGGTGCCGTTGTAGCCCAGGGCGCCGCTGGCCCGCGGGTGATGCAGGGAGAGGAAGGGGGACATGGGCCAGTACAGGGAGCCGGCCCGGTCCATGAAGGTCAGGCCGGATGTCAGCCGGGCGCCGCGCTTGAAGGCCAGCTTGGCCCGGGACGTGGTGGACCGCCGCCGGAGCTTCCCGGTGGTGCCACCGATGAAAACGTCGTCGCTGCTGGGGTCCAGCATCCAGTAGTTCCCTTTGCCCGGGTCGTCGTAGTGCCGCGGCACCTTGACGAAGCATTTGTTCAAGCTGAGGTTGTGTCGGATGGAGTTCTGCCAGCCCTGCTTGTTCTCCCGGTAGTACGGGAAGTTTTTCATGATGAATTCGTAGATGCCGTTGAGGGTGAGCCGCTTCTCCGGGCTCTGCCGGATGGCCATCATGATCAGCGCGTTATAACTGAAAGGAGGTTTTTCGTACTTGCCGCTCTTCTTCTCTCCGTCCTTCCCTCCGGCGCCGCCGTCCCCGTCTTTCCCGTCCTTCTTCTCCTCCTGCTTCTCCTTCTCGTCCGGGCAGCTCTCCTGGCTCGAGGAGTCACTCTTAGGGTCCGCTTTGCCGTCCTGCTGCGCGACCGGGAGAGGAGCTTTCTGTTCGGCTTCGTCCGCGCCGCCGGGCCGGTGGTGGTGGTTCTGGTGGTGGTGGTTCTGGTGGTGATGCTGGTTCTGGTGGTTGTTATTGTCGCTTTGCACGGCCTCAGGCACCAAACTGTTTATACTGAACGACGATTTAGGAATCATTTTCACCTCTTTGCGCTCTCCCATATCCAACATCACCGGGCAATGAGGGGGGAAAATGGCAACGACCAAAAGCGACGAACACAGCTGGGTTTCAATCTGTCCTGTCTCTGCCTGCGAACCAGGACGGGAAGGAAGGAAGGGGGGAACGATAGGAAGAAAGAAAGTATAGCCCAACAAACTATTTCATGTTCGGTTTGGGGAGAAAAAAGGAAACACACACACACAACACACATGTACACACACATCGATAGGAGACAGATAGCTGCAATTAATTAGGGAGCCACAGCCACTAAAGCAAGTAAAAAACATTGGTTGGACCTTTCCAGTCCTCAGCCAACCAGGGGAACATTAGTATTAAATATTAAGGCGTCCTCTGCGCTTTCAGCCAATCATGACGCACAGAGAAACACACACATCCACCAATGGCCCGCACGCTGCAAAAAATACTCAAACCACGAGTCTTTTCACGGCTCATTCAGACTTTAAAAAAATATTAATTTGACTAAAATAAACCTGAAAATATGAGACGGAATCACAATTTTTTACTTTTTACAAATCGAATTGTCTCTTAGAAGTTTTTAGAATTTAAGTTTTGTGTTGAAACTTCAGGCTTCCGATGACATTTTAGTCTCCTTTTCAACCACAGAATCCGGATATGAAAAATATATTTCACATTATTTCAAAATGTGCATTTTTTAGAACTTGATTCTTTATTTTTTCTGATCGTTTCTCGTCAAAAAATCGGACTTTCGGAGCCTCTTTCACGCCCAAATGACTCGCCAACACGGACACTTTTTGCAGCGTGGAAAACACACTCACCCCTATCAAGACTCGTCTGCCTTCTCCTCACCCCTCCCCTCGCTCATTCTCTCCCCCATCTAAACTAAAACCGTCGCTGGAAAACACACCGTGCATGCGTACACCCAAATCCCCGCCGCTCCTCATATTTACACTCAAATATTTTCCCCTTCGGCGTCTTCCAAACTGTTTACATCCAGACTCGGAGGGAAAATAAACAGAGGAGAGGGGATCCGGAGGGCACGCGGACACGGTCAGGACACGCGGAGGTGATTTGTGTGTCAGATCGCAGCAGACTGTACGACACGCAGAGGCTGCGGGCTGCGCCTCCAAAGCCGATTTTCCGTGCGTAAAATGCGCGTAAAATGTGCGCCGAGAGGCGTAAACACGGTGTCATGTCAGCCCGCTGCTTCCAGGACGGTATGCAGCTAGTTTCCTCCCGGCGGCTCCGTGTTGGAGGAGAAAGTGGAGTGAACCGGAGGCACAAACACACTCAGTGAACGAACACAAAGACCGAAACCGCGTGCTGAACTCCGCCGGAGGAGGCGCGCGGAGATTTTTAAAAGTCCAATTCAACTCCAAAATGTGTTTTTATCCTTTTTGGATGATGACTGATATTTAAAAAATCATCCTATAATATTTACAAAATTTAAAGAATCATTTAAACATATTTTCAACAATATTTATTTTACTTTTAAAAAAATAATCCTGACGGCTCAAAGTCTCAGATGAACTGATTTAAACTGGTTATTTACTCAAATGTGACTGTTGGTAATTCTGCACCATGATGCAGTTTGACTGGGGGGCCGCATGGTGTGAATTTAGGGGATTTATTTACTTGATTCGAGTTTATGTTTAATTTTATTCTCTAACTATCATTTATATTTATTTTGTATTTTGTATTTTAGAAGCTAAATATCTGAATCCCTTCAGACCAACATCGGCTCAGTGAAACTAAAATATCTTTGCGTGTTTTGAAACTAAAACATTTTATATTTAAACTGCGTTGATAAAAAAACCTGAATAATTAAAAGAACTAAAGAAAAACAGGCTGTTTTTTTCTTGATGTTTGAAATGTGAATTAAAACCTCAGTTTTCCTGAGATGTTAGTTGCGGCCCTGTTTCCCTCCATAATGCATCAGTGCTGCTGTTCTTGTTTCAGAACACTTACACTTTTACTACCACAAACTTCCTGCAGCTGAACCTTCATGGTGCTGCTGAAGTCCAGGAACGTGAGACATAAAGATGCTATTAATAGTATTAATTGATAACACTGCTGCTGCTAACACGGTGTTAGTTTAGCAGCAGTGTTGTTTACCACGTGACCACGAGGACTGTAAACACGTGACCACAAATGATAAACACATTCTGATGTTTCTCCTCAGAATCAAAATGTGATTACAGATCTTTTTTTTTTTTAAATTACAACCATGAGCAGATATTAAAGGAAGAATCCGGTTTTATTTGATCAAACATTCAGTTTTATTTCTGCTGTTTCTGATGTTTTCACTGTTTCCACGACAACAACAATGAAAGCTGCCCTGCAGCCGCAGATCTGCTCCGTTTTCTGTTTCCTGCTGCTGCACCGAGAACATCTCCACGCTTTTCTCTCTGGCTCATTAAAACCAGCAGCACTTTGGAACTGAAGCAGATCTGAACTCTTGATTTCAGCAACACTGAAAGTCCTTCAGACCACCTTAAACTGTTAATCTGAGGCACGTGGAGCCAAATCTGTCAGCCAGAGTCCTCAACAGTTAATTTAACACTTTTTTAAGGCGGCCCGAGAGCAAAATATTTCCGAACATTCAACAACAAAATGTCGCTGATGTGTGAACGTTTGGCTCCGCAGCATCACGTCCCAAAGTAAACTGTCTGACTCCCAGACACGCTGCAAAACTCCAGCAGAGCTGATTTCACATCCTCACTGACTCCTGAAGCCTCATGATGCAAAACCACCTGAACACGCGTCAACAGTTCCAGAAAAGCGCAAAGAGTCGCAATCAAGCGCAGTTTTTTCTGCGTTAATGAGACAGAAAATCAGTTGATCACAAGACAGAAATTTATGTTTAAACTCAGATCTGCTGCAGTTTTTGGCTCCAAGTGAAAAGACTTTCTGTTGTAAACTTTGGTCCCGGAGGAGCAGCCGAGGCCGTTTTCACGCACCGGGACACTGAAGCGTCACTGAGCCGCACAAAGAGCCGCACAAAGAGCCACAAACCTGCGGCTGTTTTCCCGAGTCCGCCGCGTCCAGCTGAGGCAGGAAATACCGACGATAAAAAGTCTTCAAGTGAAGAAATAAAAAATCCAACAAATCTCATCAAAACAGTTTTGTTTCATTTGGAGGTTTTTGTCGCAACATGAAGCGCAAAAACAAAAGCTGCAGGTTTTTTACGGTGAAATGATGAATGATCAGTTTGCGTGAAGCTTCATTCTGCGCGTTTTAATCCTCAAAGCTTTTGTCAGTTTGATTTTTTTGTTAAATGTGTTTTTGGACTAAAAATCGTTTTTGTAAAAAACCCGTTAAGATTTTTTGAACATCAGTGAGACAAGAAGAGAGCCGAAGACTGAACCCTGCGAACTTTTCACAATGTTATTGTCATTATTATTATTATCAGAGGTCTTTTTATATTAACTTGACTAGAACTGTTAATGAAAACAAGAAGCTTTAAAAATATATTTGTGGCTTTTTCCGGAGCTTTCAGTCACAAACAGCGACCTTCAGCATCGGAGAGACGGAATATTTAATAACAATAA
>JAPZDY010000007.1:775176-789996 GCA_029783645.1 Ctenochaetus hawaiiensis | reverse complement strand
AGATTAAATGATCCAGTCAGAGGCTTACGATCCTCCTGTAGCCGTGGCAGTGAAGCCTGAAGCCGGTCAGTGACCCTTGACCTCTGACCTCAGCATCACTGACTCTGAACTCTGGACTCTTACATACTCGATCAACTATCAATACATTGATGGTGTTTGCACAGAAGTCGTCTGAGAGGGAGGAGAGGCATCAGGAAGTCGATGACATAATGTGGAAATTTTTAATTAAAACATTCAGTGCAGTTCAATCAAATTAATGAGTTTGGCTCCTCAGTGAGATTCTGTTTTTTTTAAACAATATTTTCTATAATCTGCAACATTGAAAATACAGAGCAGAAATCTTACAGTAATCAATAAGATGAATGAGATTATTAGTTAATACAAAAATATCAAAAGCTTAAAAATTCGAAGCCTGAATATAAAAAACATTGTTGTAATCTGATGTGCAGAAACATCAACACAGAAGTGATGAAGTTACGTCACATGTTTCAGTAACCGGAGTCACTCTGAATGACTCTCACTCAAACACTTCAATCGACTTTAATTTCCCAAACTGAAGAAGTGTTTCAACTCCTGATTTCTCTCTAAAGTCTTAATCTGACTCATTATTTTTAATGATTGACTTATTGACCTGATTGAATGGCAGAGACGACGAGTGTGAAGTTGTTTGGATTTGTTGCTCATTAATAAATAAATGGAGTTCGTTTCCAAAAACACAGAATCATTAAGCAAAGTTCATCTTTGAAAATCACTCAAACATGGAGCATCATCTCTGTTAATGCTCCATACGAAACATTTTCTGCTCTTTAATGTGACAAATCTGTTTGAATTCATTGGCTGTAAATCATTTTCAATGAGCAAGTGTCACTTTTCAGAGGTGGAGATGATATTTTGGAGCAAAACTCTTCAGATGGAGTCACTTCAGACAGTTTTAGACACACGAGCAGATTCTCATTGGAGGTGATGAAGAGGACATTAATGTCAGACGTGACATCTGTCTGAGATGTTCGTTAACAACCTGAGCTGCTTCCTCAGACACGGGAACTTCAGCTTTGATCAAACGAGCAGATTTCAGACAGGAGCTTAAACCCGTTTGAGGAACAAAGTTGTCTTATTTGTTGTAAATCATAGATAAATAAAGATCTTTTTCAAAGGGAAAACTGGTGGCTGAGTGGTGTGTCGTGATCAGCTCTGTTCACCTCAGCAGCTTTTTCTACGAATTCATCAGGTGCGAGAAGATTTAACGAGGAAAACAGTCGGTAAAGAGACCAAACATGCAAAAAGCAAAAAGCTTCTAGTCAGTGCAGAGCTGAGCTGCTGCTGCTTAATGTGACAGGATTCACCCATCAGTGAGGAGCGGGGGGGGGCTGACATCATCAGGTAAACACAAAGACTGATGATGTCACTGCTGCGTTTGTCCAAAACTCCTGAGCTCAAACGAACATGTCTGTTCCTCGTCAGTCAGCCAACAAACATGCAAACTAACCAGAGATCAGGAGCCACTTTCTCTTTTTTTAATTTGATGCCACTGGTCAGCAGGCAACACTGTTACCATGGAAACACTGGTCAGCACATGTCTCACTGACTGTTACCATGGAAACATCAACTGTTACCACGGAAACCTAGTCAATGGGCAGCATTGGTTGTGACTATAGAATCACTGTCAGGCGTCACTGTCACCATGGAAACTCTGCTAAAGCAGGTGTTGCTGAGTTCCTGTTTGAGGGCGGGGCTTGTTATGCTGTGACCAATCAGCACAGTAAATCAAACCAAATTCAGATTAAATATTGTTTTTAATTTAAACGTCTGGAAACGTGTCGCTGAAGAAACCAAAGCTCCAACATTTCGTCCGTCAGAAGGAAACAAAACGGCCGCAGACGTCTGATGGATTCAAAAACAGTAAAACTCTATTTCTTGGTAAAAAACTTCTTGAAGACGTTCATCATCGACTTATCTTTACCCCCGTCAGTGTCTGTTACCTGGGGGGTCATGGTGGGGGGGTCCTGGGTGTCAGAGGATGGAGGCATTGACAGCAGCCCGTCCTGAGTATCTGCAGTGAGACAAAGCACACAGACTCACTCACATGTTGAAGCACCTGTTAGCATGGAGGCTTTGAGCAGCCTGCTGTGCTTCCTCACCTGCGGCCCTGAGCTCCTCCACGTCAGGGTAGGGGTGTGTGTTATAGTATGTGTGGGGGGGTTTGTGGGGGAGGTTGCCCCCCTGCCTGTGGCTGTCTCTGCAGGCTCTCTGATCTCCTGTCCAGCGGTTTGGCCGAATCATCTGAAGCCTCGGCCGACTTCACGAGGCTCACAGAAGACGCTCTCCTGAACAACAACAAGGACTGTTGATGCACTCGGTGCACAAAGTTCTCCTCTAGGTGGTTTATCTACGCCCCCCCCCTCGCCCACACACACACACACACAGACTTTAGTTGTTATCACATATTTGTACCGACAGAGGGGTGAAGTTGGACTGTTTTCCTTCCTGCTCGCTGACCAGACAGAGACAAATGTCGGCAGAGATGAAACGATGTCTCATCTCAGTTTCATAAGTTCCGTTTCTGAGTCCAGGACCTCGTTAGCCGACTTCTACATCCAATAATAAACACAACCTGCTGCAGAGCTAAATTAATCATATTTCATGACTGCATTAGTCATGCTGCCTCTGCAGTTCTGTATGTTTCATCTCGGAGCTGCAAACCAAAGCAGAAGTAATGCATGACAGCGTGAGCGGACCCACGGCTGCGTCCCGTGTCACCCAGTGTTTTTCCACCTTTGTGTGTCTGCTGAATGTAATTCACCTTGTCAAAGTATCTCATTAGAGAAAAATCCTGCTGGCAGGGAGTTTCATTTCTTTGGCCTCTCACCCACCTGAGAGGAGCCCGATGTGCCCACAGTGCACAGCGTGAGCAGGTACATGTGAAAGTCAAAGTCAAATTACCTGACGCTGTTTGAAGGAAACCACTTCAGTCTGAAACTCCATCAAAACACTCCTGACTGACAGACGTCCTGTTTGACTCTGGAAACCAGCCACGCCACGCTTTTGTACCGGCTGCACTCGTTTTATTTAAAAACATTCATTATGAGGAGTAAAATTCTTTTGAACTGGAGCAATTAAAGTCACACAGGTGTATGAATGAAAACCAGAACGAATATTAATGTATTGATACTTTTCAGGACAAAAATCAGGCACAAAGAGTTCAGTCAAGTGAAAACTTGGTGGGAATCTCAGTCTGTTTTATTCTCTGGTCACATATTTGAAATTATAGACAACAGGTTGATTTTTTGTTTGTATGTAATGAAGTATGTGTGCAGCTGTTTACTGTGATCAAGAAACAGAGACATGACTTTTTATGTAATTTTATAAACTTTTAAATTTCTCATTAAATGTTGATTTTTATGTGTGTGTGTTCGTGCGTGTGTGTGCGTCTGTGCACCCTGAGTCGTCAGAGTCGCTGCTGCTGCCTGAGTCTCCACGCTTTTGCAGCTTCTTCACCCACAGCAGCTGAAGCTCTCGGCTGGACGCTGCGAACAGATACTGACTGCCGTCCTCCAGTCTGAGACACACACACACACACACACACACACACACACACTCAGGTTTGTTCATATTTTAAAGATCCAGAGTGCTGAGGACACCACATATGACTAAAATGATGCAGTGAACATCTGTATTTTAGATTTCTGACAGACACATGCAGCCTGTTGTGACATTTCTCTCTGTATAAACAGTTCAATCAAATTTAATTACACATCTTTTATTGTTTTCTTGAGTTTATATTTTAAATCCCGTCATTCAGCATGAAAATACCATAACGTCTTATTTTAAGATTAAAATCCGGATTCATGAGATGAGAACATGAGGTTGTTCTGCTGCTCACTCACATCACTTTGATTGTGTTCTCCTTCCTCCAGTGAACGTTCTCCATGCAAACTGCTCCAACCATGTTGATAGGAGGCCACCTAGAGGTTCTCTGTGGAATCACAACACACACACACACCAGTGTTTCTACCTTCAGCATTTTCTGTCAGTTGTTTGACTCTTTCTGAGCTAAACTGCATTCTGAATAAATCAAAGCAGAGATGACGGACGACACTGAAGCTTGTTTCACTTCTGTGAGTCGACTGTTTCACTAATTTGACACTGAGTCTAAACTACACTGATAAAGTTCACTATGCATTTATATCACAGGTCAGCAGAAGTATTTTATATTGAGGCTTTCTGTTGAAGCATTTGTTGTTTTAAATGGAACACGCTGCTCTGTAACATCCACATTTCACAGAATTCTAAAGCAGATTTTCTAAGAACACAAATACAATAAAATAAAATCACAATCTTTGTTTGAAGCCCAGAAGCTTTAAATCTTTGTTCAGCACACAAAGAGAGAAAAAGCTTCATAACTCAGCTCATCTTGAACTTTATCATCCTGAGGTGAAACTTGTCCTGCAGGTAACTTTGAGCAAACAAACACCTGTCGTCAGGTTCGAGTCCTCAGTCAGTGAACCAATGTTGTGTTCACCTGCTGGATGTTTTTCATACCTGTGCAGCAGCGTCTCTGTCATGAAACAGGCTGAGCGTCTCTCCAGATAGAACAGCAAACACCTCCTCCCAGTGCTCCAGACCCTGCAGCCGCAGCAGCCAATCACAGAGAGACAAGACACACCTGTCAGGTAACAGTTACTGATGGTCACGATGCACATGCAGCCATGAAAGGCTGTGACGAGTGTTCCTGTCAGTCCTGAACGATCCGACAGACAGAGATTCTCTTTGTGTCAGGGTTTGATTTTTTATTAAATCATTTAAAATGTGGAGAACAAAAGCAGCCTGAATCTCACCTGTGATGGAAAACAACACACCTGTTCTGTCTAAAGTTTCTCACCTGGCTTCCTCCTTGTTTCAGTTTGATCTCCAGCGTCCCCTCCATCCTGATTGGCTGCCCTGCCGTTGCCTAACAGTTCCACAGGTGTGAGAGAACCAATCAGCTTTCAGTCTTTATGAAGTCAGTTAGTTTGACTGCAGTGACGGTTTTTACCTGTGATGTGGGCTCCTCCTCTTCTAACCTGCTCTGTCGCTGCAGTGGAGACGGAAGCAGCTTTGTTACAGGAACATGGTCGGCTTCAGCAGCTGGTGTAACCTGCTTGCTGCTCAGTGAGTCCAGGTCCAGGAGCTCGTTCAGCGCTGAAGATGGTGAAGATTTAGGGGGAGAGGATCTCTCTGCCACCAGCGGTTCAGTGAGATCAACCAGGTTTCCGGTGAGTAGATAAGGGTCAGATGGTGTGGTGGGCTCGGGGCTGAACCTGAACGCCTGCTCTCTAGGAGGGATTTCTGGCTTCGGAGCCAGAAGAGGTTTGGATCTGGGACGCTGGTTTTGCTTTGGAGTCTTCTCAGATGGAGATGAGACGTAGTTAGGGGATGAAGGAGGTGTGGGGGAGGAGGGTGGAGGTGATGCTAGGAGGAGGGTGTCAGCGGTCAGACTTCTCCTCGGCTCCACGGTCGGCCTGGGACTAACAGGAGGACTCCTGACCTCCTCAGAGTCCCGGCTCTGAAGCCTCCTGCTGGAACTGAAACGCCTCTCTGAGTCTGAGTCACTGTCGCCGTGGGAGACGCCAGCAGATGCTGTGAGACTGGTTTTCTTATCAAACACGGACGATCTGATTGGTCTGTCCGTCCTGCTGCTGCTGACTCGATGGGCGGTGTCTCTGACCTGTGAGGACGTTTTACTCCTCAGGGACGAAACTCTGACGGGAGCTTTTCTGTCGTCAGGATCCAAGTTCTCACCTCCACGAAGACCGAGTCTCTGCTCCCTCTGAGAAGAAAAACAACAGTCAGATTTAGCAGAAATTTGACAGTTCGAGCTCCACAAACAAACCTCTGTTCTTCTCTCTGTGTAAAGTTACTAACCAACCTGTGTTTTTTTCTTCTGCAGGGCAACAAAGCGGTCGCTCTGGGCCTGGATCATGGCCTCCAAGTCCTCCTGCTTCTTCAGAAGCTCCATTACATCTGGCACGGAGTCCTGGAGGAAACAAGAGAGCAACCTGCTTCAGTAAAGAAAGCTGGTGAGGGCACTCGGTCTGAGTGAAGTCCTTTTCACTTCCTGTGTCACCAGAAATGAAGAAAAATCGAACAGCTCTTCAGGTTTTTTACTCTGCAGTCATAAAGCTGAAAAATACATTTGCAGATTCTGTTTTCCTGCTTTGAAACCTGATGGATCTGCATTTCTGCAGCGTCTCACTTCTATTGTTTCTATGAGGATTTAAGGAGTTTTATCTGTGATGGATATTCAAGACACACTGATATCCTCGTAAAATGGGATCTGACACTGTTTCCTGTGTGTGTGTTCAGATTTGACTCAGTTAAAACTCAAAACATTTGACACCAAACTGAGCCTGCTCGAGCTGCATTTGACTATTAAATCTGGTGTTTGTGAACTGGACTTCTCCGCCCTGAAGCTCATTTTCCCTCCCCGGTTGTTGGTGGCCGACAGTCTGTGGCCTCAGCGTGCTGCAGACTCGCAGACGTACCCCGTATTCCTCAGCCATCAGCGTGTTTTCATAGGAGCTCAGCCAGCGCTCAGCCTGCTCCAGCTCCCTCTGCAGGAGCAAAATCTCAAGCTCCTCCTCATACAGGAGCTTGGTTTCCTCCCAGACCCTCTCCACCTGCACCTCCAGCTCCTCCAGCTCATGGACACGCTCCTCCACCTGGACAGACAACATGAGAGTACAGAGAGCATGTGAGGATGGAGGTAACTGACAGTTTTCACAGCAGATGATCCTGTCTGAGAGTCTGCAGCTTTCACCTCGTGGGACATGAAGTGTCCTCCCTCTATCAGGCGCCTGCCCTCGTCTTTCACAGCCTGTGATTTGCTGAGCTGTCTGTCAATCTGGACACCGTACTCCTCATGCTTCTTAATGAGCTGCTCCAGCTCAGTTTCCTCCACGCTCAGCGCCTCCACCCGCACCAGAGACAGCATCTCCCTCAGCCAGGCCCTGAGACACGAGACAGGCGTCCAGCTCCATCAACACACACTGATTTAAACTATCACATCCTGTCACATGAAAAACCTCCACTGACGAGTCTCTGAACTGATGCACACAAGTCTATTTTTTAACAAACTACAAACCAAATGCCACAAAAAATTAAACCAGTAGGTTTTTTCCTGATGTTGTGTTTGTGTCTGCGTCTGAAGCAGCTGATGATCAGAACCTACATGAGTTCAGTCCAGTGGGATAAATAATTCTGCACGTCTTCGGCCCGGCTCAGTCTGGCTCGGCGTTGGGACGCCTTGTCCTGGATGCTGCCCCAGCAGACCTCCAGCTCATCCAGCCTCTGAGTCACGGCGGCTCTTGCCTGAGGCTGCTGTCTGCTCAGAGCCCGGCCCTCCTCTCGCCTCCTCGTCACCTCCTCAGAGATCAGAACCAGGTCTCTCTGAAGACACACATCAACAACACGGCGCGTAAACCAGTCTGAGCGCCATTTTTATGTTTTTAAATTTAACTTCCAACAACTAAAACAAGTACAGCTGAAACAATTTGTCAAGTAATTAATTAGTCAATAAACAGAAAAATATCAACTGATTTGATAGTTTTGAAAAGTCATTTTTCCTTCATTTTTGTTCTGTTCTCTTTGTGAATTTTCCACAGATCCTCCAGGTGAGTGTCTTTTCCGTTCCAGTGTTTTCCGCCAGGTGTTTCTTACCTCCAGCGCCTCGTGTTGTCTCAGCAGAGTCTGGATGGAGTTCAGGTCCTGGTCCTCTGAGTCCAGCGCAGCCTCCTTCTCAGCTATCCAGCCCTTCAGCTCGTCCACATCATGATGAAACTGATGAATCTCTCTGGCTGACTGCAGACTCTGGAGGACAAAGGACAGACGGTGAGCCTCTCTCCTCAGCATCACGTCTCTGCGTGGTGGATTCACTGTGTCGTACCTGTTCTCTGGTCCTGATGCTGCTGTTGATTTCGTCCCACAGCCTGCTGAGGGCGTCGTCCCTCTTCCGGGCTTGTTTGTCCTGCTGCAGCCCTCTGCCGAGCTGCTGCACTGAGGTCAGCCGGCTGCGACCCAGACTGGTCACCTCTGACACCAGGAGCTCCAACTTCTTCTGAAGGACCTGCAGGTGGAGGGAGGACTTTAGCAAAACTTTTGTCTTCACAGATTCTGATGCAACAGACAGAACTACACTTTTAAATAAAGTTCCAGTCAAGCACTTTCAAGGTTCCTTAGCCAAAAGCTTCCAGACTCTTTAAGACTTTAACATCTCGAAGTTGTTAATATTGATGTTATTGTGAAAAATGAAGTTTCAGTTAGAGATGAACTCCCTGACATCTCAAGGTTTCTGTTCCGTGTAGTTTTAAGCTTAATAACATTTGAATTCAGTGTTTTCAGGTGAACAACAGACGTAGCAGTTAGTCTCAACAACATCATCATTATGATTTTACAGCTTGTGACCATCTTGCTCACCTCTACGTCCTCCAGATCTTGTCCGCAGTCTTTGGACTCTGCCACAGTCTTCTTGGAGGTCAGCCATGTTTGCAGTTCTGTAGCTTCTCTCTCAAAGATGTAGATGCGGAACTGGTCTTCCAGAGCAGCACGACGAGCCGATGAGAGTCGGAGGAGAGTCTCGAAGCGTTCAAAGACATCTGGGAGAGACTCAGAGACCAGGTGGCTGCGACAGACAGAAGACAGTTTGAGATTCTTATGTATAAAACACAAAGGAGCCTCACAACAGGTGTATCAGCGCTCACGCAGCCCGCTGAGCCTGTAGCCTCTCGCTAACAGACAGACACTCACCTGTCCGGGTGTCTGAGGTGCTGCAGTGAGGCTCCGCCTTCACGCAGCCTCTCCACCGTCTTCCTCTGGTTCTCCAGCTCCACGTCAACAGTGTCCAGCCTCCTCAGCAGGGCCTCCGTCGCCTCCTCGCTCTTCCCACAGTCTCGAGACTCCAAACCTGCTCGCTGCTCCTCCATCCACAGCTTCAGCTCAGACACCTAAACACACACACACACACACGTTAGAGAGCTGAAACACACAACCACATTCATGCTCACACTAACGATGAGTAACTTACCTCAGTGAGGAAGGTGTGGATGCTGAGCGCCTCCTGCAGGAGCTTCCCTTTATTCTCCGCCTCCACCATCAGCTCCTCGTGGAGACGCTTCAGCTCCTCCAGACGCTCGCGGATGTCATGAGACGCAAAGTGACGACCTCTGACCTGTGAGGGGATTTTCAACGAGTCGACTGAATGTTTGGTTTGTGAGAAATGTCCTCACAGTTGAGTAAATGTACTCAGTTACAATCCACTGCTGGTTTTTGCAGAGAGTAATGTCTCCTCACCAGATTATGCCCCGCCTCCTGGACTGCCTGGACCAATGGGGCGCGGCCTGAGATCTCCTGCATCACAGCCTGAAACAAAGAATCAGTTTCAATTCAAACAAACTGAAAAAACTAAGTACAAAGCTCATCGTCACTCAGAGATTTTTATCAGCGTGCAGGATCTTTTTATTCACGCGTCACTGAGCAGTTCATCACTTCATCAGTGAATGAGTGAATGAGTGAATCATTTCATACCTGGTGTCGGTGGAGCAGCCGCTGGGTGCTGCTCAGCGAGCTGCCCAAGTCTTTAGCAGTGACAGAGGGCAGTCTGTCGTTCAGCCAGGCCACCTCCTCCTCCAGGTCTCTGTAGAACTGGAACAGAACCTGCCAGGCCTCCAGGGTTTCCCTCCTGTTCTGCAGGGGCCCCGACAGACGATTGTACCTGAGAGACAAGTACAAATGCAGCTGAGCATGATGTAAACTTAGCACAAAGTTAATCTCCACCTTATTTTTTCCTCCAGTTTATCATTTCCGTCAGTGCTCCTGTAGATATTAACCTTTGGTTAAGAGGTTTATTTTGAAATGAAATCTGTAAACTTCATCTTAAATTTCCACCCAAATCGATTTGTAACTTTCACTTCAGATTTCTGTGATTTCACGGGACAAACCTGTTGAGGGTGTGAGCCACTCGGATCTGGATCTCCTCAGCCAGGAAGTTTCCCTGAGAGTGGAAGCTCTTTGCTGTTTCCACCAGATCCTGTCAAATATAAAACGATATGATATTCACACAGTGTTTTTGCGTTCAGACATCAGTGTGACATCAAATCAAACATTCTGACACCTCGCCCTTCCTGCTGAAACAGGAAGTAGACGTTGTGTACCTGGATTCTGTCTCGGTGTCCGTCCACCTCCTCCTCCAGGCCCTGCAGAGCCTTCAGCAGCCTGTTGACAGACGGCAGGTCGTTTCCACAGTCCTTATTGGCCAGTTCCCTCTCCACTGACTCCACACACTGCTCCATGTCGTCCAATGAGCGCTGGAACTGCAGCGCCTGGAAAAACACACACAGTGAATGTCTGAAGACCTTCTCACTCTCTGACAAACTGACTGACAGAACCATTACTGTTTGTGTCTGTGTCTGTGTCTGTGTGTGTGTGTGAGTGTGTGTGTACCTGGTAGGCCTCCTGCAGCCTGGTTTTCTTCTCCTTGCAGTTGTGGATCAGAGCGTCCCAGCCTTCTGTCAGCTCTCTGAGTCGAGGTCGAACCTTCGCTTCAGCTGATGGAGACTCAGACAGCAGCTTCTCTCCTTCCTGCATAGAGACATGACATCATCACTCAGGTCAAACACACTTCCTGTCAGGTGACTTAAGTCCAGTTCACATTTTACAGACCAAGAAAGAAAAGTCTGAGTCTACAATTATTGATGATTCATCATCTGCGAGTCTAAACAGACTGTTTTTTATTTGACAACAACACGTCACTGACAGAGTTCACTAACGCTTACTGAATACACACACACGCACAGACACACACACTCCACCTTGGTGACTGCGTCCACTCTGTAGCGGTTAGCGAGGATCTCGGCCTCAAAGCTCTGATGTTTTAGCACTTTGGCCTGAAGGTTGGTTGGTTCCCTCCAGCTCTCGTCCAACGCCACAGCGTTACGCTCGTTCAGCCACACATGCACCTGGAAAACACACACATTCATCACACACACTTTACTACATGATAAGCACCAGCTGGCTGTTAAGAGACATTTTCACAAGTTTCCAGTAAAGTCCAGCAGAGCTGAGTCCTGTGTTACCTGGTAGCTGCTGGACAAGAACTGCTGCAGCTGCAGAGACTGATCCAGAGCTCTGTGACGAGACCTGCTTTGCTGCTGCAGCTGGTGCAGCCTACAGACAGACAGACAGACAGACAGATGATCAGACAGACGATCAGACAGACGATCAGACAGACAGATTCGCTCTTTGGGAAACTTTATTTCAGCCTCTGAAAAGACGTCGGTCGGTGTTCTGTGGTGATGTCACCCTGTCTCTTCACCTGTCAGCGAGCGCTCTGCTCTTGGCTCTGATGTTATCAGAGTCATAGTGCTTCTGCTGGATCATCGTCTGGGCCAGTTTCTCCACCTCATCCAGCTGGTCCACCTGAGCCTCCAGAGCCTCCTCAAACTGAATGTGCTTCCTCTGCAGAGTCTCCACCTCCGTCACTGAGCTCTGCACCAACACAGGAGAAGAAACTGCTGCTGAGCTTCATTGGACTCAAGCAAAGTGCTAAAATATGCCCAAAAAACTGCTCAACCAGTTTGCAAAAATTTGATTTTGTTTTTATACAAAGTTCTAATTTCCCACTCTGATCTTTACCCCGAGGTCCTTATTGGACAGGAAGGCCTCCTTGTTGCTGAGCCAGCTCTCACACTGCTCCACAGATGACAGGAAGACCTGCAGGATGGAGAACCAGTCAGTGCGATCAGTCACATTAAAATCAAGACAAATCTGACATAATAATGTAACTGTAGGTGTGAACAAAACCTCACAGGTCAGATCTGGACTGTAAATTATACTCAGAGTATCAGAGATGCAGATTTAAATTTATATTTGACACATTTTTCCCCATGAAGTCAACCTGAGATCTTCACCTGCAGGGTTCGGCCCTGTTCCAGCATCGTGTTCCGGTTCAGCCATGCTCGGTTCAGCCCGGAGACGGTTTCCTCCAGCTGGTTCAGAGACTTCTGGATCTCTGCCTTTGAGCCGTGACCTGACCGGACAAGACCTAGACCGAAGTCCCCAACAGAGTCCACACGCTCAGCCCGGGCATCGATCTCCGTCTGCAGGCAGCAGAGGTCAGTTTGTTCAGTTTACTGTTGGAACTGATCCAATGGATCAGTTAGATCCTCCAACACGCAGAAACTCTTACCTTCCAGTCCTGATGCTCCACAATGAGACGGTCGGCCTCAGCTCTGGTCTTAGGAAGTCCTTTCTCTGCCATCTCGCTGCTCTGAATGACACTCCAATCCAGCAGGAGGCGCTGGTTGGCTTTGAACAGCTGCAGCTGATGGGCCTCCTGAAGCTTCTCCTTCCTGACAATCAACATTTCAGTCAGTCCATCTGTTCATTCAGCCAATCAGGGTGCAGTAACACTGACACAGGCAGGACTGAACCACATATGACAAAAGTCACAGTTCAAAACCCTGAAACGCTTATGATTCTGTTCAAACGGACTTATAAGAGGTCAAATCTGCTTTCAATCACTGGACCCAGTCTTAATTGATCAAATACATAATTGATTAGTCACATTATAAAGAGCATATTTGTCTCTCTGTCAGGATTCCACCAGCTTCAGTTCGTCTCCCATCACTGAAACAGTTTAGTGTCTTTCAGTAAACATTTTTCATTTTCATTCCAGTGCCTCCATAAAATGATTTGAACAAGGCCTCAAAAAACATGATCTCAAGTTAAAACATCCCTCACCTGAGTTTCACCTCCTGGTCCAGAGTCTGCAGAGCTTTCTGGACCTCCTTCTGCTTGCTCTTCAGCAGGTCGCTCATAACTGATCGAGCCTTCAGCTGATCAGAGACCTCTTTCTCCAGGGACTGAGAAGAGAAGAGGAAGGGCAGCTCATGAGTCCATGCTGAAGTTCAGAACAACATCTGAAGTTGCATCTCTGACTTTAGGACCTCATGCACAGTTCTAAAAAGGTTTTGGTTCTACCACCAGGAGAGGAACTATTCTTTCTTAGAAAACACTGACAGGATGAACACAAAGCCCAGTTCTCTATTTTCATTTATTTGTTCTGTCCACTGGGCCCAAAACACTAAAAACTGATATTATAATCATGCAGACAAATTTACCTCCTCTGTCACCGTGTGGGCTGTCTCTCTACAAGAACATCAAACAAATCAATGACTGGACGACCCTGAACATCCTCCAACTTAACAGAGAGCTGAACAAAAGTGTTTTTGCTGAAAGAAAAGCTGAGATTATCACCCATCTCATTTCTCTTAAAGCCAAACAGAAGCTCGTTAAAATCAATCCAGTCTGCACGTCCATCTTAAAAAATACCAAGATCTTCATGTTGAGGCTTGACTTGAGGAAACTTCTCCATGTTTTCATCCAGCAGGGTCAGAATAATGTCACATGTTCAGTTTATTTCAAACACTTTTTAAAATTCTGCTGCAGGTCTGGAACATCTCAGACTCACCTCTGCCCTCTCCTGGATGACCCCGGCCTCCCTCTCCGTTTCTTCGTGACGTCTGATGAGGTTCTCCACACTGTTCACATCGAAGCCGAAGTCCTGACCCTGCAGCAGCATCTGCACACAGAAGACCAAACCAGTGTGGATGTAAGCCTCAGTGGAGGTCTGATGGGCAGTTTTAAGGTGGTATTAGATGACTCACCTTCTCGTTGGCTCTGTCTCTGACTTCCTCCAGCTCTCTAATGAGGGCATGGACCACCAGCGCCCCCTCCAGCTTCTTCTTGTAATTGCTCAGATCACCATGAAACTTGCTCCACCTGAAGAAGACAAAGACCTTTTTAGCGTAAAACCGAGGGAACATCCCACAGAGGTGATGCTGGACGTGTTACCTGTCGTTCAGCTGCTGTTTCCTCTGTCTGACCGTGAGCTGCTCATCAACGCTCTGTCTCTTCTCTAGTTTGGCAGCCAAGTTGTTGATGGCCTTGATGTGGGCGTCGTCCACGGTCACATCCTACAGATTTAAACACAACATGAGTTTATTTTTATGTGCATGTTGCAGTGTTCTGCTGCATCACACTCGTGTATTCTACTGTTTCATTCTCAGCCTGAACCTCCACAGAGAGTCTGCATTCAACCTGCACAGATGGTGAGGAGCTCAGGTGGCTCTGAGTACAGTCACTGCTCCTCCAGGTTGAAAGAGACCTTTAAGGCAGTTCAGTCGTCTCATATGGATCCAGCTGTGACAGTGGCATCATATTACTGCTGATGCCACATGTTCTCACACTCACATAAAGTGAAATGAGCTTCAATGTGAGCTGTGCAGTGAGACTGAGTTTGGGGGTTCAGGGTTCAGTAAAGGGCACTTAAACACGGATAAATGAACAGATTTAACAGTTTCAGGTCAAACATAAGGCCATCTTGCTGCTCCCTCACCCCCTCTCCAGTTCCTCTGAACTCGCTGAGTTTCTTCAGCAGCTGAACTCCGTGTTCATAATCCTTCCCAACATCTCCAACATTAATCATCACTTCCTGCAAAACAGACAGAACAGAATCAGACATGACACACTGCAAACATGCTGCAAATACTCCATCCATCCCTCCGCCTGTCCCTCTCCCACCTTTTGTCTGATCCAGGCCTCCACCTCTTCCACTTTCTGCAGAAACTCCAGGAAGTCTCTGTTATCTTCCAGAGCTTTCCCTCTGGTGGCCACAGCCTTCTTCAGCTCCTCCCAGTGGAGCTCCAGCGTGGCTGCACTCCTCTTCACCTGCTTGGACTGCTGGTGGTGAAGTGAGACCAGCTCCTCGGCCGCCTGGAGGAACAGAAC
>JAPZDY010000007.1:714103-725757 GCA_029783645.1 Ctenochaetus hawaiiensis | reverse complement strand
CACACACACAGACAGACAGACAGACAGACACACACACACACACACACACACACAGGTCGTTGTTTTTATTTTCATCTTATCTGATAATAATCCAGTTATTAATCTGATCCATGGGATTACTCCTCAGATTAAGATGCACAGAGACCTCATATGTTGTTTTTGTAGATAAACTGTGACTCGGTGTCTTGATGTCTGTTGTTTTTCTTCATCATCATCATCATCTCACAGCCTGACACTGATCTGCTGACCCTTCAGAGGAAACTAACCGTCTTTTCATGTCTTAACTCAGAGGAATCAGGTTGAAGTGAACATTTTTAGCCACAAGGTGGCGGAATAACCCACTGGTTGTTTCAGTAATTGGCTCCTGCAGGTAAACCGGAAACTGTGTGATGAACTTTGCTGCCACACTCCCACACTTTACCGGAAAACTCTGAGTCAGACATGTTCTTACATAAAACTTTATGTAACTATGAAAAATAAAATGTGTCTTGGTTTTAGAGTCTTTGGATTAACGTGAACATGAATGTGACGATGTGCCGTCTAACCTCCTCTGAGCCAAACTTTTCCCTTTTAGAATTTTATTTAGCATTTTTTAGCATTGATTTACATTATTTTAAGCCAAAATAAACAAATAAACAAATTCCTGGATTTTTTTTAAACCTGGCACTGGCCTTTTAAATACGTGACGTAACACAGGTGCACGTTGTGTGCAGAGAGTATAAAAAAGTAAGATGGTTCACTCTGTTCGACGACAGTCTGTCTAAAGCGGTTTGTAAATGTGACTGACTGTATTTGCACATCTTTTCTGTGCAGAAATATTTTATTTTAAACTGTCTGACACGGAAAAGTTGGTGTGGAGCAAAGACAAAAGGTACTCAAAATAAAATAAAAAACTAAATTGACGAGTTTGGCGCCAACAAGCACAAATTTATCCACCATCTTTTTATAATGTCGAGTCATAATTTTACGGTTCAGTAAAAACATTAAAACACAAAGCGTCATTTACAAGCATCACGTGTTTCCTACAGAGAAATTCACATTTTATTCCTTAAACAACGCGGGACAGCAGAGCGCATGCGCGGAGTTAAAGTCCGCACAGCTCGAGCGGCGCATCTCCATCACAGACGATCTTTGGTCCAGAAAAATGGCGTCGGATGATGTTCTGGCCGCCCTGGTAGGACTCAAACTTTCTATATTTACTGAACATTCTTACCGTCGTTCAGACTTTTATGTGAGAGCTGCTTCACTGAAGCGTCTGTGACGAGTCTGAGGAGCTCAGAACTGTGAAGTTTGGCGGGTTAATGGAGCAGGAGAGTTAGCTAACTGAGCTAATGCTAGCCGAGAGGAACACACGTGTAGAAACGTTCGTGCAGATAAACACGAGCCTGACAGGCCGCGTGTGTTCAGACACCAGACAGGTGTTAGTGTGAGAGTCAGGACTGTGTGTCAGGTGTGAGGTGTGTAGATCTGCTAACAGACCGAGTCCACAGACGAACCTGCAGACCGTCAGGTGGCTCTCATGTCTCATGTCTCAGTGTGTGTGTGTGTGTTTGGGTTCACAGGGCGTGGAGGGAGCTTCAGCAGCTGCGCATGCGCTGTCTCTTCCTGCAGAGGCGTATGGAAACGATGTAAGTGCACATTTTTCATCTTCATCCCCTCATGTCTTCATCCCTTCATGTCTTCATCCCTTCATGTCTTCATCCCTTCATGTCTTCATCCTCTCATGTCTTCATCTCCTCATGTCTTCATCTCCTCATGTCTTCATCCCCTCATGTCTTCATCCCTTCATGTCTTCATCCCTTCATGTCTTCATCTCCTCATGTCTTCATCCCTTCATGTCTTCATCTCCTCATGTCTTCATCTCCTCATGTCTTCATCCCTTCATGTCTTCATCCCCTCATGTCTTCATCTCCGCCCTGTGAGGTGTCGATCATGTGACAGGAGCCGGTTTCCCCGGTGATTCATGGAAACACCAGCAGGTTTGTCAGGATCTGATTCTGAGTCCAGCTGCCTGAAGAAGAGGCTGTTCTGTGGTTTTTCTCTGAAAGTGACTCTGATGAGAAATATTCATGAAAACAGTCGATGATCGGTTCATTGATCGGTTCATTGATCAGTTGATTGATCAGTTGATTGATGAGTCACTTCAGCAGCAGTTTCAGCTGTGAGTCACACGGTGATGCATTCACTGCTCCACCATCACCACCAGAAAACTCAGCTTCAGCTCTTTAATGAAGTCTTTATTCTGAACAGCAGGGGGCGTAATGCTCCACACACACATACACACAGAATACACAGTCCAGTAACTCAGCCACAATAACTCCCAGCATGCACTGTGCCGGACAGCAGGTGACCTTTGACCCTTGTCTCCCTCTCTTCTTCCAGCCCCGCCTTGAAGCCATGTGGGCGATGAAGGCCTACAACCACGCAGAAGTTTACTTCAACGTAAGAACCTCCATCAGCTGCCTGCAAACAAACAAACAAACATCCAAACAAACAAACAGACAAACAGACAAACAAACAAACAAACAGACAAACAAACAAACAGACAAACAGACAAACAGACAAACAAACAGACAAACAAACAAACAGACAGACAAACAAACAGACAAACAAACAGACAAACAAACAGACAAACAAACAAACAAACAAACAGACAAACAAACAGACAAACAGACAAACAAACAGACAAACAAACAGACAAACAAACAAACAGACAAACAAACAAACAGACAAACAAACAAACAGACAGACAGACAGACAGACAAACAAACAGACAAACAAACAGACAGACAAACAAACAAACAAACAGACAGACAAACAAACAAACAAACAGACAAACAAACAAACAAACAAACAGACAAACAAACAGACAAACAAACAGACAGACAGACAAACAAACAAACAAACAAACAGACAAACAAACAGACAAACAAACAGACAGACAGACAGACAGACAGACAGACAGACAAACAAACAGACAAACAGACAAACAAACAAACAGACAGACAAACAAACAAACAAACAAACAGAGAAACAAACAAACAAACAAACAAACAAACAAACAAACAAACAGACAAACAGACACGTTGACTTCGTCTGAACAGCTGAATGTTGCTGGATGTGATGGAGAGCAGAGACTCTGTGATCTCACTGAACCTGGTGGAGTCGAATCTGTCAGTGATGCTGCTGACGTCAGTGTGTGTGTGTGTGTGTGTGTGTGTGTGTGTGTGTGTGTGTGTGTGTGTGTGTGTGTGTGTGTGTGTGTTCAGTCACAGTTGGCCTCTCGAACGTCTTTGGGAGGAATTCAGCCTCAGCTGAGAGCCTTAAATGCTTCCAGATGGAGGGAACGCCCCACCACCGCTTCCTGTGGCCTCCATCCCTGCCTCTAATCCCCCTCCACCCCTCCACCCCTCCACCCTCCACCCCTCCACCCCTCCACCCCTCCACCCGTCCAGCTGAGGCTGTAATCGATGCTGTCAGCCTGGCTGACTCAATACAAGAGCAACAGGGACACGATGCAGCAGGAAAGAGTTTCTAAGGAGAGCGAGAGGAACAGGAGAGCCTGCAGACACGACTGAGGGCTGAAAAACCCGTCAGATTTTACTGAGCAACATGTGGGACCTGCCTGCAGACTGAAGGTTGTGTCTTCTGACAAACACCTGGCTCTGAAGCTGCTGCTGTGTTTGAGGTCACAGATCAAAGTAAAAGCTTCTTCTCTGCAGCAGAAGGTTCCTCCTCACTCTCACTGTGTCGCTCACAGACGTAATGACTCAAACATGGCGCCTCGATGACGTCACAGACGACAAACACGACGACTGTGTGACGAAACACTGAGTCACTGAGCTTCATGTTTCTGTTGTAGTTATAATAAAAATGTAACTAAGACAAACTTTAACGTGTTTCGTCATCCTACAGTTTGTGAGTTTGTCAGTTTCTCTGGTTTCAGATCCACATTTCTGAAGTCTGTGGTTGAAGATCCGCAGCAGCCGTTCGTCAGAGGAAACAGACTGAGAAGAAACAGGAAGTGAGACAGAAGAGGGATGAAGACTTTCACAAGACGCTTCAGTCTCAGTCCAGCTGAACATGGAGAAGATTTGAAGGAAAGGTCACGAGGTCACGAGGGCTTCAAGGCTGCAGGAGAAGGATCACAAACTTCTGATCCTGCCTCAGACCGCCCTGTTTCAGGACACACTGACCTCTGACCTCTGACCTCCGAGCCGCCCGCACGCCTTCCTGAGCTCCGCCTGCAGGAGGCTCCGAGTGACGACTGAACGAGGAGGAATTCACAGCGCACAATATGAGGAAGTGAAAGAATCTCAAGGACGATTACGCAACAACACACACACACACACACACACACACACACTTCATACCTCTGCTGATTCGCTGTTTCTCTCCTGACAGGATTCCAGGTGTGTCGATGATGCTGATGCTCTGAAGAACCTGATTGGGCATCTGAGAGCAGATGAACCTGCACACACACACACACACACACACACACACAGAGGACAGAGTGAGACACTCGAGCAGCTGCAGCACATCAGGATTATTCGAGGTTCTTCTTCTCTGGTTCTTTAATTCTGACCTGAACGCAGCGTTTGGACCACGAACGTCTCACCAGAGGAGACATCTGAATCATTCATTCAGTTATTTATCGTGTTTTTCTCCACAAAATCCTGGAAATCAGCGGCCTCCTCACTGACACAACAACACAAACACATATTTAACTTGTGCAACATCAACATCATTTCATCACAAATCTTTGAACGATTAAAAATTTGAGCTTCTTCAAAAAGACTTCTGCTTTTTGCCAGATGTCCTGAGTTTCTTCCTTCTGCTTCTGATGAGAAATAAACTGAATGTGGACTCTGACGTTGCTGAGAAGAGACTCGGCTCTGATCCCATCATGCTCTGCTGCGTTTGTGTCGGTCCTGCTTCGCTCAGGAAGGATCCAGCTTGTTTACTGAAGGTGAAGCTCGTTCGTCTCCGTCAGAGGAGGCCGTGTTGTGTAATGAACTGGGCGTGAGCGTCTGCGAGCAGCTGTTCACCTTCACTTCCATCATCCATCCATCAGTCTGCTCCTTCATCCCTGAGAGTGGCAGCGGAGCCTCACACACTCTGCAGCAGCAGGAGAACCAAGACGTTTCCAGACAGACTGCATCAGACTGATGTTCTGATCGATTGATCTTCAACCGATCGCTCGTCCGAGTTTATGAGGCTGTTTGTGAGCTTCACGTCGACTCGTCATAAATAAAACGTGTGAGTTAATTTTAGCTGACAGACTTCAACTCGAGGCGGGAAAAAACAAAAGAGCCACACGTGCTGACGCACACACACTTCCCCTGGAAACAATAACTTATTTTGGTTCCTCCATCACATCAGGGCAGGACGGGATTCCTGGTTAAAGGAACGCCACGGGCACACACCAACACACACACACACACACACCAAGACACACCAAGACACACACACCAACACACACACACACACACGCAAAGAGTTCGAGGGTCCTCTTCCTCTTCGCTGCTGTTAGAAATATTTCTGGACGGAGGAAACACGTTTGGATCCGAGTGTTTTCAGCTAAATTTAAACCCACAGAGTGAACTCTGACAGCCAAGTGTGTGTGTGTGTGTGTGTGTGTGTGTGTGCGAGTGTGCGAGTGTGTGAGTGTGTGTGCTTACATGTCAGTCAGGGGTGAAGAGGGTGTTTCCTTAGTTGTAAATGTTTTGAGGAAAGCACTGACAGGAGCTGCCAGGATGAGTGTGTGTGTGTGTGTCTTGGTGTGTGTGTGTGTGTGTGTGAGTGTGAGTGTGAGTGTGAGTGTGAGTGTGAGTGTGTGTGTGTTTCACGCGGCTGATGATCAGAAGTCCTGTGTAAACTGGACAAACTGTTCTGAGTGTTTCTGCTGCAGAAACTTGAAGCTCTGCAGCTTCGTGATTCGTCGTCGTCATGGAAACAGAAACTGGACCGAACGTCGTCATGGAAACAGAAACTGGACCGAACGTCGACTTGGACGAGTTTTGTCAGCAGAGACTGGATGTAAAGAGTCCAGGCCGTCAGGAAGGGGTGGAGCTCTGAACTCGCAGTTTCATCCATCGACTCTTCGATCCTGAGTGAAGAAAAGGACCAGCAGCCTCTGAGAGGCTTCGATGATCAGTGATGAAGCCGATCAATGATCAGTCTTATTGATCGGGTCTCAGTCACATCCAGATTTAGTCTTTTAAAAGCTAAAGTTATTTGTTTTAATCACATTTCAGTCAGTTTTTCACACTGAGATCATTTCATTTGCTCGTCTTCTGAAAGTTTCCTTCACTGTTTCACTTTTATTGAGCCGAAGAGCTAAAACATCCGATGAGATGAAAAAACGCTCCTCCATCTGAAGAAAGGAAGATTTAAGTGACTGAACGTTAACAGCAGATCGTCCTTCAGTCACATGACTGAATAATTTCATTTGTTGCCTGAAAACTGAGACATTTTGTCAAAGTTTCTGTCTGAAACATGGCGACAAGGATCACTGAGGAACGAGAAGAAGAACCATCAGTGTGGTTTGACATCAACTTCCATCTCGTGTGACATCATGTGACATCATGTGACGAGCTGAAGGTGGAGCGACTCAAAACAACATGAGGCCCTGACCCCAAACTCACCTCAACTCACCTGAACTCACCTGTGTAAGACTGTAAAGGTGAAAACAGGAAGTGTGTTGGACAGAACAGGAAGCTCTTTACCTGTTGAGGAAGGAGTTTCCGAAGGCGTTCAGCTTCCTGAAGGGTTTTTTGGGGTCGACTACCAGGGCGTTGCCGGGGACGACGCCCTCGTTCTCACCGTACATCACCGCAATGAAGCCGTCGGTGGTCGGCTCCGGACCGATCCGCATCCCCGGAAAATCCTGCTCCAACAGGTACCTGAGAGACAGACAGACAGAGAGAGAGACAGGTTTAGTTCTGAGGCGGCGGCCCGTCTGTCTCCTCCATCCTCACTCACGTCAAACACTACGTCACCCCCCCCACTTCTCCGCTGATGTTTGATATACTTGGTGTGTGTGTGTGTGTGTGAGTGTGAGTGTGTGTGTGTGTGTGTGTGTGTGTGTGTGTGTGTGTGAGGGGCTGGGGGGGCCGTGGGGGCTGAGGGGGGGCAGCAGAGCCTCCTCTGTCCCTTCATGTTGGCAGTGACCTCGCCGCCTCTCACAGTCTCACTGGTCAAAGAGAAGTGAGGGAGGAAGGAAGAGGCGGAAGACGCTGCGGCGAGTCTCTGTCCTCTCACTTCCTGTTGACGAAGCCCCGAAACGGAGATCAAAGAGAGAAACGACGGAGCTGGAAAACGAGCGGATGACCTCTGAGCCGGCTGACGGGGGCTCGTCACCGCGTTTTCACCGAGCTGCAGACCCAGAACAGCTGGCAGCGATGCAGATGTGCTGCTGAGGAACAAACATCTGGCAGGAAACCTGCAGCTCCGAACCACCTGAGTCCGCAGAGACGCACCTGAGCGGCAGGTACGCTGAGGTAAATCCACTCCTCACTGCACGGCTCAACTCGCCCCCCAGCAGGGCAAATCTGCCCGACGCCACCTTTGATTACATCACTAAACTTTATCGACACAGAGTTCAGAAACACGCCACTGCTGCCTTCAGGTGTGGACCAATCAGAGAGCACGCTGTGACCTGACTGTGGTCCACACACACACACACTGTTTACTGGAGCAGCTCTCACTCTGCTGGTTTCACTTCACCTCCGTCCACGAAGAAGAAGAGGAGGAAAAAATATGACGACTCTGCAGTTTACTGGCAACCTGTTCCCATGATTCTTTGCATTCTTCACAGTTCCCATGATTCATAACATTCCACAGGGCAGGGTGGGGCCCCCGTAGACCCACACACACACACACACACACACACACACACACACACACACACACACAGGCAGCAGCAATAATTACTCGGCAGCATGTGTTGGATGTAAACTGATTCCAGGTCAGTTCTTTTGGTCGGGTTTGCTGCCAAAACTTGACTGTTTGTATCAACACACACACACACACACACACACACACACACACACACACACACACACACACACACACACGCTCTCTGCAGACGTGAGATAAGCTCAGCGAAGCGTCGCTGCCGTGTGATGACATCATCTCAGAGTGACAGCTTGTTTTTTTCCTCCGTGCCGCCGCAGAATTCACCTCCATTTTTTTTAAAATCTGCTTGCAGGAACATGAAACTTGTGGAAGATCAATAATCTATCACAGTCAACATGTGACCACACCGACCCAATGAAAAGCTCTGCCTGGTGCTGTGTTCAAGGGCCGTCAGATGAACCGAAACTCTGTCTGACCCTGTGACTCTGTGCGACCTTCAGTCAGGTTTGCTCACATGTTCAGAGTTTCTTCAGCTTCATTCAGACTGAAGGCAAACGGGAACGTTGTTGCCGTGGTAACACACAGTTTACACCGAATACCGTTACGATACGGACAAAAATAAAGTTGCGGCTCTGCAGTGAAGTTGCTTCAGGACACGTGACTCAGACTGACGGAGAGTCTGCAGGTCGCAGCTCGTCTCTGCTGTCAGAGGTCCAGCTGAAAAACTCTGCGTTTAACCCTTCAGCACAGAAACTCACACTGTCACACCTGAGCAGGTCCACACGCAGGTAAACAGGGCGACTCGCTGCACTGAGGACCACATCAAAATAAACAACTGATTAAAAACTTCCTCGATTCACTTCCTGACAGTTAAACTCAAGACTGGATTCCCCTGTTTGATAACTTTGGTTACCTTCAGCTTCTGTCTTGCTGAGCTGGAAAATATTTAAATAGGATGAATTTGAAATGAAGTCTGGTACGAGTTTCCCACAGGATCCGAAACTTAAAGCTCAAAGAGAAACTATAGGAAGAGCAGCGAAGAGGAGGAACACCAAATGAATCCAAAGGATTTCATGAGTGTGTTTGCTGCTCGGCAGAAGAGTTTTAAATCGGCACAATTTCAAGTGAAGTCTGGCTTCTCTTTCGTGGAAGAGTTGCAGTTCCTGGACATCACAGTGAGAAACTCAAAGACTTTCAATTGACATGATATGAAACTAAACATTAGAGGCTGGAAACACAATGTGTCATGTGACTGAGTGTGTGTGTGTGTGTGTGTGTGTGTGTGTGTGTGTGTGTGTGCAGGGGGGATTGTGTTGATCAGCTCTTGAACTCGTGACGCTGTACCAGCCTCCAGGATTTTAGAAAACTGAGGTCATGAGTCCAACATGAGACTTTTATGAGTAAATACAATAAATATTTTGTTAAATCTTTGGCTGGAAAAGGCCTCGGACTCGAATCTGTGACTCAGTGATCAATATTTTATCTTTTCTCGATCAGTTTCAGACTCTCAGGCGGAAGCTGTTCACACACAGAAGCTTCAAAAGGCCAGAAACTCTGTTTCAGCTTCTGGAGCGACGTCATCAGGCTGTGAGTCAGACAAACTGTTTCCACCTGCTTTCCTCACCTGACTGAAGTAAAAGCTAACACACAGCAACAAAGACCACACCTCCACCTCAGTACGTGACCTCTGCGTGTGTGTGAGTGTGTGACTTTCACGAGTCCTCATGTCAGCAGTTTTATTCAAGTGAGTCCCAGTCGGTTTGAACTGTGTCCTTTAAACTCTGCTCTTGTGTTATTTTAAAATCACTCTTCAGTCGTCCTGAACAACAAAGAACCCAGAAACAACGACAGCAGATCAGAAACATCAAACCGTCCATCCAGAAAACAGACAGACAGACAGAAAGTGTCATGAAGGTTTGAGTGGAAAACCTTCATCCCACAGATGTTTAAGAGAACTACAGTACCCATGAGCCTCAGCTGGCACTGACAGCAGAACATCCAGGCTTTACAGACCCTGAGCACGTTAAGACAGACTGTGATTGGCTCATCAGAGAGGAGATGATGAGAGCTGCAGGTCTGACAGATGAGTTGCTGGTTTGAATCCCCCACAGATCTGAGAGGAGGATCCGGTTACTCCTCATGTCCCAGTTTAAAGCAGCTTTAAGAACAGCGAGCTGGAGAGAACATGTCTGAGCATGAGAGCAAAAACCACACCAACTCCCAGTTCAGTCAGCCTGGCTGCTGTTCTACAGGCTGTTCCGATGAACAACAGCTCATTCATGTTGGTTTGTCTTTAAACATCCACGAACTGCATCACTGGATTCACCAGAAACGTAAAACTCAGTCTTTCCTTCAGCTCATTAAACTTTAAACTATTTCAAAAGCCTTAAAGAAAAATCATGCCAGATTCAATAGAAAAAAGTAAGATTTTCAAGAACTTTTGTTTCTTAGCCAGGCTTTGCGTATTATAAAGACACAACGGAGGTATTTTGTACTTTCTGAAGTTAAATCCTCCACTTCGGCACAAACTTGAGCCACCAAACAGTTTGTGTTTTAATGTTGTTATTAGTTTTTTGTGTTGCCTCCATTGCCGCCACCCACCGGAACGCACCGTGGAGAGACGCATTAACCGCATCACAAACTAATTTTTCACATTCATATCACAACAAACAGATCAGCTTCGGTTGGTTTATTCTAACCGAATTTACTCTGAATTAAACAAATGTTATCTGACAACCTTAAAGACGCGTTTTTACTTCTGTATGCTCATCTTTAACCAAGAAACACTTCAATGGGAGGATTTCCGTATCGGGTCTGGCGTAAAGACAGTGTAAAGGCGTTAACTGATCCAACACCTGATAGAGGTGGTTTGCCACGTGCTGTGACTCTGATCTCCAGCCCACCATTATGAGTAATACTGATGATTAAACAAGCAGGTTAAACAGGCTCCCAGCGGCCCCACCGGGGCCCCGCGGGCTGTCAGTACCTGATGAAGGTGGTTTTTCCGGTGGAGTACTGGCCGACCAGCAGCACCATGGGCTTGCTCTGGAAGTCGGCGGCCTCCAGGGCCGGAGAGTGGAAGTCATGGAAGAGGTAGGTCTCCTCCAGCGGCAGCAGCTTCTTGGTGTAGAGAGTCTGCAGCCCCTCCGTCACCGTCTGGTACATCTCGCCCTCCTTGTTGCGTCCTCCCTGCTCCTTCGTCGCCCAGCTGAACATGCTGATGACCGAGAGACTTTTCCACCGATGACACGGACGCGCTCAGCTCCAACTTCCCTCTTTCGATATTTCCAAATGTTCCGGTTGTGTTTCTGCTTCTCTCGGTTGGTCCTTCGGGCTGCGTGTGTCCGTGTGTGTCCGTGTGCGTGTGTCTGGCACCTGGGAGTCTCCGCTGCTCCGAACACACTGACCCCTCTGTGCGCAGCGCTGAGTGTGTGTTTGTGGTGATGTGAGCGCTACCTGAGGGCGCCGCCCTGCTCCTGTGACGCAGCACAAAGCGCGCGCGCACACACACACACACACACACACACACACACACACACACACTCATTTGTTTATTATTAGAAACAGATCTGTAGAGTCTCCTCCAATTATTCAACGGCTCTAAACGGTTTATAATTTGGTTAAAATCTGAATGAAGTTTTGAATGGACACAAAATATTTACTGACATTTAAAACCAACTGTGATCTTTAGAAAACAGCTGCATGTTTTTAATACTTAGACAGACAGACAGACAGACAGACAGACAGACAGACAGACAGATAGATAGATAGATAGATAGATAGATAGATAGATA
>JAPZDY010000007.1:662888-680063 GCA_029783645.1 Ctenochaetus hawaiiensis | reverse complement strand
CTCCCCCTCCCCCTCCCCCTCCCCCTCCTCCTCCTCCTCCTCCTCCTCCCCTCCTCCCCCCTCTGCTCTGCAGGCTCTTTTCCAGAGTGATGAATACTGGCTCTCAGTTCGTCATGGAGGGAGTGAAGAACCTGGTGCTCAAACAGCATGTGAGTCGAACTCGACATAACAAACGACCTGCAGTGACTCCAGAGATCATCTGAAGCCAACAGACCCGATCAGAGTCATTGACAAACAGTTTTTAACCCCTCACCTCCTCACTTCTCTCCACCTCTGCAGCCTCTGCAGGTTCAGGCTGGTTGATGGATGCTAAGCTTGTTAGCATGCTAATGTTAGCACAAAGTGGCCCATACAGCTGCTGGCATGGACGACGAGTCTCAGTGTGCTTTAAGCTAAAGAACTCCTGCCATCAGAATAGTATGAAGAAGCCTGAAAAAGACTTCTGTTCTGTGCCACATGAAGAAAACAGCCTGAAATGAAAAACTGGCATGAAGAAGTCCTGCGAAAAACAAACACAGGCTCTTAAAGATAAAACCTCCTCGTTATAAAACTAGTCGAAGCTTCTGTTTGGTCACTGGATACTTGTGAGAAGCCGCCATGTTGGAGGAGAAAGACTGCGATCCTCATCTCTCCTCCTTCCTGCTGATTTATGACATATTTTCTTTGTTTTTCCTCTGAGTCATTTTCTCTCTTCACGGCATCTTTCTTTCTGCTGGTGCTCCTCCAACATGGCGGCACGTCGCCTGTGACTGCTGGCCGCCGGCCTCCAAACATTCCTCCGTCCTCCACTGTATGTCTTTACCTGAAAAAGCCTCCGCACGTGTTATTTAAGCCGCTTCACCGCCACAGCGTCAGGCTCCGCCCGCCTGTGTCTGGCAGGAGGTGAAATCAGGCGTACCCAATATGACAGAGTCTCTGCTCCTGGACAGCAGCAACCACGATGACAACAAGGAGGATGATGGGGTGTTTCAGGGTGAAGCTGGCACCGACATGCAGCCATTTATAATCATCACACACACACACACACACACACACACACCCACACACGCACACACGCGCGCGCGCAGCGGGAGGTGGTGTCTGTTTTCTTCATACACAGCTGAACCGAGAGCAGCTGAAGTCGGACCTCGGTGCTGCCAGATCATTACAGAGGACGGAGCCGCTGCCACAGGGAGAAATTTACAGACTTCTTCCACACTTTTTCACTCCGTCTCCAACATTTTAAAAAGAGTCCAAACAAAACAAAGACTTCTGAGGATTAAAACAGAGATTCTGCCTGACGAAAAGCATCCAAACCCCAAACCAACCTGAGACAGAAACAGAAAGTGTGCCGCCAGCAGAGGAATGAACAGATAACACTTTAAATCTGCTGCGGAAGCTGAACACTGAGGGTCTGCTTTCAGAAAGAAGCTGCAGACGTTTTCATGTGTCTAAACACGTGAACACTGGTGAAAATAAAACCATTCAAATGAAAAAGTTCCTTAAAAATTCAAAGAGATTAAACACTTTGAAAGTCAATAAAACTAAAAGTTCATTCTGCTCAGCAGTCTTCAAGTCAGAGCCGTGAGACACAGATGAAGGTCAGGAAAGCTGTCAGAGATGTTCTTCTGTCGTTTCACCTCCAACACGATCGAGTCGACAGAAAACCTCGTTTTGTTCTTTTTCATCGTTGACTGAAAGTTCAGTTGGAACAAACCAACTCCTCAGTTCCAGGCTGACTTCTGTCCCACAGTCTCGTTCTCAGAGCAGCTGGAGATGAACCTTCTCTTCTTCTTCTTTCAGAACCTTCCTGTCACTCGCATCCTGGACAACCTGATGGAGATGAAGTCCAACCCTGTGAGTCTGTTTCTTCTCTGCTCCAGTTTCTCTTTCAGTCCTCATAACATCGTAAAAACATCAACAGTGATGAGAAGTTTGATGGATCAAATACACACCATGGTTTTTGGTGAAGATCCAAAAATGTTTTTAAAAATCAGAAGGTCAAACATTTTAATTTCATTTCTATTTTTGCTTCTGTGTTTAAGTTTTTCCTCCTGAACCTTTGCAGCTACTTTTTGGTAAAAATATGCATCTTTATTCTTAAAAAGAGAGAAAACTGTCCGTTTTTATTTGGTTTGAAGATTTTTTTTCAGTCCAGTTTGTCACCTCGGCTGTGATTGACAGCTCACACACACAAACCACTGCACAGGAAATCACATTAACCTCATGTTAACCTGTGTGTGTGTGTGTGTGTGTGTGTGTGTGTGTGTGTGTGTGTGTGTGTGTGAGTGTGTGTGAGTGTGTGTGTGTGTGAGTGTGTGTGTGGAGAACAGGTTACATGACAAACACACACACGCAGTTTAACTCACATGTGACCAAACGTGAGTTTAACACAGCAGGTCAGTGATGATGATGATGATGGAGATGAAGATGATGATTGGGTGAAATTTTGATTCAGTTCCTCCATTCATGTGGTCATTTGACCCTGCACACACACACACACACACACACACACACACACACACACTCTGTGCAGGTTTCTCAGCGTCTGGAGTTTCAGACGACCAACAAAGATCCTGTTGTTGTGGAGCAGAGGGGGGGTTGGGGGTTTGGGGGGGAGGGGGGGCAGGAATGGGATGAAGATGAAAGACGTGGAGGAGAACATTCTCCCTCTATCAGATTGTCCTCAGTGTGTGTGTGTGTGTGTGTGTGTGTGTGTGTGTGAGCTGATGGAATATTAAAGGGATAATTCAGCATATGATTAGCTTAGCTTAGCACAAACAGTAGAAACAGAGGTTAGCCTAGCCTAGCCTAGCTAGCTGTTTCCCCCTGCTTTTGTTCTTTATGCTAAGCTAGGCTAAGCTAACCACATCCCGCCTCCAGCTCAGAACTGAAAACACTCCCGTTAGATGGAAATCTGTACAAACATCTCCCTCTCTGAATGAAAGAGAAGAAGGGATTTCCCAAAGTGTGGAGCTGCTCTCTGAACAGTTCAGGTGGGTTTCACACCTGTCAGTAACAGATCAGCACCTGTTCTAAGGTTTACGGCTCAAAAAAGACTCTCAGCTGCTTTAACTGTGAAAACCTCCAAACTGCAGTTTTTTATTGAGGCAGAAGCATCGATCAGCAGCTTCAAGTTTTCATAGAACAACAGTGAACTGAAGTTCAGTTTTTATTTATTTTTTTTTAAGTTGATCTTTTATTTTTATTTTTTTAAAGTTGATCTTTTATTTGTATTTTTTTAAAGTTGATCTTTTGTTATTTTCACTCAGAAGAAACTCAAAGTCTGAACTTCATCATGAACCCGTAACAGAAGAAGAACAAACCACCAAACACAAAACTTTAGCAGCCAAACTTGTGTTTTTGTCCGCTGAACTGTCCGGCTCTGTTGTTGTTGTAGTTTGAAGCTGTTTGTGCCAAAGACATTTTTTTATATGTGAAGGAAATATTAAATAAAAAAACAACATGATCAGGTTGATGCTGCAGGTTTGAACTCGTACAGAGGAACAGGAAGTGCTTTCATGGCAGCCGAAGCCCCAACAGAGTGAGAAAACATTTGGCAGATTGAGAGATCTGTGCGAATGTTCGTGTCCGGACGTTGGTGTCCGAATGTTTGTGTCCGGATGTTTGTGTCCGAATGTTCGTGTCCGAACGTTGGTGTTCGGACGTTGGTGTCCAGATGTTCATGTCCAGATGTTCGTGTCCAGATGTTCGTGTCCGGACGTTGGTGTTCGGACGTTGGTGTCCGGATGTTCGTGTACGGATGTTCATGTCCAGACGTTGGTGTCCGAATGTTCGTGTCCGGATGTTTGTGTCCGGACGTTGGTGTTCGGACGTTGGTGTCCAGATGTTCGTGTCCGGATGTTCGTGTACGGATGTTCGTGTCCAGACGTTGGTGTCCGAATGTTCGTGTCCGGACGTTCGTATCCGGATGTTAGTGTCCGGATGTTTGTGTCCGGATGTTCGTGTCCAGACGTTGGTGTTCGGACGTTGGTGTCCAGATGTTCGTGTCCGGATGTTCGTGTACGGATGTTGGTGTCCAGATGTTGGTGTCCGAATGTTCGTGTCCGGACGTTCGTATCCGGATGTTAGTGTCCGGATGTTTGTGTCCGGATGTTCGTGTCCAGACGTTGGTGTTCGGACGTTGGTGTCCAGATGTTCGTGTCCGGATGTTCGTGTACGGATGTTGGTGTCCAGATGTTGGTGTCCGAATGTTCGTGTCCGGACGTTCGTATCCGGATGTTAGTGTCCGGATGTTCGTGGCGGTTGCTGAGAAAGCTTCTGAATTCAGGATCTAAGGACAGAAATCAGCTGCTAGTCAGAGGATCAGATTACAAAACAGAAATTTCGCTTCATATTCGTCGTCATCGAGCAGGAAAAGGTTTTACATGTCAGAAATTTGAGTCTTGTTTAATTTGATGATATTTATTGAAAGTGTTGGTCTTGTTTTTATGCCTTGAAACTCAGATTGTTCATGAACATGTTGTGAAAACTCTAAATTCCTGCTATAAAAACCTAAAAACATGATGAAGTCAATGGGGTTAATAACCAACACGGCGACCGGAGCAGCCGTGAACGTGATCCAGTGACACAATAAATACAAAAATAAGACAGACGTTGACATCAGATCAGCTGTTTGTTCGCCTGACGTTTTTCTTCCATCTTCCAGGAAACAGACGACTATCGATACTTTGACCCAAAGATGCTGCGAGGCAGCGAGAGGTACGACATCACACACTGCTTTATTTTACTTTGATCAACAATCAATAACCCGATCTGATTGGTTCATTTACCTGATGGTCTTCCTCACTCCTCCTCCTCTGCAGCTCCATTCCCCGGAACAAGAACCCGTTTCAGGAGGTGAGCAGAGTCTCTTCTGCCTTTGCTGCCACATTATTGCATCTGTTATCTCATTACTGCCCCCTGTTGGTCAGTGCAACAGCACTTTAGGAGCCTTTAGAGAATCATCAGTGGCTATTTCACAATAAAAGCCATCGTCGGTTCACTTCATTTTAGGGCTTTTATGCAGTAAAATCTACGGACATTTAAAAATCTGGTTTTGTTCTCCGTGTGTTTGTGTCAGGCCATCGTGTTCGTGGTGGGAGGAGGAAACTACATCGAGTACCAGAACCTGGTGGACTACGCCAAGGTACGCAGCACCGCGAGTGCTACTGCTGCGACTACTGCAGGATACTGTTTGACGTCTGTTACACTGAATATGTAATAAATCCTGCTGCGACAGGAAACGTGGTGATGTAACTTCCTGTGTGTTTTCAGTTCAAGCAGGGGAGGAAAGTCGTTTACGGCTGCAGTGAACTTTTCAACGCTGCTCAGTTCATCAAACAGGTGAGACTCCACCTGTTAGAACTGCAGAATGAACCCGAATCACAGGTAGTGAAGTACTGCAGTGAAGTATCTGATTACTTTCCACCTCTCTCCTCTCCACAGCTCTCCCAGCTCGGCCAAAAGTGACGTGGAGACCAACAACATGTGAACCTCTCTCTCTCTCTCTCTCTCCCTGTCTCTCTCTCTCCCTGTCTCTCTGTCTCTCTCTCTCTCTCTCTCCCTGTCTCTCTCTCTCCCTGTCTCTCTCTCTCCCTGTCTCTCTCCCTGTCTCTCTCTCTCTCTCTCCCCCTGTCTCTCTCTCTCTCCCTGTCTCTCTCTCTCCCTGTCTCTCTCTCTCTTTATTCCAGCTGTTTTGTATTAAACTGTAAATGGACTGAACTTTCTGTCTTCACCGTCTTTCCCGTCTCTTCCTCTCAGCACTAATAAAGCTAAACAGTCTGAACTCACAGCCGCCTCCCTCTTCATTTCTGCACGCTGGTGATGTTTCTGTTCAGGCTGAACGGGAGAGGATGAGTTACTACTCTACTTTTTTCTAAAGTAACTAAGTACATTTACCAAAGGAACTTAAAACTGCTGAAGTAAACTGAAACTACTTTCGTGCTCTTGTGGTAGAAAAGGAGGTGATGCCCTCACATGTGGTGATCCTTCTCCTCTCTCGTTGGCTCACAGACCTGAGGTCAGCAGTTGAAGCCTCCTCCCTGAGGGTGGCGCTAGAGGGAAGCCTGCAGAGTTATCAAGAGGGTTCATCCTCCTGCAAACAAGAACCTGATCAGAACAATTTCTGAACAAATACACAACAGTTGATGAGACATTTTGTTCTGAATCAGTGGTGGACCAACAAACAGACCAATCAGTGTCCTCGTTTACACCCCGCCTCTTATTTAGGCCCCGCCTCCAACGAGGAACAAATGTATTCACTAAAACACGTTTGACTGTCACCTTGATTAACTTTCATTAACTGTTTTTTCCTTTAGACTGGAAAGTTTTTAACTCAGAGAAAGAAACACACACACACACTCACACACACATTCACACACACATACTCACACACACACACACACAGTTCATCCATCACTTCGGAGGCAGCCTGGCACCGTGTGGTACAGCTCTGCTGCCATGTTCCTCCAACACCACCGTTAGAAAAACAAAGAGATCAATCTGAGGATTATGACACCGTGGCATTTTAATCTGCGTGTGTGTGTGTGTTTGACTGAGTGTGTGTGTGTGTGTGTGAGACCAGTCTGGAAGGTAAAAAGTTTCAGTAGTTCTGTTTAAACCAACGCAGCTGATGAAGAGCTGAATTGTTCCCTCAAATAACAAACTTTTAGTCTTTTTAGCTCCATTTGTCTTTTTCTCCTGAGTGATGTCACCGATGACATCACTCAGATGTAATGTGACATCACTTCTTAAACCTGAGAGCGAATCATATCGAATACAGATTTTAAATTCAGCGATCGATGCAGCTGACCGAGTCCTCGCCACACACACAAACACAAACAGGAACATCTGGAACGACAATCATGTGATCTTCAGTTTTTCCAAAAGACAGAAAAACTCAGACGAGTTCACGATGGAAACGTGACGAATTCACAGTTTTTACTTCAAATTTACTCAATTAGAGGCAAAGTTCAACTCAGTGTGAAACCACACGTGCTTCTGTTTCTATTACTTCTACTGCAGGGACCACCCGCCTTCACACACACACACTCACACACACGCTCACCATCACACACTCTCACACACACACATGCACACACAGTTAATCCCGGCTCAGTGTCGGTGGTGTCGACTCTGTTATGTTGACTTTATGACCCCGGAGCTGAAATAATGAGCAGGAAGAAGAAGAACAGGAGGGAGAAAATGAGGAGGGCCAAAGTGTAAATTAAGAGGAGAAGAAATAAGTTTTTTAAAAGAAAAAGTCTGAGGGGAGAAAGAGTTTAACATGAGGTGATGAAGAGGAGCGAGTTCAGAGGGTAAAACTTCGGAGAGAAACGGTGGAGGTGAACGATGAGAAGGAGGCAGAAAAAAAGGAAAAGGAGGATAAAAAAGGTTCATGAGGAGTGAAGAAGACAGAAGGAGGAGGAGAACGTGAATAAAGTGTATTAAAGAATCTGAAGTCTTCATGATGCTGCGAACATTCGGGATGTTCTCGCCTCGGCTCACAGCCTCTGCTGTTTCCTTGTTTTTTCTCCAACCTGAGACAAAAGCACGTGTACGAGAGTGTGACATCACGGCCCCAAGGGAGCCAATCAGAGAGCCCCCTGCCCCATCATGATCATGATGTGGAGGTTCAGGATGGAGAATTTCCTCCTGCTGAGTTCCTAGAAAGAGGCCACGACTTTGTCGTTCAGTGGAGCGAGGCTAACAGTTTCCCTCTGCTTCCAGTGTTTGTGCTAAGCTAGGCTAACGTCATCCTGCACCAGAGATGAAGCCGATCTCCATCTTCTCACCGTGATGCTTATGCATAAACAAGAGTGTGTTCACTGTCACACACACACACACACATATGCACTCGCTCCTGCAGGAGTACAGACACTTGATTGGGCACTGCACACACACACACACACACACACACACACACGTTATTCCAGGTCATCCGAGTTCTCCTCGTGACTGTCAGCAGCCTGAAGCTCAACGTGGGAGTTCAGGTTTTATCTGCTGGATGAGAGGAAACATCTCGAAACACTCAGTGACGGTAATGTTCTTATTCCAGCCTGTTAAACCTGCGAATCGAGCGGAGAAAATATCAAAAACTCTTTAAGTCTGCGTTAATGCGACCGGGGTTCACATTTAATGAACTGTGATAAGAGTGGTGTTATGTAAAGGAGATAAAAAGGTCTTCTCCAGGTTAGAGAAACAGATCACAGGTCTGATGTCTCGACAGCGCCCCCTGGAGGCAGCCATGTTCATTCAAATCTGCATCCCTTCATCTTAAACTGAATTGTGCATGAACCCCCCCAAACCAGTCATACATGCAGAACACTGACTGAAAACCTTTTAACCTTCACTTCGTTAAAGTCTGATCAAATTCTCTGTTAATTTCACTTTATATAACTTAATTCAATGTATAGAAATTGAGGTGGTGCCTGAAAGGTCCAGTCTGTAGGATTCAGCGCCACCTTGTGGTGAGGTTGCAGATCACAACCAACTGAAAACCTTAAGCTGCCACGAAACTCATGAAAAATGCAGAAGTTTCATCTGTAGTTTGTCCGCTCTGGGCTTCTGTAGAAACATGACGGCGAGGAAGAGGAGCTGCTCTCTCTGAAGATACAAAGATTCATTCTGCAGTGATTCTTACTTTCAGGTAATTTTGCACAGATAAACCTAAAACTCTAAACACTGGACCTTTAAATCTGCTAAATGAAAGTTTTGCCTGGTTTGGTGTTTTTTTTCAGGGCAGGAAGAATCAACATTTCCTTCCTGTGAAACTATTCAAACATCTTGTTTTGTCTCCTCTCAGGTGTTGTCTCTCCGTCTGAAGACACTCAGGTGAGATCACAGAGATAAAAACAGGAAGGACAGAGAAAAGACAAGTGACAAGGTAAAGAAAAGAGGAGAAACTCAAAACCCGTCCTGTTTTCTTCTTTAGCACAAAACGTCTCACTGCTTTCACATGACGGCTTGGTTTCGGGTTAGTTTGCAGATTCAGATTGTTATTAATAGTATGAACAGCCCGAGTCAGTGGTCAGTCTCTCAGCCCCGCCTCTCTCTCATGTGACGATCTGATTGGCTGTGGTCCTGCTCCGGCCGTGACCTCAGCTGACCATCAGATGTTGGTTGTCAAGCGTGTAAACGTTTGACTCTGTCGTCCCGTCAGCGTCACAGATGCTGAGCCGTCACGCTGTCGATACGAGGTTTCTGCAGGACACAGGTAAACATGGCGTCCGCTCACCTGCCTCACACAAAGAGCTGATTGTTGTGTGAGGACTCAGTGACACACATGGATCAGGTGTCTGCAGCTCCACCTGAAACCAGAGGAGAGACAGCAGCTTTTTATTTACACTAATCCAGGTGGAGGGTGAGACAGGTGTTCAGGCGTCTCACTGCGAGACGCCGCTCGACCATTTTCTGATTCAGCCACAGGATTGTTTTCCTTCCTTCCAGGCAGCCGGTGGTTTCAGAGCTCATCCATCACTGCATTATTCTGTTTTTTCCTCACAGAGCTGCTTTCTTGTCTCATGGTAATGTCTCCTGAGCGTTCCAAGAACTCTGTGTCACTGATGCATTCAGGGACACATGTGTGGCCGTTTAAAAGTGATGCGTTCGGGAGTCGTGTTGACAGAAGGTCAAACCAACGAGACAATGCAAACGTGGACGTCGCGTCCCTCAGAACATTTTTGCCCTCAGAGCTTCTTTCAGGTTTCAGGTCTTTCAAGGCCTCAAATACTCGAACCTGCGCTAGCGTGTTGGACCAATCACTAAGCCCCGCCCCCTTACTGCTGCTACACCTGTGAGTCTACCTGCTCTCACACTGCACAGTTTACATGGCAGCAGCCTCAGATTTACCATCAAAAGCATCTTTGAAACAAAGGCTCGTTGATTTCACAGGGATGTAAATGAAAGCAGCTCCTCTAATCTGACTGAAGGAAAATGCAAATTTCTTTACCGACAGAATAAAATAAGAACACTGTTTGTTTCTGAGCTGCTCGGAGCACAAAGCCTGCAGCCACTCAGGCAAACAATTATGTTGTTTCTGACCAAAAACTGGCCGTGGTTTTAGAGAACAAACTAAAGAAAGAGGCTTTAAAAGGGTTCCTCTCTGCCTGTTTCCATCATAGTGGATGAACGTGACAAATAAAAGCCCTGAAGGTCCTGAAGGTCCTGAAGGTCCTGAAGGTCCAGGTGACATGTTTCTGACGTCAGAACAGGTTGATTTAGTTTGTGCTGATCATGAGCTTCCTCATCCAGCTCAGTTCATATGAATCATTAATATTCAAATACCGTCTGCTCCCAGCAGCCCCTGCTGCAGACAGACTGTCAAACCAAACTTCCTTCTAAAAGCAGATGTTTTATGGAAGGACAACTTTTTTTTTACAGTAAAAACTTCAGTTACATCGTCACTAAGACTCTTTTCTGATTGGTCTGGTCTTAAAAACATCTTTAACTAACCTATGAGACGAGTCTGTGACAGACGAACTCTGGCCGAGTTCAACAGTTTGCCTTTTTAATCCTTTTGGGTTAGTTTTTTTATTTGTTTTGATGTTGTTTTGTTTTGTTTGTTTGCTTTGTTTTGTTTTGCTCTGTGGTTGTTTTTTGTTTTGTTGTTTTGTTTTGTTGTTGTTTTGTTTTGTTTTGTTTTGATGTTGTTTTGCTTTGTTTTGTTTTGTTTTGTTTTGTTGTTGTTTTATTTTGCTGTTTTGTTGTTGTTTTGTTTTGTTTTGTTTTGTTTTGTTTTGTTTTGATGTTTTGTTTTGTTTTGCTGTTGTTCTGTTTTGTTTTGTTGTTGTTTTATTTTGCTGTTTTGTTGTTGTTGTTGTTGTTGTTTTGTTTTGTTGTTGTTTGACGTGCTGACACCTGGACAGCGTTAAGGTTAAAGTTACACACCTGTTCAACCCGTCTTTTCATGCAGAAGAGGGTGTCATCTATGTATATCTGTTCTCACTTGTCCTGCTTACCTGTTTCACTCATTGGCTCCCTCTAATGGTCTGGAGTCCTCTGTCAAGAAAACTTTCAGTTCTCTAATATTTCTGTCATATTGAGTAACAGGCTCTGGTTGCAGTTCTTAATGTCAAAGTTATGATGGAGTGTGATTTAAAGAGCGGTGAGAGAACAGATCGGAGGCGTCAGGCCAGCAGCTCAGTGGGAGACCAGGACGCCCATCTGATGAAAGACTCAACAAGACACAAAACATCTGCTCTGGATTTCAACGATAAAAGCCCGGAACAAGTTACATAAAGGCAATAACATCATGTCAGTCCATGAAAATATACACAACAGATCCATTGGCCTCTTTCAGTCAAACTGAGATTATTCACTTTATTCACTGTTTAACCTTCAGAGCTGCCCAACAAAAATGTGTGAACTGAAGATGGACCAGACTCGTTTGGATCTGCTGGAGCTTGAGGTTCCTCCTTATTTTATTTCTAGAAAGTGCTGATGTTGATATTTGACGTGACCTTGGCTGACTTTTGTCCAAAAGCAGAACAAATACTGTTTTTAATAAATATTAAATGTTGTTTTTATCAGTCTGGATCTTTTCACGCTGGTCAGACATAATAATCATCTCATGTTCCTTCTCAGATCGTTACACCAAAGCACCTCTGAGCTGAAGAGAGCCATGGAGCCTTCAGACAAAGATGCAAATCTGCCTGGCAACAAGAGTGTTTTGATTAAACTTCCATCAAATGGAAACAGAATCAGTGTTGCTGAGAAGCTGAGACCAAAAACAGACACACATGGAGAGAAACTAGTTTTTATTCATCAAACCCGACAACTGAGACCAAACAGTGAGTCGATTTTCTGTCAAAAACAAATTCATGCTGCAGCACAAAGATTCATATTAATATATTTCATATCAGTCTGTCCGTCTGTATTTATCTTCTAACCTATTTACATCCATGTGTTTGTATCTTTGAAAGCCTTCAGACATGTTCTCCTTTGCTCCGGTTACATTCCTCCTCCGGACATTTTCTTCGCCCTTCTCATTTTACCAGCTGCATGCTGGGAGCGAGCCAAGCTGGATTCCTGACCGCGGCCCTCTGCTCTGCCTGTTTACCTGCACGCAGGTATGCTCCTCTCTGAGCCGTAACATTACCGAGCTGACCCTGAGCTCCGCCCGGCCCGCCACAATGACCGCAGCGTCAGAGGTGATAGAACGAGGCTAACGTGAAGAGTCCTGCGGCGAGGAGTCGACAGCTCGTCATGTTTCTATGCTTCTCTGTGTTCGGTGACATCGACCAATGAGAGCACAGAACACAGTTTCCCACATAACCAACAAAAGGTAACAAATAACAGGAAAAAGAGAAGCGATGATGCTGTGGGGGTATCGGAGAGTTCGTCCCGCGGCTCCTTTCTGATCACCTCTGCTGGCTGTGAGAGACGGTGAGCTGTGATTGGTTGAGGAACAACATGCAGCCTGCCGTGTCTCTTGACTAAATCACAGCAAGAATTTGACTATAATCACTTAATCGGGCATCGTGAGCAGATTAAGTGATTACGCTGCTGTGGAGCGAGATCGCAGCATAAGTGGGAAAGCAGACACCCTGTGAAGGAGCTCGAGTCGGCCTCCAACACCTCAACCACCGTCTGGACCTTTGTGAGAGCGCTGGGGTCAAATCAGCTCCAAAACACTGAGGACGTGATCCGTGGACACAAACACTCTGCACTCACCTTCCCGAGGATGGAGGACGATAAAATTCATGTTAGGTTGACCTTTCAGCAATGCTCATTGCCCTAAAGGTGACCTGTTTCAGCAGCCTGAATCTGCATCGCATTTTTTCAACCACTGCCCAAAGCTCATGAGCTCAGGTGAGGTTTGGAGGTAGACTGACTGATCAGGTGAGAACCTTCTGTCTCAGCACCTCCTTCTGAACAGCAGTCTGTTACAAGTCCCACATAACTGCTGAGATGCTGAAGATCAGATCTCATGTTTTGTCTAGAACTGACTCATGAACAAAACCACATCATCTGCCAAGAAGCGGAGATGAAATCCTGACTTTATTAAACGGGTTGTTCTTCACACCTCATCGCCATTTAGAGAACTCTGAAAGAGCCTGGACCAGAAACCTCAACCGGTTCAGAAAACTTCACACTGAGAAGCTTCAAGAAAAACCTTCATCTTTTTCCACCAACAGAACTCAAGTATCATCATAAACTTTAGTTACTCATTTCCATTTTAGTCAACGAAATAATCAAAAGCTTCAGAAGAAGATTTTGTCAGCTTAAACTCAGATTTCAAAAAGAGAAGCAAAGAGGGTTAGTCTGCTGTTTCAGAGGCTTTTCTAACAATGTGAGTTTAGTTTTTACCTTCAGATGAACCTTCAGGCTTCATGATGTCAACATCAGAACAACAAACAGCTCAGGATTCAGTGGCAGCAGGTGAAACATGTCACATATATGTGAAGACATCACGTGTCCTCCACATCCTTTGTGTCCTCGTTCAGCCACGTTTCCAGACAGAAACCACACAAACAAACAGGAGACGACGCTGAGTCTCCTCAGGCCTCCAAGCCATGAAGCTCCCACGTCACATCACAGTCTGCTTGAAGTCAATATATATTAATATTTAGTTTAGTACATTTTTTAACTGATATTTTCTGCTCAGAATTCCATGTTTACAGGTTTGACTTCTCACTTTTCCATCTCAAACTTCACAAACTGAGTCTTGGTTCCTGCTGATTGTAGCTTCGATGTTCAAACACGAACAATCAGAACAATCAGTTAACAAAACTGAACGTTGCTGATCTGGTTACGATTTTTGAGGGCACTTTTGGACTTTTGGAGATCTGGAAATGCACATTGGTTTGTTGGTGGTTTGATCTCGTACATCAGGGGTCACGTGCAGGACTGTTTCTCAGTCAGGTGATGTCCTCGAGTCACCTGACTGAGAAACAGTCCTGTCGCATCCAAGAAACAGCTTGAGCGTTAAAACAAATAAAACATTTCCTAAACATTTTCTGTTTTAACGCTTCAGACTCCTGCAGAAGAAACAAAGAGACCGTGTGAGCTGGTGAGCCGTGTGGCAGGTCAGCAGCTCTTTATGTCTTCAGGTGAATTAGTTTGTTTGCAGAAACTTTGCATTAACTTTACAGATGTGACACTGAATCATCAAACACAAAGGTTTTTTGAAAATCACTAAACACACATTTGTTTCATTTGAACTCCACTGGACTCATTTAATTCAGAAACAGAGTGAGAGTGGAAGCAGCCGACACCTCGTTCATGTTCATGATTCATTCATACCTTCTGTTTTTCATTAGTTTGCCTTTTTCTTCTCTTCTTCTTCCTTTTCTCTCTCTCTCTCTCTCTCTCAGGTCGACCTGTCAGTGAAGCCCCTCCCACCTCCTCCTCTGATGTCTCAGCTGTAAGGTGTGTGTGTGTGTGTGTGTGTGTGTGTGTGTGTGAGTGAGAGAGAGAGAGAGAGAGAGCTTATTTAAAGGGCAGACTCTCTCTCGCTGGGCGACCGACATTAGCTCAGCATCATCAGCTTGCCGCCTGCTGCTTCCAGGGAATAAACTGAAGTTTTCCTGAGACGTCTGCTGAGGAAACAGTCAGTAAGACAACAGAGTTGGCTGCTTGCTTTGTCTTGATGAATGACTGTTTTCTGTGACCTGTAGGTTTAATGACTGACTGGCTGATTTAAATCACAAGGGACTTGCTGACTGGAAAGTTGACCAGAAGCTGGTTTACATATTGTTTCTGACTAGTTTATAAACTACCAGTTTAACATATTTACTGACTGTTTAAAGTATGGTTGGTTTACTGACTGGCTGGTGTGTTGTTTGTCTGTTTGTTGCTTTATTGAGTGAAAACAGTTTAGCCATTGACTGACTGGTTTATTGAGTTAACTGGTGAATTAGTCATCAAATCTTCTATGTCATGTGTATGAACTAGTTTACTGACTGACTGACTGACTGGTTAACAGCTGATCAACAGATTCTGAGCTGGTTTAAAAGCTTGCTGATTGGTTGGTGGCTTGTTAACAAATTGATCAGTTGATTAACTGTTGACTTAACCAGTTTGTCTAATCATTACTTGTTAAAGTATTTACAGAGTGTTTACCAGCTGGTTTACCTATTGTTTGAATGGTTAGCTAACTCGCTAACTAGTTTCATGCAGTTTATTCTCATTTTGTGAACTGACTGTTTTATTGACTGAACATCAGTGTAATAATATTGTAAACTGGTTTACTGACTGTCTTAATGTGTTAACTATAGGGATGGACACTTTCCTCGTTCTTAACTAGTTGACTGACTCATACACCTGCAGGTTTACCCATTATTTGGTGTTTGTGGTTTGCTGATTAGGGTGACTGGTTACTGTCTTGCTGACTGGTTTTGCAAAATGTTTTTTCCCATACCATGTGTGTTAGCTCTTAACTGTTTGGTTAAAGTGTAAAGGGTTCACTAACTAGCTAATTGACCAGTGATTGACTGATTCTGATACTGATTGATTCTCTCTGTCTGAACTGGTTTACTGACTGTTCTAATGGAAATGACCGAGTTATCTGTTGACTTAACCAGACTAACTGTCTGGTTTACAGACTGCCTTTACAAGCTGGTAGTTTTCCTACTGGACGGCTGCCTTGCTGCATTATGATCATGTCTCAAGTGTTTGAACTAGTCAATTGGCTGGTTGATTAGTTTGGTGAACAAACTAGCTGTTGATTGGGTCACTAACCAATTTTACTTACTATCTGTTTTGACAGGCTTATACATGTTGGTTAACTTAGTGACCAACAGCTGTTTACATAACATTTGATGACTGACTTTGTCTTGAACTTGTTAACTGGTTTACTGACTGGTTTACCCACTGACTGACTGAATTTCCCTCAACAGTTTTAACTGATGATTTGACCAGTCGACTAAGTTAGTCCTTGTTGACTGAACTTGTTTACTGACTGTTTGATAGGTTAATATTGACTGTTTTACTGATCTCACTGTGGACTTAACTTGTGTTACCATCAGTGTAACCAGCTGTTTACTGTCTGGTTTTGTGACTGTTTTAACTAATACTTGACTGATTTACAGTCTTTCTGACTGGTTTTGCACAGTTTGGTCTAGCTGTTTCCAGTTTTAGTGACTGAACGTGTATAAACATCTGCACACCTGACAGCTGCACTGACTGTTGACCCAGCCAGTCTAGTCATCCTGAACTAGTTGACTTTGAGTTGTTTACCTTTTACTAATTGTTTACCCATTGATTTCTTACTTTGCTGACTGGTTTTGCATATTTTATTCTAGTATGAACTCATTTACCGTCTTGGTGTTTGGCTGCTTCTTTTGTTCACAAACTAACTGTAAACTAACTAGTTTACTAGAGGACTGACTCGGTTTGTTGTCTAGTTTACTGACTGTTCCATATGTACAGGCTGTTTTCTAACCGACTTGCTGTCTGAAATTCACACTGTCGTCACGTTTCATGCAAACAGATGTATCGACTTTGCTGACTGTTAATGATCCCTTATGAAAATATTGAATGACTGTTTTTCACAGTAACCTGAGGTCAGTCTGTGTTTCAGGTGCAGAAATGTCTCCGCTGTCCGTCCTGCTGCCTCTCACAGGTAAACTATTCTGTTCTGTTCTGTTCTGTTCTGTTCTGTTCTGTTCTGTTCTACTCTATTCTGTTCTGTTCTGTTCTGTTCTGTTCTGTTCTACTCTGTTCTGTTCTGTTCTGTTCTGTTCTGTTCTGTTCTATTCTATTCTATTCTATTCTGTTCTGTTCTGTTCTGTTCTGTTCTGTTCTGTTCTGTTCTGCTCTATTCTGTTCTGTTCTGTTCTCTTGCCTGTCTGTGTTTGAAGCTTCAGTCTTATTTACCTGCTTTACTATCAGCTTCCAGCCTGCTCACTCTGTCAGTCTTTTCTTTGTCTGTGTGCCTGCCTGCCTGCCTGTCTGCCTGCCTGCCTGTCTGTCTGTCTGCTTGCCTGCCTGCCTGTCTATCTCTGCTTGTCTGACTGCCTGCCTGCTTGTCTGCCTGCCTGCCTGCCTGCCTGGCTGCCTGTCTGTCTGCCTACCTGTTTGTCTGCCTGCCTGCCTGCCTGCCTGCCTGCCTGCCTGCCTGCCTGCCTGTCTGTCTGTCTGTCTGTCTGCCTCTCTGCTTGCCTGCCTGTCTGTCTGTCTGCCTGCCTGCCTGCCTGCCTGGCTGCCTGTCTGTCTGCCTACCTGTTTGTCTGCCTGCCTGCCTGCCTGCCT